>CM050892.1:505000-1020000 GCA_027726005.1 Juncus effusus
TATACATATATATATATATATATATATCTATATACATTTATATATATCTATATACATATGTATATATATATATATATACATATATATATATACATATATATATATACATATATATATATATATATATATATATATATATATATATATATATATATATATATATCTATATATATATATATATATATATACATATATATATATATATATACATATATATATATATATATATATATACATATATATATATATATATATACATATAAATATATATATATATATACATATATATATATACATATATATATATATACATATATATATATATATATACATATATATATATATATATATATATATATATATATATATACATATATATATATACATATATATATGTGTATATACATATATATATATATATATATATATATACATATATATATGTGTATATATACATATATATATATATATATATATATATATATATATATATATATATACATTGATGATTTTTTTTTTAAAATGGACTGTACATCTGAAATTTTTTTGCACAATAAATTGAAAAAATGGGAAAAAAAAATACTAAAAAAGGATCTGGCAGAGACGTCTATATTTAATCTGAGGGAGTTAGCATTTAGGGCTTAAATTGAAGAAAATATTTTGAAGATGATAAATCTTGTTTGTTTTTATAAATTGGTAAACTTTATTTTTACATAAGTTAATGCTTTTTTTTAAGGTTAGAAGACGAAAAGCCTACCAATAATTTCATTAAAATAAATAAGAGTGACAAGGTTCATAAATGATTGTATACAAGCGCACACAAGAGTGGAAAGAAATATAGAATAAAACCATTCTAAAACCCTACTATTTCGAAGAAGTGCAAACAACTCTCACCACATAACTAATACCTACTTTAGTGATAGAAAATTGTCCAGTATTTATTATGATATGATAAAAAAATTCATTCGCCATCACATCTGATCAGTAGCGAGGTGAAGCTCGCCTCTTCTATTTACCTATTCATTTCTCACCGGTTAACTATTGGAGGCTGCCGGAGTGATCAGAGGTTTAGGTGGATCAATGGGGCATATATGTAGTTATGGCTAGGGTAGGGGTCTGGGCACGACATTATATATAGACGATAAATAATATATAAAATTAAGTAAATAGTATATAAAATTTATTTTTTAGAGACAGTAAAATAGTATATACAGTATATATGTAAAATAAAGAAAATAATATATAGAAAACAAAAAATATTGAAAAATGGAAGAAATAATATACAGTTTCGTTTTGTGTGTGTTAAACTCCGTCGCGCTATATCTAATTTCCATTTCATTATTTAACAATAATGCAATGCCTTAAATCAACTAGATTATTAACCATGCATTAGAAACATATCATATTTATATGTAACTTTTTTTTTTGACGGAATATTGAAATCATATCTGTATATACTTTTAAGTGACTAAGGGTACATGACAATTTAGTCGTTAGAAATGACAAAAAAAGAGTCGTTACGTACATCGTAACAATTTGTTTGAAGAATCAAGGAGACTGCCTTGCCTAGCCAGTATATTAAATAAAGAAAGCAGAATGTTACCCAAAGAAAAGAAAAAAACTGAAAATGAAAAGCTTCATATTTTATTATATATTGAATGAAAAAACACGAGTTACATAGGAAAATTAAGATCTTCAAACTCTGTTAAATTCCTTGATTTTCCTAAAAGAGTCAACTTCTAGAACTCCGTTACACAAATCATCACCAGACTTAAAATGCACAATGGCCTCATATATTACCTTTTTATCCACTTGTTCCTTCGCCATTGTTTGAATCACCATTTTGTATAGCATAGGGCAACCTTTCTTTCCTCCCTTTTTCACCTCCAAAACCTGATCAAAAAGTACGGAAACCTTCTTATCTTTCTTTTGAGATATTGCCACGGCAAACATCCCCATGTTTTGAAGCATATATGAATCCTTGAGAGTCTCCCACTTTTCAGGCTCTGAACAAGTCGAGTTTCCTTCGTCAGCGTTAGAACATGGAAAAGAGACGAGGATTAAAGAGATGATGAGGGGAAGAAGAAAGAGCTTCATGTTTTTGTGTAATGAGTTTTTAATTTCAATTTTTTGGAAGGATTGTAGTTTCAAGTTTGAGTTGGGATGAATCAATGTGTGTGAAGATGTATTTATAGGGGATTGTTTGTATGATGAACGAAAGTGTGATGCATTTAATTGAAATCTAGTCAAATCTTTGCATTTAGTTAAAATATTTGTAGTTTTATATGATCATTAATTGATAAAGATGTATTTGTTATAGGATTACTTTGCATGAATATGATCTGTGCATTTAATTTTTATTTATTGCTATTTATGCTTGTTTATTAATATGGGGAGATAAAGTATGAAGATAACTTGGATTTGCTTTTAGGAAGGATAATAATAGGGCCTGGTTTATTTGTTATATTGAGAGAAAGATAAAGATAAGGATTTATTTGTTATAGGAAGGATAATTAGAGCCTTGTTTTTGGAGGCCCTAAGACCAACTTTTAAAACATTTCAATTCATCTCTTTTCTGAATTATTATTTTTTTTTAAATCTCTTTTCTAAAAAATTACTGCTTTTATTTTTCCAATCAAGGAGAAACAATTCACTGCTCAGGATATAACATGAGGCGGCAGCGGAAAATATTTGCTTTTATTATGAAGAATGAAATTATTAAAATCGAAATGACTCATTGTGCAAATTTATAATTCTGTTTGAGGAACCAAGTTGATATTTTTCAGATAAATATATATTTTTTGAATGTTTATATATACGAACCTTGATTTAGCATTAGAGTTGATAAATTAAACTAGATAAAACAACTTATTAATTTGTAGTAAAAAGAAAACAAATTCATTCCAAAATCAAGTTAAACATATTACATCCATTTTATGATTTTTTTTTATTAGTCATATATCTTCTCAAAAATAGAGCAGGAAAATAAATTGACCAAAATGGATATTGACACACAAAGAAAGAAAAGGCTTGGCAATCTTCATATTTTTATCGAATTGAAAAGACAAGTACATGCGATATTAAATTCATAGTTAGTAGCTTGGGAATTGTAATAGGGTAGAATTATCATCGCCGGTCTTGTGTGTATAAGTAGAGTTTGATCAGGTGATGATGGCTTGACTTTGTATATGTTTCTGAGTTTTAATGAAAATTGACTCAAGGGCGTATGCCCTTGTTTCCTTAAAAAAAAAAAAAATTTCGTAGAATTTCATCGTCATATTTATTCGTATAAAAAACATTAAATCCTCTTAACCCTCAACTAGCTTCAAAGACAAGTACATCAATGAGCCAGTGCAAATATCTTCACCACTGAAAACATAAACTTGAGCCTCATATTTCGAAACTTTGCTCGCCTTATCACCATTGTCAACTCCATTAAACCTTATGACATATAATATAGGGCAATCACTAGATTCTTGGTTTGGATCTTTCGTTTTCGCCTTTTTCGCCTCGACGATTCCTTGAAGTATCAAGTCAACTTGCGATTCTTTGTAATGAGATAATATTGCGTAACTTGCCATATTAGAAACCATGCTTGATGGATTAACGGGCTCAAAATTTTCTGTCACGGTGCAGTGTGAATCCCCTTTTACAGAATAATTACAAGCTAAGAGGAGAGAAATGACGAAAGGAAGGACTAGTTTCATGTTTTTGTTGGAAATTTGAGTTTGTGAATTTGAGTTTTGAGTTGTTTTGGGATGAGTGGAATGTTTTGTGAGCTTGTATGTATAGGGTTGGAAGTGCATCTGTTGATTTAATTAACTATATGAGGTGGATTTAGTTGAGAAAATCTGAGCGAATCTATGTATTTTAATAATATATTTGGTGACGTATATGCTAACTAGTTGATGAAGATAGTTATGTATTATTCATTGTATAATTTTGTTTACAAGAAAGCACATTAATTACAAGTCAAAATTATGTATTCTCAAGTCATTATAGTTATATATATAACCAAATTTAAATTGTCATGATCCGGTTAGGTGAGCACATTGACAAATTAAATCATTTATATTATCAAAATGATAGTCTACTAATTTTAAAAATATTGTTACAATAGAAAAAAAAAATCTAAATATCTTTACAATAAAAAAATAAAAAAATATTTCGTACTGCCTGACAGGTCTGAGTTTTGGAACCTCAATTATGTATTAGTCACAAGCAAATAATAGATTTCTTTCCACCCAAGTATCCAAATCACTTTCCGTTTTACTTTGACATAAGCTTCCATAAATAAAACTATACATTTGAAAAAAAAAAAAATTACCCACCCAGTAAAAACTAAAAATACTCATAATTACTCCATAAGTTAGATCACATAATAGAGAATGATGATCATGAAGGGATAGGCGAACGGAGTGGCTTAGAATAAGAGAAAGAAAGGGCGATCCAATAGGCGATACTAATCTAGATCTAGATCTAGTCTTCGATAAGGCAACAGAGCAGCAATTACAGAAAAGAGAGGAAGATCAGATCTCAAAGGATACTCCGGCGGTTCTCTCAAATGGTTCAACGGGAAAAAAGATTCAGTGGGAGACGCTGAGAGGAGAAGAGGATAGGGTGGAAGAAAATCCATCTTATGCTGAGGTTGTGCAGAGAGCAATCCGACGGGAAAATTCAGATCCCTTTTGGAAATCTGAAGAAAACTGGATGAAAGTAAACTTCAAAAAGAAAGAAAGCAAAAAGGTCTTATGTTTTCATCATCCACGAGAGTTTTGTAGAGAAAAGTGTTATAAGTGTCAAGAATCTGGACACATCGCAAAATTTTGCACCAAACCAACTCAGTATAATCCAATTGATAACAAACCCAAATCGCAAAATCTGTTTGAACAAAGACAAACTCAAATTACAATTCAAGTAAAGGAGGGGCTTCTTAAAACCCCTTCAACCCAAACCCAATCTAAATTGCAAGAAATCACCTTGGTGATCAAAAAACTTCCTCTTCCACTTGTTAATCCAGAGCAAATTAAAGTGGTTTTCTCCTCCATTGGTGCTTACAAAGACATAAAATATGTTTTTTTTTTTTGGGGGGCGGGGGGGGGTGGGGTGGGGGGGTATTTGAGAAAGAGGTTTCCATTCAAATTAAGGTGGAGTAGTTAAAAGACATACCTTACACCATAAAATTCACAGATGGATTTGTGAACCATACAACATACTTATTCATTCCATATACACAATTCACAAAATCTCCTGAGCGATTTTGGAGGCCGAAAAAAATTGAATTTAAGGAGTGGAGAGTGAAGACAGATCAAGGAGAGGGTCAGATTGAGAGTAGTTTGGCTCAAAACCCTAATAAATCATCATCACCCCTTCAATCTCCCCACTCCCCAAACTCTCATTCAACAGTGGTTTCCACTGACGTGCAAGCGGACCAGACCCCAAACCCTAATTCTTCAGTGGTCTCCACTAAAATGCAACGAGACCAGACCCCAAACCCTAATTCACCAGTGGAAACAGCGATAGTTTTGGATATAGAATTGCAGAACCCTAATCCTAGTCCACTTCAGATAAATGATTTGGACAAGGCTCCATTGTCAGAAATTGAATTAAGGGGGGTGATTCCAGACCAAAGATCAGGGGTAGATTCTGTAATTAATCAGAACCAAATTAATGAAGCAGTTAACAACTGTACTAATTTCGATATACAATCCGCTGACCTGATCCAGCAAGAGGTAGTAAGAAGGAAAAGTGAGCGAATTAAGGGGAAGCAAACTAGCAATTATACCACAGCTATCGAGAAAGCCCAAATGATTCAATATCAAGAAGTAGATCACGGTTTTCACAAGAAAAAGTTCAAATCCAAACAGAAGATTTTGAAAGCTGATGAGCCCCAATTGCCAGATCCGATGGAAGAAGGTAATTTAGGGGAACAAAACACGGTGCAAGCTCTCGCCTCCGTAGGCATTAAAATGGATGATGCAATGAGGGAGACAATTCAGTCATTGGATCCATAAGAGGCTGAAAAAGAAAGAAAAGGATAGTTAATAATAATAAAAAATGAAATTAAAAGAAATTAAAATAATAAGTTGGAACGTTAGAGGCTTAAATGATAGGAAAAAGAGAAATAAAGTAAAGGATAACTTACTTAATGAGAGGCCTGATATAATATGTTTACAAGAAACGAAATTAAAAAGCTACACAACCTCAATTCACAAGGAGATTACAGGGGGTAGATTATCAGGCAATGTACAATTAGACTCACAAGGAGCCTCAGGTGGGATCCTATTTGCATGGAATGATAACCTTTTCCAATTAGTTAAATGTGACAAATTGAAATATACTATAACAGTGGAATTACTATGCAAGTGGGATGCCCAAACAGTCAGATTAACTGGGGTTTATGGCCCCCAATCGAGTGTTGATAAGGCAGATTTTGTGGCTGAAATTGTGAATTTAGAAGAGAATGAAAAAATACCTTGGATGATCCTTGGCGATTTTAACTTAGTGGCATCCATAAGTGAAAGATCTGGAAATACTGATAGGAGTTGGGAGGATTCGCAGAAATTAAGGGGGTTAATATCAACACTCAATCTTATAAATCCCCCGCTTATTGGAAAAACCTTCACTTGGGCAAATTCCAAAGCAGAAGCCAGAATTGACCGATTTATTTTCAATCTGTCCTGGTCCAAGAAATTTCCTAATTACAAAACAACTTGCATTAGTAAATACGTGTTCAGACCATATTCCGATTTTATTTCAAGCAACTTCTTCTTTCCCAATTCATAATGGTTTTCGATTTGAAGCTAGTTGGCTGTCAAATCAAGAAGCATTACAAATAATAGAGACTCACTAAAGGCAACCAGAGCAAGAACAATGGGAGAGTTATTTCAAAAACTTTCAAAGTTGGGCACCAAGTTAAAACATTGGAGTAACAACAAAAGGAGGAACTTAAGTAAGTAAACTGTAAAATAATTTTAAAATGGTGTGAAATCAAAGAAGAAAAAAGGAAATTAACCACATTGGAAACTTGGCTGAAAATTATCATAAAACAGAGGCTAAATGAAATTATAAATAATGAAGAACATTATTGGAACACTAGAGCAAAACATAAATGGATTAAAGTTGGTGATCGAAACTCAAAGTTTTTCCATAATTATTGAGAAATTTGATCGAAAATTAAATGGATGGAAGGGTACCTTATTAAGTAGTGCTGGAAGATTGATCTAAACTCAGTATTAAGTGCTCTCCCAATGTACCAATTCGCAGCCTTCAGATTTCCGAAAGGTGTAATCAAGGCGATTGATAAAATTCGACGTGATTTCTTCTGGAAAGGCAACAAGGAGTCGGGTTTTAATTTGGTAGACTGGCGTATGGTATGTAGACCAAGGAGTGAAGGGGGATTAGGGGTTTTAGACCTGCATTTATTTAATGATGCAATATTAATCAAGTGAATTTGGAAGTATTTTACAAAGAATGATGGGTTAAAAAAGATTTAGTTGGAGATTTTGGGGAAAATGGTTTTCTAATGGAACCACCAGTGAGAGACTCATATTTTTGGCAAGATTTAAGAGAATTGTTACATTACTTCATACACAGTACAGAGTTTGTAGTAAACAATGGAGAGAAAACAAACCTATGGTGTAGCAATTGGGGACATGGGTACTTGTACCTAAATCTTCCTCATTTATTCTCCCATGTAAAAACTGCAGCCGGTACTGTTGCACAGTACAAAGCCAGGGGTGACTTAAGAGCAGCCTTTAATCTCATTACTGCAGAGAAACCAAATCAAGAGTTACAAATTCTGCAATCGATATTAAACAACACTATCTTGAATGAAAAAGAAGATGAGGTAAAATGGAAATGGAAAGAGACGGGAGGTTTTACAACTAAAAGTGCATACAAGAATCTGCTTTCGGGAATCAATACAAAATCAAAGCTCAATTCTGTTTGGGAAATCAAACTACCACTAAGGATGCAAATCCATTTGTGGATACGAAGGCAAGGAAAGATACTTACAAATGATAATGTGCAAAAGAGAGGAATACCCTTAGTAAATCGCTGCTTTCTCTGCTGCAAGAATTGGGAATCGGTGAATCATCTGACTGGTGAATGTGAGTTCGTGAATCAGCATTGGGAAATGTGGCAATGTAAAATCAACTGTGAAACGCAGTTACCAAACTCTGTTACTCAGCAATTATTTCAAGGAGGAGGCCGAAAAGATCTCAAGCAATTCTCCGGTTTGTTTCTGTTCGTAATTTGGAGAGAACATTGCCGACGAGCTTTTGAAGGAGCAGAAAAGAGTCGTGGAGTTTTGATTGAAGAGATAGAGGAGGAGTTGTGCTTAGTAAAATCAATGGAGACAAGAGAAGAAGAGCAAGGAGGCGGAGCTCTTGAGGAGTGAAAGACTGCTAGAGGTCAAAAGAGCTGATTGATAGATAGGTTTTGGGCTGAATTTTTATGTTAGAAGTCTAATTGTCGGCCCATAAAGTGTTTTTTTTCTTTTGTATTCTTTTTTACAGCAATTTATGTGTAAAATAGATGTGTAAAAGCTGTAAATAATGATAAACTGTTATAGAAATAGGAAGCTCAATTTTGGATGAGGGACAACCTGAGCCCTCTTCAAAAATTTCTCAAAAAAAAAAAGGAGGTGCTATTTAAAGAGCTAAGTTGGCTTAATTAAGAGCAAATTTAAATTTTTGTTGACAAATATCAGAATTGCCCTTATTTAATGATGATTCTCAAATTAATACTTTTATTCATTTATTATTCCTTCCTAGTGATGGCTAATTAAATCTAGGAAAATAGAAACATCGTGATTCAATATTCCAGTAATTTATTTTGTGATGACAATATATTTGGAATTTTTTTTATCTTTGATTGTGGCTTTTATTTTGTTAGTATTATTGGTATAAAAGAATTTCTTATTCATGCAATGAATTTTAATGTTATATTACTAATACTCATATATAAAAAAATTTCAAATAACACTTCATCTAAATATAGAGAAAGATACTACTAGCACATAACAACATATATTTATAAATTCGTGGTTAAATATATAAAATAAAATAACATATTCGTTGAGTCATTTATTAATAGATAGCTAAAATAACATAGAAAATCGAACTAAGATAAACGAACAACATAATATGACAAATAATACATAAATATTTCATGATCCATCAATTGCATAATATGATAGAAAAGAGGTAATAAATCTATTTAATCTCTTTCCATAATTGCATGATTTATTTGCTAAATTTTAGGAGAAGAATAACATCAATAGATAAAAACAACAATTTAAGAATCGTCATTAATAAAGACAATTTTGATATTTGCCAAATAAAATTTGAATTTGCTCTTGATTAAGCCAACTTAGCTTTTTGAATAGCATCTCCCAAAAAAAAACTAAAAATACTACACTGCTTTCAAACCTCTATATATACAAGTGGGGCACGAAAAAAAGGAAATAATAATTTCGTTACCAAACAAAAAAGATTAAAACTCCTGCCATCGAATATATTTCCATATATTCTCCATAGAATTACTATACTTGCGCCCAAACTTTCCTTACATACCAGCGTCCATGTACATAGAGACCCTTCTTTTATAAATAGAAGATATTAAAGATCGAATTATCATATTTCATAAAAAAAGAGATCAAATTATCTTCTTAGAGAACTTAAGTTGGTGCAATGGCAAGCTGTCACGGTGCAAGAAAAAATGGCATCAAGTTATTTGGTGTCTGGTTGGAGAAGAAATCCGACTCCATTAATCTCTCACAAGAAATACCGAGTCAATTAGATCAAGAATCAGCTAACCATTCACACAATTTACGTATGTTTCCCTTTTCCTCTATACCTTCTCTTTAATCTTCTTCACACCAACCAACTAAAATACATTATTGGGATTAAACCCTAAAATTTTTCATGTATTATTAACATATTTTAATATTTTGCAGCCAAAAAATGGACGGAAGAGGAGCATAGATTGTTTTTGATCGGGCTAGAGAAAGTAGGAAAAGGAAGGTGGAAAGAAATATCGTGTAAATTCGTTTTGACAAGAACGTCAGTTCAAGTCGCGAGTCATGCGCAAAAGTATTACATGAGAAAAGAGGGCAAGACAGGAAGGAAAAGATGGCACAGCCTTTTTGACATGCAAGTTGATCAGATTGTAAGTTGTTTGTATAATAAATTAACCTTTGATAATATTTTAGAAATTCTGTATTGTTTATTTATAATATCTATGTTGATTAATATCTTTTGCTACTCGAAACATTTGTTCAGAACATTTCAGCCGAAGAATCTAGAGAGAAGAAAAGACAGACGTGTTGATATGAGTTCAAATAAGGGAAAAGAGGCTTCATCTATATCAAAATCAATTTATTAACACGATTTCACAGTTTTTCTCTTCAATCGAACCAAGATAAGCGAAATACTCAAGCCAAAACCCTAAATTCTAAGTCAGCTACATGCATAGGATTACAAATCTACCAGAGTTACAATCAATCATGTGAAAAATAGATTCTTAGTATTATTATTTTTGTTTAGATATGGTTTATAACAAAGCTTATTGCTTACTTCTAAGTACGCAAAGCATCAGTTGTTCAGATTCTCAAATTAACATACAAGTAATGCAATAATGCGCAATAGTAATTACGATTGTCTCAATAATTTACCTACAATCAAAATTACAAAACATAACAGATAATATTCTATCAACAATTGACTTACAACTGGAATTAAAATTACAAATTACAAATCATACACTTTACCACTCAGTTATAACAAACAAAATATATACCTTTTACAAATTATCCAGCTAGCACTTCATCTATAGTCACAAATCGACCCTGTTCAATGGAAAGCTGACCGGCCACACCAATGGCCACAGAGATCAATCCATCGTACAAACTCACCGACAGTTCTGACTTATTTTCACCTCTTACTGCTGATAAGAAATTCAAGTGCTCTAAGTAACTCGATCCATGATGCAGCCCATCATATCTTAAAAAAATATTAATAAAATGAAAACGAATTATTTCACATTAATAATTAAATAATCACAAGAAATTAAATATAATACTTTATTCTTTCATCATTTGCTTTTATTGTTGTGACTCCGTCCCTGCCAGCGGTCCTCATTCCAACCCTAACTATACTTTCCGGTACAAATGCTTCCCCCTAAAAATAAAAAATAAAAAAAATAAACATATATTATATATATATTATATATATATTTGAAATATTATTTAAATATATGAAAATAATACCTTGCCCAAATGGCCAACGACAGAAATTTCCTGTTCGTTTTTGCTTCCTTCAGCAAACATACATAAATCCAACATTGCGCGTGATCCGTTGTCAAATTCGATTATTACGTACGCATTATCGATTATATCAGGCACCTGTTTAGTTTAATTAGGGTTTAGTTTAGGGCTTAGAAAATTTTTAATATTTATTCTCGCGAGAGAGAGAGGAGAGAGAATGAAATAGTTATCAAATTCAATTATTATATATTGTATTAAAAATTATATCTGGCACACGTTTAATTAGTGTTTAGAAAAATTAAGAAAATAATTCTAGAGAGAGAAAGAGGGGAGAGAGAGAGAGAGAGAGAGAGAGAGAGAGAGAGAGAGTAAATGAAATATTTATCAAATTGATGTACTACATATGCATTCAATTATATATATATATATATATATATATATATATGGATAAATTTCACCGTAGGTCACTCAACTTTCAAAAAATAATCAAATAAGTCACTCAACTTTCAATTGTCCCCTACAAGTCACTCAACTTTAAAAAAAATATCAAATAAGTCACTAAACTTTTAATTGTCCACTATAGGTCACCTAACTTTCAAAAATAACCAAAATAGGTCACCCAATTAGTTGAAAAATACAAATAAGTCATCCGATATGAGTGACCTATTTGATAATTTTTGAAAGTTGAATGACCTATTTGAACATTTTTTTGAAGTTGAGTGACCTATATGGGATAATTGAAAGTTGAGTGACTTATTTGGTCATTTTTGAAAGTTGAGTGACTTATAGGGGACAATTGAAAGTTGAGTGACCTATTTGGTCATTTTTAAAAATTGAGTGACCTGAGATGAAATTTACCCTATATATATATATATATATATATATAGAGAGAGAGAGAGAGAGAGAGAGAGAGAGAGAGAGAGAGTAAATGAAATATTTATCAAATTGATGTACTACATATGCATTCAATTATATCTGGCACCTATTAAAATTAGTTAGGGTTTGGAAAAAGTGAAATAAGTATTCTAGAGAGAGAAAGAAGACAGAGAATGAAATATTAATCACATTAACTTATCCCATACTGCATTATCAATTATATATGGCGTCTGTTTTAATTAGGATTTAGAAAAAGTGAAATTATTATTCTAAAGAGAGAAAGAGAGGAGAGAGAGACCTTTCCGTCGTAAATTTCGTCTTTATGATTAACATCAATGGCTCCGCTAGCCATTACTCTGACTGGATTCGCACCAGCAAATAATCGCATTAAATCGAAAAAATGGCAACATTTTTCTACTAAAGTCCCTCCACTATTTACGTTAAACCTATTCCAATTATTCACCTTTAAAAAAACAAAAATAATTAACAAAAGTAAAAACAAACTTATATATTAAATTAACATTATAATAATTACCTTGACTAGAAAAGGGAATCGATGTTCTCTAATTGAAACCATTTGAATTTGACCAAGTTCATTATTTTTAACAATTTCGATTAATTTAGCAACAGGTGGCATGTATCTATACTCAAGCCCCACTTGCACTAACATTTCAGGCCTCTTTTTTGCCGCCTCCAAAACCTGAATTTATTCACCAAATTAACTCGTAAATTCAAAATTCAAAATTTGAATTCTGAAATTGAGAGTAAAGACTGGAACTTTACCTGTTTGCAGTGTTGGATTGTGGTGCAAAGAGGTTTTTCGACAAGAATATGGTGAGGTTTTGGATAGTTTAAAATGTCCATTAATATCTCAAAATGAGTCATATTTGGAGAAGAAACAACAATTACATCACATAACCCACTTCCCAACAACTCTTTATGCCCTGAAAACATCTTCAAATCCACAAAAAACCTCAAAAACTCAAAAACTCAAAACTCAAATCAAGACTGAATTTAGAGAGGATTGAATTGATTTGAGAGAGATGGTACTTGCGGAGGAGGGAGGCGGAGTGAGAGAGCGAGGTCGAGGGTTAGAGCGAGAGAGGGCGGATGAGGGTCGGCGATGCAGGTCACGGCGGCGCCGTCAGGGCGGAGATGGGCGAGGTTGGCGACGTGCTCACGACCCATCATGCCTGCTCCGACGATTCCGTATCTTATCTCTCCCATCCTCTCTCTTGAATCTATTCTCTCTTCTCTGTTCTCTGTTCTCGTTTTTCGTTTCTGTTCTGTTTTGAGGCGAGTGAGTGTGAAGTGATGTTGAATAGTGGTTGGAAGGTTGGGCTGAGTTTGTTTAATAGGCCTTTTGGGCTTTGAACAGATTAGTATTGTTATTCTGAGATGATGATATGTTTGCTTGTCGAATGATGGAAATTTTACTTGTTTCTGATGTAGTTTGTTTTTTAGTCCTTTTTAGGTAGATGTCAGTAGTTGACGTCAAGTCAATATGTTCTAGACTTTATGACTTCAAGTGACTCGAGTCAGTCTTTGGTTGACCTCAAGTCATTCTTTCTTTGCCAATGCTTACTGCTTACTATTGTCCTAATTATTTCAGTTGGTACTCTATGTGGTATGTATTTTTATATAATTGAAGTTATAATAAAGGAGTGGAGATACACTCATGACTAAATAATATATAATATTTTTAGTAACATTTGAGTACAAGAAATATATAAATTATGTGACCTTTAAATATCAATACAAAAGTTGATAAAAGAGCTATTGAATTATTTACTTTTCTGTGAGCATAAAATTATTGATAATAAAATGAGTTTTCTCTTCTCAATATTGAAGGAGATGGTATAACTTGCTTGCAAAATCTCTAGCTACACAAGCGACAAGGTCACGCAATATAATCTTATGTGTCATATTTAGGCATCATAATTTCATTGAATAAAAGCAAAAAAATATGATGAGAAAAATCTAATCTTTGATTTGGACTAAAATAAATAATGTATTCTAGTTGGACTTAGACACGGGCTCTATATAATTAAAGAGAAAATATTCGCATCACCCGCTTAAACAGTGCTTAAATATCACCATCATATATTTATAGCTTTGTAGTTGCCCACTAATTGAACTAATTAAAAATAATATCGTTTTTATATCAATATATCTTTATATGTATTCATTCTATCTTTTTTGTTTATCAATAAATTTTTTCGTAGTTTTGTTATACATTTATGAATTCGGGCGATCCTAGACGCCAAATAAGCGAGCGGTACGTATCAGGTCACATAATTAAATGCTATATAATTTATCTTGAAGACCACAATCATATAGCTTCTCATTCCACCCTTCCTGAAAAGAAAACCTTGCTAAACATGAGAGACATGCATAAACTTTATCTTTTTTCCTTTTTCTTGTTGTCCTGCACTCAAGCAGCTTTGGTTAAGGGATGCATTGAGGCAGAGAGGAATGCCCTACTTGACTTGAAAGCTGGTTTAGTTGATCCGACAAATCAATTGCATTCATGGAAGAGCGAAAATTGCTGTTCTTGGAGCGGAGTTGGTTGCAACAATAACACCGGTCAGGTTTCAAAGCTCAATTTGAGGTGTCTTTATTATAATTTAGATCGCTACAATCCGTACAGGTCATGTCTTAGTGGTGAGATCAGTTCATCATTATCCATTTTAAGCGATTTAGAGTACATCGATCTAAGTGGCAATAATTTCAGTGGCACAAGCATCCCTCTTTTTATTGGCTCTTTTAAATGGTTAAGATACCTAAACCTTTCTTATACACAGTTCTATGGAACTTTGCCACATCAACTTGGAAATCTCTCGAATCTTAATTACCTTGATCTAAATGAAGCTCAAACTAGCTATATGCCAAATAATATTTGGTCGCTTAGAGGTCTCACCTCATTGAAATATCTCGATTTGAGCAGTGTAAACTTTACAACTACTGGGAACTGATTCCATGTAGTTAATACACTTTCTTCTTTAGAAGTCCTACATTTATCCTATTGTAATCATCCCAGCATTAATGAATCTTTTACTCATCTTAATTTAACCAGCCTTAAGGTCCTCGGTCTTGCTGGTAATTCACTCATTCACCTACCCAATTGGGTTCTGAATATTACTGGCATCAAATCTCTTGATCTTTCTTGGAATTCCCTTTCTGGTGCAATTCCTTCAGAACTTAGTTTCCTCAGTAACATTGAGGTACTTTTATTAAGTGACAACGAATTCGAAGGTGCTGCACAAAACACATTCCATAATCTTTGTAACCTCAATACCCTTGATTTGTCATACAATAATATTAGCGATCAAGTCCGTTACTGGGGGTTTCATGAATTGTCACAGTGCAAACAAAACAAGTTAAGAACTTTAACTTTGTCAAGCAATAGTCTAGAGGGTAATATAGCTGGCTGGTTAGAGAAATTGACAAATTTAGTTACCATAGATCTCTCATGGAATTCACTAAATGGTACGATTCCTGAAGGAGTCTGGAAGCTGCCACTCCTAACTGAACTAATTTTGACTCAGAACATGTTTGAGGGAACTATAAATGAAGTACAATTAGGTTACCTTAAGAGTATCAAAAGATTAGACCTATCAAATAATAAGCTGGTTATACAATCTAATAATTGGCATCCTAATTTAGGACTAGAGTATTTGAAACTTGCCTCCTGCCAAATAGGGTCCAAGTTTCCTTCATGGCTCCAAGAACTAAAGCAACTTAAATGGCTTTTTTTATCCAATAATGGGATTGTTGATACACTTCCTCAATGGTTTTGGAACATAACTCATTCTATGTATGATTTAGATTTGTCCAATAACCAGATCAAGGGAAAATTATTCCCGCTTCTTGATACAAATCTAAAAATGTTGAACTTGAGCTTTAATTTGTTTGAAGGCCCATTACCAGGATTTTCCTCAAGTTCTAAGTTACATATATTGGACCTTAGAAATAATAACATGGTCGGAAGTATACCTTTCAGTATATGTGAAATTCACTCGTTGAACGTCTTACTCCTGTCAAACAATGAACTTTCTGGAGAATTACCTGGATGTTTAGGGAACGCACAAATAGGAAATTTCTTTATTCTAGATATTGCAAACAATAATCTTTCAGGAACTATACCTGGTTACATTTTTTCTGAAACAATATATGTCTTGAATTTAAATAATAACTCCTTCTCCAAAGTAGCTCATATACCTATGCTAGCAGAGAGTGAATTGGAAATTCTTGATCTTGGAGACAACAATCTTTCAGGAATGATACCAGCATGGATTAAAAGCCTCCGAAACCTTGCAATTCTCAATTTGCGCTCGAATGACTTTTCTGGATCAATCCCACCTTGGTTAGTCCAACTTAGTCGTCTTAAAATTTTGGATCTTTCTCACAATAGTTTATCCGGAGTGATTCCCATGGAAATTGGTAACTTAAATATGATGCCAAAATCTCTTTTATCCCGTCTTTTATATGGCTTCACTGATACTTTGGATTACAATTTTATTGATTTATTCTATTACTCTTACATGGTATTAAGAATAAAAAATGAAAACAGGAAATATGTTTCCCAAACACTATCTTTAATGACAAGTATCGACATTTCAAATAATAACCTTAGTGGAGAGATCCCTCCTGCTCTTGGAGATTTGAAGGGATTGCATAATCTGAATCTCTCTGAGAACCATTTATCAGGAATAATCCCGGAGACGATTGGGAAAATGAAATCATTGGAATCTCTTGATTTATCAATAAACAATCTATCGGGAATAATTCCTCAAACCCTCTCTGAGTTAACATCCTTAAGCCAATTAAATTTATCCTACAATAACCTCTCAGGAATGATACCAACCGGAAATCAATTACAAACCCTAAATGATCCTTCGATCTACGAAGGCAATCCATTTCTTTGCGGGACTCCGATTTCCAAAAAATGTACTACGGATCATAATAAAACGGTTTATATTGGTGTTGCAAATGTTGAAGATGGTTTTGAGTGGTTATGGTTATACATTGGCACAATATGTGGTTTTATTGTGGGGTTTTGGTCTCTTTATGGCTCGTTAATACTAAATAGAGATTGGAGGTACGCTTATATAAACATGATAGATGCTCTCATTGATCGAGTTTATGTTGCCGGAGCTCTATTTCCCACTCGAATAATGCGAAACTTTAGGGAAGTCAGAAGGCTCTAAGTAAAATGTCGAAACTGAGGTATGCTACCAGTCTACTATAAACAACTTGATACATGTACTTTTTGAATTGTGAGAATATTATTATATTTGACATGTTATATAACATTACTTAGATTTTCAATTTCAGGTCTCCATAATATCTACAGATTAAAGAATAAAAGGAGATTGCTCAAGGTCTGTAGAGAAGCATTTGATGAAGCTTATTTGTATCCACCCTACTCCTTGTATTGTGTTATTTATTATGAGAACTCTATAAATTTCTTTATGTGTGTTGTATAAATAGTAAAATATAATGTATTATGAACAAATGTTTTAATCAAGCCGAAGCCAAGCTTAAAAGGCTCAATTTCAATTGAGCCATTCAGAGCTGTTTATTGCATGCTTAATTTTGTTGTGTAAGAAGAAATGGTCACTTCCAACTAGAATAAGATAATGTACATATACTATTGACATGGACCTGTGTTGTGTGCAGCTTTCTTGAAATTCTGATGAAACGTTTTTTTTTTCTGAAGCTGCAGTGATGCGTTGCACAAATTGAAATATTATATATGCATTTTCAATTATATCTGGCACCTGCTAAAAGTTGTTAGGGTTTGGAAAAAGTGAAATAATTATTCTAGAGAGAGAGAGAGGAGAGAGAGAGATAGAATAAAATATAATACCATAAATTTATTCCATACACATTATCAATTATATATGGCCTCTGTTTTAATTAAGGGTTTAGAAAAAGTGAAATTATTATTCTAGAGAGAGAAAGAGAGGAGAGAGAGACCTTTCGGTCGTATATTTCGTCCTATGATTAACATCAATGGCTCTGCTAGCCATTACTCAGACTAGATTCGCACCAGCAAATAATTGCATTAAATCGAAAAAATAGCAACATTTTTCTATTAAAGTCCCTCCACTATTTACATTAAACCTATTCCAATTATTCACCTTCAAAAAATAAACAAACAAAATTAATAAATAAATATTAAAAAAGACCCATATATATTAAAACCATTTGAATTTCGATTACCTTGATTAGAAAAGGGTATCTATGCTCTCTAATTGAAACCATTTGAATTTGACCAAATTCATTATTTTTGACAATTTCGATTAATTTAGCGACAGGTGGCATGTATCTATACTTAAGCCCCACTTGCACCAACATTTCAGGTTAAAGTTAAATAATAATTTCTTCTCCAAAATAGTTCCTGTACCTATGATAGCAGCAGATAATTTTATGGCCGTTTGGAGACAACAACCTTTCAGAAATGATACCAACATGGATTCGAAGCCTCCGAAATCTTGTAATTCTTAATTTGCGCTCGAATGACTTTTCTGGACCAACCCACCTTTGTTAGATCAACTTAACCATCTTCAAATTTTGGATCTTTCTCACAATAGTTTATCAAGAGTAATTCCCATGGAAATTGGTAACTTATATATGATGCTTAAATCTCGTGAGGATGGCGAATTATACATTAATCTCGGGGAAGGTTATCCGGCTACTAAGGACGGTGATTATATTAGTTTCAATTATTATTATTTTATGGTATTAACCACTAAAAATGAAAAGCTGGATTATGTTTCCAAAGAAATATCTTTCATAAAAAGTATCGATATTTCAAATAATAACCTTAGTGGAGAGCTCCCTAGTACTCTAGGAAATTTGTTTGCATTACGTAATTTGAATCTCTCGAAGAACCATTTATCAGGAATAATCCCAGACACAATTGGGAAAAAGAGATAACTGAAACCTATTGACTTATCAATCAACGACCTATCAGGAACAATTCCTCAAACCCTCTCTGAGTGCCAATTAAATATTTCCTACTCAGGAATGATACCAACTGGAAATCAGTTACAAACCCTTAATGATCCTTCAATTTATGAGGGTAATCCATTCCTTTGTGGGTCTCCGATTTCCAAAAATTGTACTACGACTCATAATGAAATGGTTTATAATGGTGACGCGAAGGTTGAAGATGGTTTTGAGTGCTTATGGTTATACGTTGGCACATTATGCGGTTTTGTCCTAGGGTTTTGGTCTCTTTATGGTACGTTAATACTGAAAAGAGATTGGAGGAACGCTTATATATACATGATCGATGCTTTCATTGATTGAGTTTATGTTGCTGGAGCTCTATTTCCCGCTCGAATAATGCGAAAACTTAGGGAAGTCAGAAGGCTCTAAGTAAAATTTTGAATTAAGGTATGCTACCATTCTAATATATACTACTTGGTACATGTACTTCAAAATTGTGAGAATCTTGTTATGTATGGCATATTATAACATGTACTCCGATTTTCAATTTCAGGTCCTTAGAATAAAAGCAGATAGCTCAAGGTCTGTAGAAGCATTTGATGGAGCTTATTTGTATCCACATTACTCCTTGTATTGTGTTATTTTTTTTTCTTTGAGAAGTTTGTGTTGTGTTATTTACCATCAGAACTCTATATATTTCTGTATGTCTATTGTATAAATAGTTAAATATACGTTTCAAAGAAAAAATAGTTAAATATAATGTTGTATTCTGAAGAAATGTTGTAATCAAGCCGAACCCAAGCTTAAAAGGCTTAATTTCAATTGATCCAATCGGAGCTGTTCATTGCAATATTGATTTTGATGTGTAAGAAGAAACGGTCATTAATGTTAATCTCTGTTCTTCTAGCCAATCTTTCAAACTAGAATAAGATAATGTACAGATATTTGCAACACATTACTATTGACATGGACCTGTGTTGCGTGCACCTTCTTGAAATTTCGGATGAAATAAAATCAAAGTTATTAAACAACCCAATAACAAAACCTAATAAATAAAAGCAATTTATCAAATATCAAAATGTTCACCACCCCAAACAATACAAATCACGAGAGTTGAAGTTAGACACCCCAAATCAAACTAACATAATCAAACATAACCAATCTTACTTTTTAAATGATAAACATCCTAAATTAACAATTTAACACAATAACTAAGCTGTTGATGATTGTTCTGGTGAAGGATCTTGAGGCGCTGATATTTAATTGTTCCTTCCACCATTTGAGTCACACTTTCCATGGTTATTCTTCATTCATTGTTTCTCTCTCTTGATTCTATCCTTTCTAAAACAATCATATCCTGCCAATTTTCTATGTTATCCAGACAGAATTTCATCTATGGTCACAAATCGACCCTGTTCAATGGAAAGCTGACCCGCCACACCAATGGCCACAGAGATCAATCCATCGTACAAACTATCCGACTGCTCTGACTTATTTAAATAATTAAATTATTTAACATTAATAATTAATTAATCATAAGAAATTAAATACATACTTTATTCTCTTATCCTCTGCTTTTATTGTTGTAACTCCATCTCTGCCAGCTGTCCTCATTCCAACCCTAACTGTACTTTCTGGCACAAGCGCTCCCCTAAAAAATTAAAAATAAACAAATAAATACATATTATATATATATATTTGAAATATTATTTAAATATATGAAAATAATACCTTGCCCAAATGGCCAACGACAGAAATTTCCTGTTCGTTTTTTATTCCTTCAGCAAACATACATAAATCCAACATTGCGCGCGACCCGTTTTTCAAATTCGATTATTACGTATGCGTTGTCGATTATATCTGGTACCTGTTTGATTTAATTTAATTAGGGTTTAGAGATAAATGAAGAGAGAGAGAGAGAGAGAGAGAGAGAGAGAGAGAGAGAGACGAAATGGAATAGTTATCAAATTTTGATTATCACATATGCATTGTAAATTATATCTGGCACCTGTTTAATCAGGATTTTTTAGGGTTTTAAAATGAAATATTTATTCTAGAGAGAGAAGGGAAAGAGAGAGAGAGAGAGAGAGAGAGAGAGAGAGAGAGAGAGAGAGAGAGAGAGAACAAATGAAATAGTTATCAAATTGAAGTATTACACAATATGCATTATCAATTATATCCAATGTTCTAAAATGCGGTCCAGGCGGCCGCCTGGGCGCCGCCCAGGCGCTAGGCGGGAGCAAAACGCCTAGAAATTATGCTAGTCGGCCTTTTGTGCGTTTTGTCCGCCCAGCGACCGTCCAGACCCGCCCAGCGTCCGCCCAGACCCGCCCAGCCCAATTTTTTTATGAAAGAACCGTTACAAATATGCATACAATCTGTAACGGTTTATATGAAAGAACCGTTACAAATATAGATCTGTAACGGTTTTTATGAAAGAACCGTTACAAATATGCATACAATCTGTAACGGTTTATATGAAAGAACCGTTACAAATATAAATCTGTAACGGTTTTTATGAAAGAACCGTTACAAATATGCATACAATCTGTAACGGTTTATAACAAACCGTTACAGATATTAGCAATTCTGTAACGGTTCTTTGATGAAAACCGTTACTAATAGTGTAATTAGTAACGGTTTTTATGAATTAACCGTTACAATTTACAAAGTAGTCCAAAATCGTTACAGATTTTAAAAAACCGTTACTAATTTTAAACAACCGTTACTAATATTAAAAAACCGTTACTAAGTCCGTAACGGTTCTTTAATAAAAACCGTTACTAATTTATATATAATATATAAAAATACTAAAAAATATAAATCCGCCTAGTTCCGATTAATCTCCGATTAATCCCCGATTAATCCTCGATGGTTCCGACCGCCCAACTAGCGCCTACCGCATTCTGTAACATTGATTATATCTGGCACCTATTAAAATTAGTTAGGGTTTGGAAAAGGTGAAATAATTATTCTAGAGAGAGAAAGAGGAGAGAGAGAATTAAATATTAATCACATTAACTTATTCCATACGCATTATCAATTATATTTGGCATCTGTTTTAATTAGGGTTTAGAAAAAAATGAAAAAGTAATTCTAGAGAGAGAAAGACCTTTCCGTCGTAAATTTCGTCTTTGTGATTCACATCAATGGCTCCACTAGCCATTACTCTCACTGGATTTGCACCAGCAAATAATCGCATTAAATCGAAAAAATGGCAGCATTTTTCTACTAAAGTCCCTCCAGTATTTACATTAAACCGATTCCAATTATTCACCTTCAAGAACAAAAATAAATCAAAAATTATCAATAAAAAAGCCATATATATTATATAAGTAATATATTATATTATTTACCTTGACTAGAAAAGAGAATCTATGCTCTCTAATTGAAACCATTTGAATTTTACCAAGATCATTATTTCTAACAATTTCTATTAATTTAGCGACAGGTGGCATATGTCTATACTCAAGCCCCACTTGCACTAACATTTCAGGACTCTTTTTCGCCGCCTCCACAACCTAAATCCCCAAATCCAATTTGTAAATTCAAAATTCAAAATCTGAATTTGAAATTAAGACTAAAGATTCAAACTTGACCTGTTTGCAGTGTTGAATTGTGGTGCATAATGGTTTTTCAACAAGTACATGGTGCGGTTTTGGATAGTTTATAATGTCCATTGATATCTCGAAATGCGTCATGTTTGGCGATGAAACAACAATTACATCACATAATCCACTTTCCAACAACTCTTTATGATCTGAAAACATCTTCAAACCCACAAAAAAGTTAAACCTCAAAACTTAAACTCCAAATCAAGAGAGAATTGATCTGAGTACTTGAGGAGGACGGAGGTGGAGAGAGAGAGTCAAGTCGAGAGTGAGAGCGAGAGAGGGCGGATGAGGGTCGGCGACGCAGGTGATAACGGCGTTTTGAGGGCGGAGGTGGGCGACGTGCTCACGGCCCATCATGCCTGCTCCGACGATTCCGTATCTCTTATCTCTTCCATATTCTCTCTCGAATCTATTCTCTGTTCTCGTTTTTCGTTTGTGTTCTGTTTTGAGGTGAGTGACTGTGAAGTGATGTTGAATAGTGTTTGGAAGGTTGGGCTGAGTTTGTTTAATGGGCCTTTTGGGCTTTGCACAGAGTAGTATTGTTATTCTGATGATGATAGATTTACTTATCGAATGATGGAAATTTTCACTTGTTTCTGATGTAGTTTGTTTCTTGGTCATTTCCAGATTAGATTTCACTAGTCAGTTTCTCTTTCACAGGAAACTGATCATACCCATATTAAATGAAAATTTTAAGAAGTGAGACAATGTAGTGGTTTGCATTAATATATCAGTAACATCAACATGATTGCATAAATCCAAAAATGACACTATGACCTCCAAGGAAAATAAGCCATTATTGTGTGGGTACATCTCTCTGTAGCCAAAACACTGTGCCTTTCATGACTAATAAAGCTAGCTAGTTGACCCCAAGTCAACTTGTTGAAGACTTGTTGACCTCAAGTGAGTGACTCAAGTCAGCCTTCTGTTGACCTTGAGTCATTCTTTCTTTGCTGGTGTTATTATTGCCTACGTTTTCACTGTATTTCTAGACGGTCACTTAAGATTCAAACTAGGTAATGGTAGTGGAATGGCATTTTATCCCAGTTTTTCATAGGTGATGGAATCTAATCTGCGTGTCAAGCAGAATTTTAGGGAGTTTTTGGAATGGATTTTCAGAAGAGTTTAATTGGGGCTTTTGAGGATGTGGGTGTGTTTATTGTGTATGGTTAGCAGCCTACGAACTCTTGTAAAAAAAAACTCATTTTAAGAATCATAATTTTAATTGAATTACAAAAGCTTACTACCACTAGAATAGTGATATAGTAGTAGTTCCACATTTTCATATTTGAGAAGTTAGAAATCCGCATCTAGCAGGATTTAAAAAAAATGTAAATGAGAACATATCTCATCCTATTAAAAACAAAGCACTCCTCATTTTTTTTCAAAAGCTGACCATGGTGATACAAGTCATGACTTAAATAGTACGAAACTACCACCCAAAAATGTCTTTTTGTAGCATATGTAAAAACAAGTGACACTTTGTAAAATTGACCAGTCATATTTTCCAAATATTAATTCTAGCATGCTATTGTGCAATATGATTTACAATATAATCAAAATACAAAAAAAAGAGGACCGACTATTATCCTCCCGCAAATTATGACTCCCAACCAACTAGGGCGCGCCACGTGTCGTATTCTTAACAGTAGCCTAGTTTTCTTTTCTAATGATCTTTGTTTTGAGATTGTCCTATTGGATGTAAGTCGAATTCAATTTCAGACTGATATAAAATTGAGAAGATATTTAAAAAAAAAATTGAGAAGATATTACAATAATCAGTAGATTCTTCTATAAATGAAATTGATGTCTTTCTTTTAGCGAATGTGTGAGACAGGCAATCAATTTTTTGGAAATTCAATGTAGTAGAGAGGGCCTTCTCTTATCCCAGTAATGAAATCAAACAGGCTTCGATTTTGCTTTTGTTTCGAGTTGGGTTCGACTTTTACATTCTGATCACACCATGATTGCGCTACTAATTCGGGGGGGGGGGGGGGGGGTTGGGGGTTGGGGGGGGGGTTGGGGGTTGGGGGGGGGGGGGGTTGGCATAATCTCTCTAGCCAGTGCAATCAATATGTATTTCATAATTATAAACACTAGATGAATAATGTTCAATTAGATTGCTTGTTAACCACGGAAGTAGACCTCAGGTCAATATTTTGTATGCTTCTAGTCTTAACTCTTAAGTCAGTCCTTTAATGACTTAGACCTCTCAAGTCACTATTTTGTTTGATTGTAGACCTCAAGCACATATTCTGTATGATTGTAAACTTAAGTCAGTCTTTGCATGATTGTAGACCACAAATCAGTATCTTTTCTGATCATTTTTTGTAACCTCAAGTTAGTGTTTTGTCTGATTGTGACCTGAAAAATTAGTATTTTGTAAGTTTGTAGACCTCAAGTCAGTATATGTATATTTGTGTACTTCCAAGTTTTTTTAGACAAACCACCATTTATGTGTTTATTAGAATTGCTAAATATTGAGCTAAATGCATTCGTTATGATTCGAACTTAGATCTCTTCCAATATTGACGGGGTGTCTTATCATTTAAGCTAACAAGTTTTAACATTTGTAGACTTCAAGTTTGTCTTCACTGATGCTTAATATTCCAGAGAATACACATATACCCTTGAATAATAATGAAAATGTGTCTTTTTAGAATTTAAATGATGTAGGCCAGCCTGCAGTGCAATGGTTGGTTGTATAATTCACAATGTCCTTTAATGTTGGCGAAGATTCAAACTCCAATAATTCGTTTCGAGTCATCATGATAAGTAATAACAAATTAATACTGAAGAAACTCATGGCCTTCTACATGATACTGAAGTCACCAACTCAGAGTAACTACGAAAAATATACACTGTATGTATGCAGAAATAAGTACAAAAAAGAATATAAGGTCACACATTTTGATTGGACTTTTTTAAGAAGCACCTTTTTGAAAATTAATTAAGAGAATAGCACTTATCTAAAAAAAATTGCCATCTAGCACTATCGCCAGAAATCTTGGCGATAGTGACCATTTTTTTATTTTTATTTTTTATCTGGGGGGTCAGAAAAATTGAAAAAATAATCTCTATCGTCAGAATTTCTAGCGATACAAACTATGTATCGTCAGAATAACTGACGGTAGTACGAGTTATTTAATTTTTTCTATATGAGTACTATTCTCTCGATTATTTTTCAAAGAAGTGCTACTAAAAAAAAGTCTTTTGATTGGTGGTTCCAACCCTCTGCCGTCTAAAAATATTTCTTGACAAAAGGACTCACTATTTGTATCGGGGTTTGTAAATTTAAACCATCTGCTAGTCACTCCATGAAATCTTTGGTAGATTGAGACGGCTATTTAAGTGCCCCTTATTTTTTCTAAAAGATCCCAGTATATACCCTTCTCTCCTCAAATTTTTTTTTTCCCAAACGAAACCTTGATAAACATGAGAGCCATTTTTAAGCTTTGTCTTTTTTCTTTCTACTTGTTGTTCTGCACTCAAGCAGCTTTGGTCAAGGGATGCATTGAGGCAGAGAGGAATGCCCTACTTGACTTGAAAGCTGGTCTAGTTGATCCGACAAATATATTGTATTCATGGAAGAGCGAAAACTGCTGTTCTTGGAGGGGAGTTGGTTGCAACAATAACACTGGTCAGGTTTCCAAGCTCAATCTGAGGTGTCGTTATATTGATAATTTTGATCCCCACAATTCGTACAGTTCATGTCTTAGTGGTGAGATCAGTTCATCATTATCCATTTTAAGCGATTTAGAGTACTTAGATCTGAGCGGGAATAATTTCAGTGGCCCAAACATCCCTCCTTTCATTGGCTCTTTTAAATGGTTAAGATATCTTAACCTTTCTTATACAGATTTTGACGGGATTTTGCCATCTCAACTTGGAAATCTCTCGAATCTTAATTACCTTGATCTAAATCGCGCCCTTGATCTAAATCGAGCTAGCTATATTGCAAATAATATTTGGTGGCTTAGAGGTCTCACCTCGTTGAAATATCTCGATTTGAGCGGGGTAAACTTGACAACTACTAGGAACTGGTTCCATGTAGTTAATACACTTTCTTCTTTAGAAGTCCTACATTTATCCTATTGTGACCTTCCCAGCATTAATGAATCTTTTACTCATCTTAATTTAACCAGCCTTAATGTCCTCGATCTCTCTTTTAATGCACTCACTCACCTACCCAATTGGGTTCCGAATATTACTGGCATCAAATCTCTTGATCTTTCTTGGAATTCCCTTTCTGGTGCAATTCCTTCAGAACTTAGTTTCCTCAGTAACATTGAGGTACTTTTATTAAGTGGCAACGAATTCGAAGGTGCTGCACAAAACACATTCCATAATCTTTGTAACCTCAATACCCTTGTTTTGTCAGACAATAAACTAACGGGTAATACAGCCGGATGGTTAGAGAAATTGACAAATTTAGTTACCATAGTTCTCTCATGGAATTCACTAAATGGTACGATTCCTGAAGGAGTCTGGAAGCTGCCACTCCTAACTGAACTAATTTTGGCTCAAAATATGTTTGAGGGAACTATAAATGAAGTACAATTAGGTTACCTTAAGAGTATCAAAATATTAGACCTATCAAATAATAAGCTGGTTATACAATCTAATAATTGGCATCCTAATTTAGGACTAGAGTATTTGAAACTTGACTCCTGCCAAATAGGGTCCAAGTTTCCTTCATGGCTGCAAGAACTAAAGCAACTTGAAGGACTTTTTTTATCCAATAATGGGATTGTTGATACACTTCCTCAATGGTTTTGGAACATAACTCATTCTATGTATGATTTAGATTTGTCCAATAACCAAATCAAGGGAAAATTATCGTTCCCGCTTCTTGATACAAATCTGATAAGGTTGAACTTGAGTTTTAATTTGATTGAAGGCCCATTACCAGCATTTCCCTCTGAGTTAAATTTATTGGACCTTAGAAATAATAACATGGTCGGGAGTATATCTTCCAGTATATGCGAAATTCGCTCGTTGAGCATCTTACTCCTGTCAAACAATGAACTTTCTGGAGAATTACCTGGATGTTTAGGGTACGCACAAATAGGAATGTTTATTCTAGATATTGCAAATAATAATCTTTCAGGAACTATACCTGGTTACATTTTTTCTGGAGGAATGTCTATCTTGAAGTTAAATAATAACTTCTTCTCCAAAGTAGCTCATATACCTATGCTAGCAGGGAGCAAATTGAAAATTCTTGATCTTGGAGACAACAATCTTTCAGGAATGATACCAGCATGGATTAAAAGCCTCCAAAACCTTGTAATTCTCAATTTGCGCTCAAATGACTTTTCTGGATCAATCCCACCTTGGTTAGACCTACTTAGTCATCTTCAAATTTTGGATCTTTCTCACAATAGTTTATCCGGTGTGATTCCATTGGAAATTGGTAACTTAAATATGATGCAAAAATCTGGCCCATACAGTGATTTTTCATTATTTTATGGCATGGTTTATCCTTTGCGTTACGATACTGAGGACAATTATATTGAGTTATCCTATTACTCTTACATGGTATTAAGAATAAAAAATGAAAACAGGAAATATGTTTCCCAAACACTATCTTTAGTGACAATTGTCGACATTTCAAATAATAACCTTAGTGGAGAGATCCCTCCTGCTCTTGGAGATTTGAAGGGATTGCATTATCTGAATCTCTCTGAGAACCATTTATCAGGAATAATCCCGGAGACGATTGGGAAAATGAAATCATTGGAATCTCTTGATTTATCAATAAACAATCTATCGGGAACAATTCCTCAAACCTTTTCTGAGTTAACATCCTTGAGTCAATTAAATTTGTCATACAATAATCTCTCAGGAATGATACCAACCGGAAATCAATTACAAACCCTAAATGATCCTTCGATCTACGAGGGTAATCCATTCCTTTGCGGGCCTCCGATTTCCAAAAAATGTACTAAGGATCATAATAAAACGGTTTATACTGGTGTTGCAAATGTTGAAGATGGTTTTGAGTGGTTATGGTTATACATTGGCACAATATGTGGTTTTATTGTGGGGTTTTGGTCTCTTTATGGCGCGCTGGTACTAAATAGAGATTGGAGGTACGCTTATATAAACATGATAGATGCTCTCATTGATCGAGTTTATGTTGCCGGAGCTCTATTTCCCGCTCGAATAATGCGAAAGTTTAGGGAAGTCAGAAGGCTCTAAGTAAAATGTCGAAATTAAGGTATCCTACCAGTCTAGTATGAACAACCTGATACATGTACTTTTTGAATTGTAAGAATATTATTATATATGACATGTTATAACATGTACTTAGATTTTCAATTTCAGGTCTCTATAATATCTACAGCATTAAAGAATAAAAGCAGATTGCTCAATGTCCGTAGAGAAGCATTTGATGAAACTATTGTGTTATTTATTATGAGAACTCTATAAATTTCTTTATGTGTGTTGTATAAATAGTAAAATATAATGTATTATGAACAAATGTTTTAATCAAGCCGAAGCCAAGCTTAAAAGGCTCAATTTCCATTGAGCCATTCAGAGCTGTTTATTGCATGCTTAATTTTGTTGTGTAAGAAGAAATGGTCACTTCCGACTAGAATAAGATAATGTACATATACTTGCAATACGTTACTATTGACATGGACAGTGTTGTGTGCACCTTTCTTGAAATTCAGATGAAATGTTTTTTTTTTTTCTGAAGCTTCAGTGATGCGTTGCACAAATTGAATTATTGCATATGCATATCAGTTATATCTGGCACCTACTAAAAGTTGTTAGGGTTTGGAAAAAGTGAAATAATTATTCTAGAGAGAGAAAGAGAGGAGAGAGAGAGAGAGAATGAAATATTAATCCCATAAATTTATTCCATACACATTATCAAGTATATATGGACTGTGTTTTAATTAGGATTTAAAAAAAGTGAAATTATTATTCTAGAGAGAGAGGAGAGAGAGACCTTTCCATCATAAATTTCATCTTTATGATTAACATCAATGGCTCCGCTAGCCATTATTCGGACTGGATTCGCACCAGCAAATAATTGCATTAAATCGAAAAAATGGCAACATTTTTCTACTTAAATCTCTCCACTATTTACATTAAACCTATTCCAATTACCCACCTTCAAAAAAACAAAAACAACCAAAATTAATTAACAAAATTAAAAACAAACTTATATATTAAATTAACATTATAATAATTACCTTGACTAGAAAAGGGAATTGATGCTCTCTAATTGAAACCATTTGAATTTTTCCAAGTTTATTAATTTTAACAATTTCGATTAATTTAGCGGCAGGTGGCATGTATCTATACTCAAGCCCATTTGCACTAACATTTCAGGCCTCTTTTTCCGCCTCAACAACCTGAATTTATTTACCAATTTAATTCGTAAAATTTGAAATTTGAAATTGAGAGTGAAGATTGGAACTTGACCTGTTTGCAGTGTTGAATTGTGGTGCAGAGAGGTTTTTCGACGAGAATGTGGCGCGGATTTGGGTGGGCAATAATATCCATTAATATCTCGAAATGAGTCATATTTGGCGAAGAAACAACAATCACATCACATAACCCGATTGATTTGAGAGAGGGGGGTACTTGGGGAGGAGGGAGGCGGAGTGAGAGCGCGAGGTCGAGAGCGAGAGCGAGAGCGAGAGAGGGCGGATGAGGGTCGGCGATGCAAGTCACGGCGGCGCCCTCAGGGCGGAGATGGGCGAGGTTGGCGACGTGCTCACGACCCATCATGCCTGCTCCGATGATTCCGTATCTTATCTCTTCCATCTCTCCGTCGAGTCTGTTCTCTGTTCTCGTTTTTCGTTTCTGTTTTGTTTTGAGGTGAGTGAGTGCGAAGTGATGTTGAATAGTGTTTGGGAGGTTGGGCTGAGTTTGTTTAATGGCCTTTTGGGCTTTGCACAGATTAGTATTGTTATTCTGATGATATGTTTGCTTGTCGAATGATGGAAATTTTTACTTGTTTCTGATGTAGTTTGTTTCCGAGTCCTTTTTAGGTAGATTTCAGTAGTTGTATACTCTTTTAACGAAAGTGATCAGACCAATGTTAAATGCAGAATTTAATGAGTGAGAGTATTTTTGTTGTTTTCAATTGTTCTGATCGACCAAAACATTCAAAACCATGATTGCATTACTTTACTTTAGGACTCATTGTGGAAACTAATCTCGCTGAGCCAATACACTGCGTGTTTCATGATAAAGTAATAAAGCTATTACATATGGAGTTGACCTCAAGTCAATATGCTGTAGACTTTTTGACTTCAAGTGACTCAAGTCAGTCTTTGGTTGACCTCAAGTCATTCTTTCTTTGCGAATGCTTACTGTGCTTACGATTGTCCTAATTATTTCAGTTGGCATTCTATGTGGTATGTACTTTTATATAATTGAAATTATAATAAAGGAGTGGAGATACACTCACTAAATAATATTTAATATTTTTAGTAACATTTGAGTACAATAAATATATAAATTATGTGACCTTTAAATATCAATACAAAAAGTTGATAAAAGAGTTGTTGAATTATTTATTTTTCTGTGAGTATAAAATTATTGATAACAAATGAGTTTTCTAATCTGAATCATATAGCCTCTCATTCCACCCTTCCTGAAAAGAAAACCTTGCTAAACATGAGAGACATGCTTAAACTTTATCTTTTTACCTTTTTCTTGTTGTCCTGCACTCAAGCAGCTTTGGTTAAGGGATGCATTGAGGCAGAGAGGAATGCCCTACTTGACTTGAAAGCTGGTTTAGTTGATCCGACAAATATATTGTATTCATGGAAGAGCGAAAACTGTTGTTCTTGGAGCGGAGTTGGTTGCAACAATAACACTGGTCAGGTTTCAAAGCTCAATTTGAGGTGTCCTTATATTGATAATTTTCATCCCTACAATTCGTACAGTTCATGTCTTAGTGGTGAGATCAGTTCATCATTATCCATTTTAAGCGATTTAGAGTACTTCGACCTGAGTGGCAATAGTTTCAGTGGCACAATCATCCCTCTTTTTATTGGCTCTTTTAAATGGTTAAGATACCTAAACCTTTCTTATACAGAATTTGATGGAACTTTGCCACATCAACTTGGAAATCTCTCGAACCTTTATTACCTTGATCTAAATCTAGCTAGCTATATGCCAAATAATATTTGGTGGCTTAGAGGTCTCACCTCGTTGAAATATCTCGATTTGAGCCGTGTAAACTTGACAACTACTAGGAACTGGTTCCATGTAGTTAATACACTTTCTTCTTTAGAAGTCCTACATTTATCCTATTGTGACCTTCCCAGCATTAATGAATCTTTTACTCATCTTAATTTAACCAGCCTTAGGATCCTCGATCTTTCTTTTAATAGACTCGCTCACCTACCCAATTGGGTTCCGAATATTACTGGCATCAAATCTCTTGATCTTTCTTTGAATTACCTTTCTGGTGCAATTCCTTCGGAACTTAGTTTCCTCAGTAACATTGAGGTACTTTTATTAAGTGGCAACGAATTCGAAGGTGCTGCACAAAACACATTCCATAATCTTTGTAACCTCAATACCCTTGATTTGTCATACAATAATATTAGCGATCAAGTCCGTTACTGGGGGTTTCATGAATTGTCACAGTGCAAACAAAACAAGTTAAGAACTTTAACTTTGTCAAGCAATAGTCTAGAGGGTAATATAGCCGGATGGTTAGAGAAATTGACAAATTTAGTTACCATAGATCTCTCATGGAATTCACTAAATGGTACGATTCCTGAAGGAGTCTGGAAGATGCCACTCCTAACTGAACTAATTTTGGGTCGGAACATGTTCGAGGGAACTATAAATGAAGTACAGTTAGGTTACCTTAAGAGTATGAAAAAATTAGATCTCTCATGGAATTCACTAAATGGTACGATTCCTGAAGGAGTCTGGAAGCTGCCACTCCTAACTGAACTAATTTTGGGTCAGAACATGTTTGAGGGAACTATAAATGAAGTACAATTAGGTTACCTTAAGAGTATCAAAAGATTAGACCTATCAAATAATAAGCTGGTTATACAATCTAATAATTGGCATCCTAATTTAGGACTAGAGTATTTGAAACTTGACTCCTGCCAAATAGGGTCCAAGTTTCCTTCATGGCTCCAAGAACTAAAGCAACTTAAATGGCTTTTTTTATCTAATAATGGGATTGTTGATACACTTCCTCAATGGTTTTGGAACATAACTCATTCTATATATGATTTAGATTTGTCCAATAACCAGATCAAGGGAAAATTATCGTTCGCGATTCTTGATACAAATCTGATAAGGTTGAACTTGAGTTTTAATTTGATTGAAGGCCCATTACCAGCATTTCCCTCTTCTGAGTTACAAATATTGGACCTTAGAAATAATAACATGGTCGGGAGTATACCTTTCAGTATATGCGAAATTCGCTCGTTGGACCTCCTACTCCTGTCAAACAATGAACTTTCTGGAGAATTACCTGGATGTTTAGGGTACGCACAAATAGGAATGTTTATTCTAGATATTGCAAATAATAATCTTTCAGGAACTATACCTGGTTACATTTTTTCTGAAAGAACGTATATCTTGAAGTTAAATAATAACTTCTTCTCCAAAGTAGCTCATATACCTATGCTAGCAGGGAGTGAATTGGAAATTCTTGATCTTGGAGACAACAATCTTTCAGGAATGATACCAGCATGGATTAAAAGCCTCCAAAACCTTGTAATTCTCAATTTGCGCTCAAATGACTTTTCTGGATCAATCCCACCTTGGTTAGTCCAACTTAGTCATCTTCAAATTTTGGATCTTTCTCACAATAGTATATCCGGAGTGATTCCCATGGAAATTGGTAACTTAAATATGATGGTAACATATCATCCATACCATGATTTTTCAGTAGGATTGGGCTTCACTGATAATTCGGATTACGATAATGAGGAGGGTTCTATTGATTTCCTCTATTTCTATTACATGGTATTAAGAATAAAAAATGAAAACACGAAATATGTTTACCAAACACTATATTTAATGACAAGTATCGACATTTCAGATAATAACCTTAGCGGAGAGATCCCTAGTACTCTCGGAGACTTGATGGGATTGCATAATCTGAATCTCTCTGAGAACCATTTATCAGGAATAATCCCGGAGACGATTGGGAAAATGAAATCATTGGAATCTCTTGATTTATCAATGAATAATCTATCAGGAACAATTCCTCACACCCTTTCTGAATTAACATCCTTGAGCCAATTAAATTTGTCCTACAATAATCTCTCAGGAATGATACCAACCGGAAATCAATTACAAACCCTAAATGATCCTTCGATCTACGAGGGCAATCCATTTCTTTGCGGGCCTCCTATTTCCAAAAAATGTACTATGGATCATAATAAAACGGTTTATACTGGCGATGCAAATGTTGAAGATGGTTTTGAGTGGTTATGGTTATACATTGGCACAATATGTGGTTTTATTGTGGGGTTTTGGTCTCTTTATGGCTCGTTAATACTAAATAGAGATTGGAGGTACGCTTATATAAACATGATCGATGCTCTCATTGATCGAGTTTATGTTGCCGGAGCTCTATTTCCTGCTCGAATAATGCGAAAGTTTAGGGAAGTCAGAAGGCTCTAAGTAAAATGTCGAAATTAAGGTATGCTACCAGTCTAGTATAAACAACGTGATATATGTACGTTTTGAATTGTAAGAATATTATTATACATGACATGTTATAACATGTACTTAGATTTTCAATTTCAGGTCTCCATAATATCCACAGCATTAAAGAACAAAAGGAGATTGCTCAAGGTCTGTAGAGAAGCATTTGAAGAAGCTTATTTGTATCCACCCTACTCCTTGTATTGTGTTATTTATTATGAGAACTCTATAAATGTCTTTATGTGTGTTGTGTACATAGTAAAATATAATGTATTCTGAACAAATGTTTTAATCAAGCCGAAGCCAAGCTTAAAAGGCTCAATTTGAATTGAGCCATTCAGAGCTGTTTATTGCATGCTTAATTTTGTTGTGTAAGAAGAAATGGTCACTTCCAACTAGAATAAGATAATGTACATTTACTATTGACATGGACCTGTGTTGTGCGCACCTTCTTGAAATTCCGATGACATAAAATCAAACGATGTTATTAAAGACACCCAATAACAAAGCCTAATAATTCCAACTAGAATAAGATAATGTACACATATTTGCAATACATTACTATGGACATGGACATGTGTTGTGTGCACCTTTCTTGAAATTCGGATGAAATGTGTTTTTTTTTTTTGAAGCTTCAGTGAACTGAGATTTTCATTTCAATAAAAAAAATTCCGATGAAATAAAATCAAACAAAGTTATTAAGCAACAATTCAATAAAAAAGTTTAGTAAACAAAAGCAATCAAATATCAAAATGTTCACCACCCCAACCAATACCAATCACGAGAGTTAAACACCCCAAAATAGATTTGATATAATCAAACATAACCACTCTTATTTTTTTGAATGATAGACATCCTTAATTAACAATTTAACATAATAACTGTGCTGTTGAGGATTCAGTAAAGATAATATTATGAATAAATTAAATAGGGAAATTTACAAAAAACCCCCTATCTTTTCTGAATATTACAAATAACCCCCTGTATTTTCGTTTATTACAAATAACCCCCTGTCAGAAGAAGTTTCCTTTCAAATACCCCCCTACATCACTATTCCATCCATTCCAAAGTTAATTTTTTTTAAATGACTAAAATACCCTCATGTATATTGAATATATTTAATTAACAAATTAATTAAATAAACAAACAAAATAAATTAAATAAAAATTGTTAAACACATAAAAAATAATTCATTAAAAAATAAAATTCATTAAAAAGAAATAAAACCAATTAAAATAAAAATAATTAAAAAGAAAAGGCCCAACCAAGTTTAAGTTTTTTTCAAGACAATATGATGTGGGTCTGAATGTTGAGCTATACCAGATAATGCATTAGGCTCTTACACTATGTTATAATAAATAAAGTTGTGTGTGTCTATAATTATTACTATTTTTAAAAATTGATTTTTCTTTTATTATTATTTTTTTTTTTTTTTTGTATTTTTTGTATTTTATAATATTCAAATAAGTTAGGGGGTTATTTTGTAAATTTCCCTATTTTATAACATTAATTATAATTTTATTTTTATATTTACTTAATTTTTATTTATTTATTTAATAATTATGTTTTGTTTCATTATTTCTAGATTTTTAATTATGTATATTTTATTTATTTTAATTAATTCTTATTGAGTTATTTTTTACTTTTTTTATTTTTAACTATTTAATTATTTTTTAACTTTTTCTTTTTAATTATTTTTATTTTAATTAGTTTTATTTCTTTTTAATGAATTTTATTTTTTAATGAATTATTTTTTATGTGTTTAACAATTTTTATTTAATTTATTTTGTTTGTTTATTTAATTAATTTGTTAATTAAATATATTCAATATACATGAGGGTATTTTAGTCATTTAAAAAAAAATTAACTTTGGAATAGATGGAATAGTGATGTAGGGGGGTATTTGAAAGGAAACTTCTTCTGACAGGGGGTTATTTGTAATAAACGAAAATACAGGGGGTTATTTGTAATATTCAGAAAAGATAGGGGGTTTTTTGTAAATTTCCCAATTAAATATATACTTTATTCTTTTATCCTCTGTTTTTATTGTTATAACTCCGTCTCTGCCAGCTGTCCGCATTCCAACCCTAAAAGTACTTTCCAGTACACAAGCTTCCCCCTGAAAATAAAAAATAAAAAAAATACATTATAATATTTTTGAAATATTTTTTGAATATATATAAATAAATACCTTGCCAACAACAGAATTGTCAATTATATCTGGCACATACATAAATACATTTTGCTTCCTTTTTGTCAATTTTAATAAATACATAACAAATAAATACCTTGCCAAAATCGCCAACAACAGAAATTTCTTATTCGTTTTTGCTTCCTTCAGCGAACATACATAAATCCAGCATTGCGCGCGATCCGTTGCCAAATTCGATTATTACGTACGCATTGTCAATTATATCTGGCACCTGTTTAATTTAATTTAATTAGGGTTTAGAAAAAATGAAAAAATAGTTCTAGAGAGAAAGAGGGGAGAGAGAGAGAGTAAATGAAATAGTTATCAAATTGAAGTATTATATATGCATTATCAATTATATCTGGCACCTAATAAAATTAGTTAGGGTTTGGAAAAAGTGAAATAATTATTCTAGAGAGAGAAAGGGGAGAGAGAGAGAATGAAATAGTTATCAAATTATATTATTCCATACAGATTATCTATTATATATGGCGTCTGTTTTAATTAAGGTTTAGGGTTTTAAAAAATGAAATGGTTATTCTAGAAAGAGAAAGAGAGGAGAGAGAGAGAGACCTTTCCGTCGTAAAATTCATCTTTATGATTAACATCAATGGATCCACTAGCCCATCACTCTCACTGGATTCTCACCAGCAAATAATCGCATTAAATCGAAAAAATGACAACATTTTTCTACTAAAGTCCCTCCACTATTTACATTAAACCTATTCCAATTATTCACCTTCAAAAAAAACACAAAAATAAATTAATAAAAAGAATAAAAAGGACCCATATATATAAATTAACATTATATTGTTTACTTTGACTAGAAAAGGGAATCGATGCTCTCTAATTGAAACCATTTGAATTGGACCAAGTTTATTATTCTTTCTAATATATAAAGTTTATGATTTTAGGATTTTCTGTGCCATTTTTTAACAACTGAATGTGTGGCGGGTCCGCATCCATTTCCTGAAAAATAACGAACGGACCTTTTTTTTCTTCTTTAGAACACACACAACAGCCCAATATAAGCCCATTAGTTCCTGTTCAATACCACTTCGAACGGAACTAGTTTTAAACCGCTCAAAATTACATGGATTATGCGTGGTGGGACTAATTAGATTAGAAAACCGGGTAAATATTTCCAGATAAAATATCCAAATAAAATGCGCTGCCCCTAGGGATCGAACTCGAGACCTTCTGTTACCAACAAGCTTCACGCAACCAAACCAACCATTGGGCCAAGTTAACTTTGCATACATGTAGTCAATTTTATTTTATTATCATGGAATTCCTATCATCATATTACCAAAAGCCCAAATAACCATGCTACTAAAATAATTATATTACTAAAATAATAAAACAAATGAATTAATCTTACTACTAAATAATAATAGTATAAAATAATTATATTTTTAAAATAATAACAGTACTAAATTATTTTTAATACTAAAATAATCATATCAAATTAATTTAAATTAATCTTACTACTAACTTTATCGTACGAAATCTAAATTGATCATACGATTAATTCAAAATTAATTATTTTACTAATTAATCATATTATCATATTATTATTTTTGTTGTTAACCTTAGATGATTAAAATTACATCATATTACGCTAATATTATTGTTAAATATTATTAACTATTACAATATTATTATAAAATATATTATTATATAAAATAATATTCTTACAAAATCAGATAAATCATTATATCAGATAATAGATATATATCATTACACGGATATTATGAATTAACTAAAAAAATAAAATAACGTAATAAATTTAACTAGAGATAATAGCAAATAATTATCACTAATGAACAACCCATGATTTATAATATAATATACTTAGCAAATTAAATAAAAAAATTGTAGTCAATAAAATCCTGATCATTTGGCCATATTAATGATGGATAATATTAACATATCATTACAACATATTATGTCAGAGATATTTAGTTAATTATTATTAACTATTATTACATCTGATATTTATGCCATATTATTTTATATATGTCTAATACAAAATAGCATATCTTTACATAAAAAATGTTATTAAAGCTAATAAATTATATACAAAAATAGAAAAATATTAAATTTTCTATGGAAATTTTCCAAAAAGTCCTTAAAATTTTGTAAGACTTTTTATTTAGTCTACCAATTTTTATTTCAATTCAAGAACGTAAATCCTTATTATGTTAGATAATCATCAAACAATAACTCAAGAAATCAATTATTTATATATTTTAAATATTATTTTAATTGTATTTTGGGTTGAATAAAAGTAATATTAGTAAGTCATCATCATATAATAATATAATAATATATACTATTTCGAAAAACAATATTACTATATACATTTTATCCTCATATTTAATTTAGTAAACAAAATTATTGTAATACAAAATAAGAGAACAACCTGAAATATATTCTTATAAAGATGCAAAATAATGATTCATATGTTTCATAAATTTAATAGCATTAATTTCACAATATATTTAATTTTGTACATTTTGTTCTATTTTTCTAGGGAAGACCCTTCATCTGACCTGGGGGCCAGCCAACCACGCTGACTAAGCAAAAAACAGAGGCTAGAAGAGAAGAGTGAGCACAGAGAAAGCGAAATTCTATTACTCAAGAGAGGTTTGCTACAACTTATGAGGATGCCCACAAATGAGAGGCTCACCCCCATGATCTACGGCACGGGGCAAGTAGCATCTATATTGGTGAAAATCCAAGCTTAATATAAGGGGGAAGCTATATAAGCTTTTATGCCACATATCAGCTGTCAGTATAGTTTAGAGTTCTCCTTTGACTTGAATATAAGGATCAGTCCCATTTCCGCTGAAAATGTATAACTGAACTTGCTGTAAGCAATATAATGAAGTGTAAGTAAGGGAATCGGACGTCGGGATGGGCTCCGGCTTAATTAACTCATCAGAGCCGATAGATAAGAAATCTTTTCTCTTGATCCTAGTTCTATCATTCGAAGTAGGAGCTGGGCTTTCGGGTTCATAACATAACTGGGAGCTCGACCTCTTCTTTGAGATCTCAAGAAACAACAATCACATCACACAACCCACTTTCCAACAAATCTTTATGATCTGAAAACATCTTCAAACCCACAAAAAAGTTAAACCTCAAAACTCAAACTTCAAATCAAGATTGAACAAAGCTGATTGATTTGAGAGGGTACTTGGGGAGGAGGGAGGTGGAGAGAGAGAGCGAGGTCGAGAGCGAGAGCGAGAGAGGGCGGATGAGGGTCGGCGATGCAGGTCACGGCGGCGCCGTCAGTGCGGAGATGGGCGAGGTTGGCGACGTGCTCACGACCCATCATGCCTGCTCCGACGATTCCGTATCTTATCTCTCCCATCCTCTCTCTTGAATCTATTCTCTCTTCTCTCTTCTCTCTTCTCTGTTCTCGTTTTTCGTTTCTGTTCTGTTTTGAGGTGAGTGAGTGTGAAGTGATGTTGAATAGTGGTTGGAAGGTTGGGCTGAGTTTGTTTAATAGGCCTTTTGGGCTTTGAACATATTAGTATTGTTATTCTGAGATGATGATATGTTTGCTTGTCGAATGATGGAAATTTTACTTGTTTCTGATGTAGTTTGTTTTTTAGTCCTTTTTAGGTAGATGTCAGTAGTTTTATACTCTCTTTTAACGAAAGTTATCAGACCAATGTTAAATGAAAATTTCAAGAATTTAATGAGTGAGAGTATTTTTGTTGTTTCCAATTGTTCTGACCAAAACATTCAAAACCATGATTCCATGACTTTACTTTACGACTCATTGTGGAAACTAATCTCGCTGAGCCAATACACTGCGTGTTTCATGATAAAGTAATAAAGCTATTACATATGGAGTTGACCTCAAGTCAATATGTTCAAGTGATTCGAGTCAGTCTTTCGTTGATCTCAAGTCATTCTTTCTTTGCGAATGTTTACTGCTTACTATTGTCCTAATTATTTCAGTTGGTACTCTATGTGGTATGTATTTTTATATAATTGAAGTTATAATAAAGGAGTGGAGATACACTCACTAAATAATATTTAATATTTTTAGTAACATTTGAGTACAAGAAACATATAAATTGAAGGAGATGGTATAACTGGCTTGCAAAATCTCTAGCTACACAAGCGGCAAGGTCACGCAGTCTAGTCTTATATGTCATATTTAGGCATCAAAATTTCATTGAATAAAAGCAAAAAAATATGATGAGAAAAATCTAATCTTTGATTTGGAATGAAATAAATAATGTATTCTAGTTGGGCTTAGATACGGGCTCTATATAATTAAAGAGAAAATATTCGCATCACCCGCTTAAACAACGTTTAAACATTATCACCACATTTATAGTTTTTTAGTTGTCCACTAATTGAACAAATTAAAAATAATATCGTTTTTATATCAATATATCTTTATATGTGTTCATTCTATCTTTTTTGTTTATCAATATATCTTTTTATAGTTCTGTTATACCTTTATGAATTTGGACGATCCTGGACGCCAAATAAGCCGGCGGTGCATATCACACCCATAATTGAATGCTATATAATTTATCTTGAAGACCACAATCATATAGCCTCTCATTCCACCCTTCCTGAAAAGAAAACCTTGCTAAACATGAGAGACATGCTTAAACTTTGTCTTTTTTCCTTTTTCTTGTTGTCCTGCACTCAAGCAGCTTTGGTCAAGGGATGCATTGAGTCAGAGAGGAATGCCCTACTTGACTTGAAAGCTGGTCTAGTTGATCCGACAAATATATTGTATTCATGGAAGAGCGAAAACTGCTGTTCTTGGAGTGGAGTTGGTTGCAACAATAACACTGGTCAGGTTTCAAAGCTCAATCTGAGGTGTCCTTATACTAATAATTTAGATCCCTACAATTCATACAGTTCATGTCTTAGTGGTGAGATCAGTTTATCATTATCTATTTTAAGCGATTTAGAGTACATCGATCTAAGTGGCAATAATTTCAGTGGCACAAGCATCCCTCTTTTTATTGGCTCTTTTAAATGGTTAAGATACCTAAACCTTTCTTATACAGAATTTGATGGAACTTTGCCACATCAACTTGGAAATCTCTCGAACCTTTATTACCTTGATCTAAATCTAGCTAGCTATATGCCAAATAATATTTGGTGGCTTAGAGGTCTCACCTCGTTGAAATATCTCGATTTGAGCCGTGTAAACTTGACAACTACTAGGAACTGGTTCCATGTAGTTAATACACTTTCTTCTTTAGAAGTCCTACATTTATCCTATTGTAATCTTCCCAGCATTAATGAATCTTTTACTCATCTTAATTTAACCAGCCTTAAGGTCCTCGGTCTTGCTACTAATGCACTCACTCACCTACACCATTGGGTTCTGAATATTACTGGCATCAAATATCTTGATTTTTCTCAGAATTTCCTTTCGGGTGCAATTCCTTTCGAACTTAGTTTCCTGAGAAACATTGAGGTACTTTTATCAAGTGGCAATAATTTCGAAGGTGTTGTACCAAATACATTCAATAATCTTTGCAACCTCAATACCCTTGATTTGTCATACAATAATATTAGCGATGAAGTCAATGACTGGGGGTTTCATGGATTGTCACAGTGCAAACAAATCAAATTAGGAACTTTAACATTGTCATACAATAGTATAAAGGGTAATATATCAGGATGGTTAGAGAAATTGACAAATTTAGTTACCATAGATCTCTCATGGAATTCACTAAATGGTACGATTCCTGAAGGAGTCTGGAAGATGCCACTCCTAACTGAACTAATTTTGGGTCGGAACATGTTCGAGGGAACTATAAATGAAGTACAGTTAGGTTACCTTAAGAGTATGAAAAAATTAGATCTCTCATGGAATTCACTAAATGGTACGATTCCTGAAGGAGTCTGGAAGCTGCCACTCCTAACTGAACTAATTTTGGGTCAGAACATGTTTGAGGGAACTATAAATGAAGTACAATTAGGTTACCTTAAGAGTATCAAAATATTAGACCTATCAAATAATAAGTTAATTGTACGAACTATTAATTGGCATCCAAATTTTGAACTAGAATATGTGGGTCTTGACTCCTGCCAATTAGGGCCCAAGTTTCCTTCATGGCTCCAAGAACTAAAGCAAATTAAATGGCTTTTTTTATCCAATAATGGGATTGTTGATACACTTCCTCAATGGTTTTGGAACATAACTCATTCTATGTATGATTTAGATTTGTCCAATAACCAGATCAAGGGAAAATTATCGTTCCCGCTTCTTGATACAAATCTGATAAGGTTGAACTTGAGTTTTAATTTGATTGAAGGCCCATTACCAGCATTTTCCTCAAGTTCTGATTTATATTTATTGGACCTTAGCAATAATAACATGGTCGGAAGTATACCTTTCAGTATATGTGAAATTCGCTCGTTGGACGTCCTACTCCTGTCAAACAATGTACTTTCGGGAGAATTACCTGGATGTTTAGGGTACGCAAAAATAGGAAATTTCGATATTCTAGATATTGCAAACAATAATCTTTCAGGAACTATACCCGGTTACATTTTTTCTGAAACAAAGTATATCTTGAAGTTAAATAATAACTTCTTCTCCAAAGTAGCTCATGTACCTATGCTAGCAGGGAGCGAATTGACAATTCTTGATCTTGGAGGCAACAATCTTTCAGGAACCATACCAGCATGGATTAAAAGCCTCCAAAACCTTGTAATTCTCAATTTGCGCTCGAATGACTTTTCTGGATCAATCCCACCTTGGTTAGACCAACTTAATAATCTTCGAATTTTGGATCTTTCTCACAATAGTTTATCCGGAGTGATTCCCATGGAAATTGGTAACTTAAATGTGATGGTAACATATCGTCCAGGTCCATGCTGTGATTTTTCATTCGACTTCGCTGATCATTTGGATTACGGTAATGAGGACGATTTTGTTGATTCCTCCTATCACTATTACATGGTATTAACTATTAAAAATAAAAACATAGAATATTTATCCAAAGCACTATATTTAATGACAAGTATCGACATTTCAAGTAATAACCTTAGTGGAGAGATCCCTCCTGCTCTTGGAGATTTGAAGGGATTGTATAATCTGAATCTCTCTGAGAACCATTTATCAGGAATAATCCCGGAGACGATTGGGAAAATGAAATCATTGGAATCTCTTGATTTATCAATAAACAATCTATCGGGAACAATTCCTCAAACCTTTTCTGAGTTAACATCCTTGAGTCAATTAAATTTGTCATACAATAATCTCTCAGGAATGATACCAACCGGAAATCAATTACAAACACTAAATGATCCTTCGATCTACGAGGGTAATCCATTCCTTTGCGGGCCTCCGATTTCCAAAAAATGTACTAAGGATCATAATAAAACGGTTTATACTGGTGTTGCAAATGTTGAAGATGGTTTTGAGTGGTTATGGTTATACATTGGCACAATATGTGGTTTTATTGTGGGGTTTTGGTCTCTTTATGGCGCGTTAATACTAAATAGAGATTGGAGGTACGCTTATATAAATATGATAGATGCTCTCATTGATCGAGTTTATGTTGCCGGAGCTCTATTTCCCGCTCGAATAATGCGAAAGTTTAGGGAAGTCAGAAGGCTCCAAGTAAAATGTCGAAATTAAGGTATGCTACCAGTCTAGTATAAACAACCTGATATATGTACGTTTTGAATTGTAAGAATATTATTATGTATGACATGTTATATAACATGCACTTAGATTTTCAATTTCATGTCTCTATAATATCTGCAGCATTAAAGAATAAAAGCAGATTGCTCAAGGTCTGTAGAGAAGCATTTGATGAAGCTTATTTGTATCCACCCTACTTGTATTGTGTTATTTATTATGAGAACTCTATAAATTTCTTTATGTGTGTTGTATAAACAGTAAAATATAATGTATTCTGAAGAAATGTTTTAATCAAGCCGAAGCCAAGCTTAAAAAGGCTCAATTTCAATTGAGCCATTCAGAGCTGTTTATTGCATGCTTAATTTTGTTGTGTAAGAAGAAATGGTCACTTCCAACTAGAATAAGATAATGTACATATACTTGAAATACATTACTATTGACATGGACCTGTGTTGTGTGCACCTTTCTTGAAATTCGGATGAAATGTTTTTTTTTTCTGAAGCTTCAGTGATGAGTTGCACAAATTGAAGTATTGCATATGCATTATCAGTTATATCTGGCACCTACTAAAATTAGTTATGGTTTGGAAAAAGTGAAATAATTAGTCTAGAGAGAGAAAGAGAGGAGAGAGAGAGAGAGAATGAAATATTAATCCCATAAATTTATTCCATACACATTATCAATTATATATGGCCTCTGTTTTAATTAGGATTTAGAAAAAGTGAAATTATTATTCTAGAGAGAGAAAGAGAGGAGAGAGAGAGACTTTTCCGTCATAAATTTCATCTTTATGATTAACATCAATGGCTCCACTTGCCATTACTCTAACTGGATTTGCACCAGCAAATAATCGCATTAAATCGAAAAAATGGCAACATTTTTCTACCCAAGTCCCTCCAATATTTACATTAAACCTATTCCAATTATTCACCTTAAAAAAACAGAAACAAACAAAAAAAATTAACAAAAGTAAAAACAAACTTATATAATAAATTAACATAATAATTACCTTGACAAGAAAAGGGAATCGATGCTCTCTAATTGAAACCATTTGAATTTTTCCATGTTTATTATTTTTAACAATTTCGATTAATTTAGCAACAGGTGGAATATATCTATACCCAAGCCCATTTGCACCAACATTTCAGGCCTCTTTTTTGCCGCCTCCACAACCTAAATCCCCAAATCCAATTCGCAAATTCAAAATTTCAATTTTGAAATTGAGTGTAAATTTGGAACATTACCCGTTTGCAGTGTTGAAATGTGGTGCAGAGAGATTTTCGACGAGTACATGGTGAGGTTTTGGATAGTTTAAAATGTCCATTAATATCTCAAAATGCGTCATATTCGGAGACGAAACAGCAAGCACATCACAGAACCCACTTCCCAACAACTCCTTACGATCTGAAATGTCTTCAAATCAATAAAAAAAGTTAAACTTCAAATCAAGACTGATTATAGAGAGGATTGAATTGATTTGAGAGAATACTTGGGGAGGAGGGAGGCGGAGAGGTCGAGAGCGAGAGCGAGAGAGGGCGGATGAAGTTGGCGACGTGCTCACGGCCCATCATGCCTGCTCTGACGATTCCGTATCTTTTCTCTCCCATCCTCTCAATCTCTCTCTCTCTAGCGAACTGAGCGAGTGAACGAGGTGCGGCTTCCTTAGAAAGATAGCAATAATAATTCAGTCGCTTACAGGCCTTTGTAGTAATTGGGCTTACTATTATTCGGCCTTCTTCTAAGGCCTTGGTTATCGTTTGTTCATTTAGTTGAAGCTTCTTCTTGTGCTTTAAATTATCCGCCTAGAGGGGTCGAAGAGAAGAGAAGTCCACATATATGTGAATTGAATCGACGACCAAGTCAATTCAACCAATTTCATTGTTCTTTTTCTGTAAGTCTTTTTCTTAGCAGTAGCCTAGTTTTCTTTTCTAGTGATCTTTGTTTTGAGATTGACTATTGGATATAAGTCGTATTCAATTTCTGATTGAAATAAAATTGAGAAGATATTTAAAATAAATAAAAAGAATTGAGAAGATATTACAATAATCAGTGGATTCTTCTATAAAAGAAATTGATGTCTTTCTTTTAGCGCATGTGTGAGAGACAATCAATTTTTTGGAAATTCAATATAGTAGAGAGGGCCTTCTCTTATCCCACTAATGAAATCAAACAGGCTTCTATTTTGCTTTTGTTTCGAGTTGGGTTCGACTTTTATATTCTGATCACACCATGATTGCACTATTAATTCTTATAGGGGGGTGTCATTGCGATACTAGTTTGGCATAATCTCTCTAGCCAGTGCAATATGTATTTCATAATTATAAACACTAGATGAATAATGTACAATTAGATTGCTTGTTAACCTGGGAAGTAGGCCTCAGGTCAATATTTTGTATGATTCTAGTCTTAACTCTCAAAGTCAGTCCTTGCATGACTTAGACCTCTCAAGTCACTATTTTGTTTGATTGTAGACCTCAAGTAAATATTCTGTGTGATTGTAAACTTAAGCCAGTCTTTGCATGATTGTAGACCACAAATCAGCATCTTTTCTGATCATTATTTGTAACCTCAAGTTAGTATTTCGTCTGATTGTGACCTGAAAGCAGTATTTTGTATGTTCTGTAGACCTCAAGTCAGTATTTCAGTATATAACGGTAGGCCTCAAGTCAGGACTTCAAGTTTTTTTAAGACAACCCACCATTTATGTGTTGTTAGAATTGCTAAATATTGAGCTAAATGTGTTTGTTGTGGCTCGAATTTAGGTCTCTTTCAAAGTTGATAGGGTATTTTATCGTTTGAACTAGCAAGCATTGGCATTTGTAGACTTTAAGTTTGTCTTCATCGATGCTTAATATTCCATAGAATACACATATACCCTTGAATGATAATGAAAATGTCTCTTTTTAGAATTTAAATGATGTAGGCCAGCCTGCAGTGCAATGGTTGGTTGTATAATACACAATGTCCTTAAATGTTGGAGAAGATTCAAACTCCAATAATTCGTTTTGAGTCATCATGATAAGTAATAACAAATGAATACTGAAGAAACTCATGGCCTTCTACATGATACTTAATGAAGTCATCAATTCAATGTAAGTACAAAAAATATACACTGTATGTATGCAGAGATAAGTACAAAAAAGAATACAAGGTCACACATTTTGATTGGTGGTTCCCACCCTTTGCCGTCTACTAATATTTCTTGACAAAATGACTCATTATTTGTATAGGGGTTTGTAAATTTAAAGCATCTGCTAGTCACTCCATGAATTCTTTGGAAGATTGAGACGGCTATTTAAGTGCTCCTTATTTTTCCTAAAAGCCCCCAGTATATACCCTTCTCTCCTCAAATTGTTTTCCCAAACGAAACCTTGACAAACATGAGAGCCATTTTTAAGCTTTGTCTTTTTTCTTTCTTCTTGTTGTTCTGCACTCAAGCAGCTTTGGTCAAGGGATGCATTGAGGCAGAGAGGAATGCACTACTTGACTTGAAAGCTGGTTTAGTTGATCCGATAAACCAATTGTCTTCATGGGAGGGCGAAAACTGCTGTTCTTGGAGCGGAGTTGGTTGCAGCAATAAAACCGGTCAGGTTTCAAAGCTCAATCTGAGGTGTCCTTATAATTTATATCCCTACAATGCTTTTAATTCATGTCTTAGCGGGGAGATTAGCTCATCGTTAGCGATTCTAAGCAACTTAGTACACTTGGATCTAAGCTGGAACTATTTCACGGGAGTGAATATCCCCCCTTTCATTGGCTCTTTTAAATTGTTAAGATATCTCAACCTTTCTCATACATGTTTCGATGGGACTTTTCCACCTCATCTTGGAAATCTCTCTAATCTTAATTATCTTGATCTAAATGGAGCAGCTAGCGCTGTTAATTTTGGAAATCAGAGTTCTTCAAATAATATTTGGTGGCTGAAAGGTCTCACTTCGTTGAAATATCTCGATTTGAGCGGGAATGACTTGTACGCTGTTGCAGACTGGTTCCATATAGTTAATAGACTTCATTCCTTAGAAGTCCTACATTTATCCGGTTGTGAGCTTCCCCACATTAATGTTTCTTTTACTCATCTTAATTTAACTAAGGTTAAGGTCCTTGATCTTTCTAATAATATAATACTAAATCACATACACCATTGGGTTCCGAATATTACTGGCATCAAATATCTTGATTTTTCTCAGAATTTCCTTTCGGGCGCAATTCCTTTCGAGCTTAGTTTCCTGAGAAACATTGAGGTACTTTTATTAAGTGGCAATAATTTCGAAGGTGTTGTACCAAATACATTCCATAATCTTTGCAACCTCAATACCCTTGATTTGTCATACAATAATATTAGCGATGAAGTCAATGACTGGGGGTTTCATGGATTGTCACAGTGCAAACAAATCAAATTAGGAACTTTAACATTGTCATACAATAGTATAAAGGGTAATATATCAGGATGGTTAGAGAAAATGAAAAATTTAGTTACCATAGATCTCTCCTGGAATTTACTAAATGGCACGATTCCTGAAGGAGTTTGGAAGCTGCCACTCATGACTGAATTAATTTTAGGTGAAAATATGTTCGAAGGAGCTATAAATGAATTACAATTAGGTTACCTTAAGAGTATCAAAATATTAGACCTATCAAATAATAAGTTAATTGTACAAACTAATAATTGGCATCCAAATTTCGGACTAGAATATGTGGGTCTTGACTCCTGCCAAATAGGCCCCAAGTTCCCTTCATGGCTCCAAGGACTGAAGCAACTTAAATGGCTTTTTTTATCCAATAACGGGATTGTCGATACACTTCCTCAATGGTTTTGGAACATTACTCTTTCCATGTATGATTTGGATTTGTCCAACAACCAAATCAAGGGGAAATTACCATTACTGTTTCTTGATACAAATCTAAAAAGGCTGAACTTGAGCTTTAATTTGATTGAAGGTCCATTGCCGGCATTTCCCTCAAGTTCGGAGCTATTTATGTTGGACCTTAGAAATAATAACATGGTGGGAAGAATACCTTCCAGCCTATGTGAAATTTGCTCGCTGGCAGTTCTGCTCGTATCAAACAATGAACTTACTGGAGAAATACCTGAATGTTTTGGAGGAATACGTGAATGTTTATGGAACGGACAAGGAGGTTTAGATATTCTAGATATTGCAAACAATAATCTCTTAGGAACAATACCTAGATTCATTTTTTATGGAATACATATCTTAAAGTTAAATAATAACTTCTTCTCCAAAATAGCTCCTATACCAGCAGCAAGTAATTTTATAGCCGTTCTTGATCTTGGAGACAACAACCTTTCAGGAACGATACCATCATGGATTCAGAGCCTCCAGAACCTTGTCATTCTCAATTTGCGCTCGAATGACTTTTCTGGATCAATCCCACCTTGGTTGGACCAACTTAGTCATCTTCAAATTTTGGATCTTTCTCACAATAGTTTATCCGGAATGATCCCCATGGAAATTGGTAACTTATATATGATGCTTAAATCTCGTGAGGATGACGAATTATACTATAATCTTGGGGAAGCTCCTCCGGCTACTAACGACAATGATAAAATTGGTTTCACTTTTTACTACTTCATGGTATTAACCACTAAAAATGAAAAGCTGGATTATGTTTCCAAAGAAATACCTTTCATAACAAGCATCGATGTTTCAAATAATAAGCTTAGTGGAGAGATCCCTAGTGCTCTCGGAAATTTGTTAGCATTGCATAATTTGAATCTCTCGAAGAACCATTTATCAGGAACAATCCCAGAGGCGATTGGGAAAATGAAACTGTTGGAATCTCTTGATTTATCAATCAACAACCTATGGGGAACAATTCCTCAAACCCTCTCCGAGTTAACATCGTTGAGCCAATTAAATTTGTCCTATAATAATCTCTCAGGAATGATTCCAACTGGATACCAGTTACAAACCCTCGATGATCCTTCAATTTATGAGGGTAATCCATTCCTTTGCGGGCCTCCGATATCCGTAAATTGTACTATTGGTCATAATAGAACAGTTTATAATGGTGATGCAAAGGTTGAAGATGGTTTTGAGTGGTTATGGTTGTACATTAGCACAATATGTGGTTTTATCGTGGGGTTTTGGTCTTTTTATGGCTCGTTAATACTAAATAGAGATTGGAGGTACGCTTATATAAATATGATAGATGCTCTCATTGATCGAGTTTATGTTGCTGGAGCTCTATTTCCCGCTCGAATAATGCGAAAAATTAGGGAGGTCAGAAGGCTCTTAAGTAAAAATTCGAATTAAGGTATGCCACCATTCTAATATATACTACTTGTGTACATATACTTCCGAATTGCAAGAATATTGTTATGTATGACATGTTATAATATGTACTTGAATTTTCAATTTTAGGTCTTCATAATTTCTGGAGTACTATAAAAGAAAAGCACATAGCTCAAGGTGTATAGAAGCACTAGATGAAGCATCTTTATCTCCATGTTGTTCCTTGTATTTTGTTCTTTATTGTCAGAACTCTGTGTATTCCTTTATGTGTGTTGTGCAAATAGTTACGGAGTTAATGTATGCTGCACAAATGTTGTAATCAACTCGAGCATGAGCTTACAAGGCTCAATTTCATTTGGAGACAATCAGAGATATTAATTACATGGTAATTTTGTTGCATAATATAAATTGGTCAGTCATTTAATTTCTCCGCTAGTTTTTGTGTTTTTAGTCGATCTAAAATGCATGTCATCTGTGCAATACATTATTGTTGGCATGGACTCTGCTGTGTGCACCTTCTTGAAATTTTATGAAGAAAACCAAACAAAGTTATTAAACAACAATTCAGTAAAAGAGTCTAACAAATAAAATAAAAGCAATCAAATATCAAATCACCACCCCAACCAATACCAATTACTAGCCTATGGCCACATGTTCACGACCCATCATGCCTACTCCGACGATCCACGTATCTTATCTGTTCCACATTCTCTCTCTCTCTCTCTCTCTCAGCTTGCAATTGCAATTGTACGCTTTATTCAATAGGCCGTTTGTTAAACCTTATTGGGCCTGTTGGGCTTCACACGGATTGCTATCATAATCCTGATATGGATAATTGGCTGTAGACTCGTTGGGTTTTTGAATTATTCTGGTCAAAACCATGATTGGATTATTTATTCCAACACATGACTCTGACAAAAGTGGAGAGCTTGCAAGACCAACCGAAGGTTGCAGTCCATGAAGAACAGAAGCAGGTGGTGCAGATGAACCCTAAATCTACATCGTACTGTACAATGAGCAAACCAACTTACTTTCTTGGATCAGAAGTGTTCTGCTGCTGTGCCGTCCACTCTCCATTTCTTTGTTTTATATTTCAATTATTTGTCAATTATATTTCAAATAATAACCTTAGTGGAGAGATCCCTAGTGCTATCGGAGATTTGATGATATTAAATAATTTGAATCTCTGTGAGAATCATTTATCAGGAATAATCCCGGAGACGATTGGAAAAATGAAATTATTGGAATCTCTTGATTTATCAATGAACAATCTATCAGGAATAATTACTCAAACCCTTTCTGAGTTAACATCCTTGAGCCAATTAAATTTGTCCTACAATAATCTCTCAGGAATGATACCAACCGGAAATCAGTTACAAACCCTAAATGATCCTTCCATCTACGAGGGCAATCCACTCCTTTGGCGGCCTCAGATTTCTAAAAATTGTACTATAGGTCATAAATAATAGAACGGTTTATAATGGTGATGCAAAGGGGGTTGAAGATGATTTTGAGTGGTTATGGTTATACATTGTCATAGTATGTGGTTTTTTTGTGGGATTTTGGTCTCTTTATGGTACCTTAATACTAAAGAGAGATTGGAGGTACGCTTATATAAAATGATAGATGTTCTCACTGATTGTTGCCGGAGCTCTATTTCCCGCTCAAATAATGTGAAAATTTAGCAAGTAAAAATGCTCGTAAAATGTCGAATTAAGAGGTAACATGTACTTAGATTTTCATCAATTGTAAGAATATTATTATGTATGACATGTTGCAACATGTACTTAGATTTTCATCAATTTCAGGTCTCACTAACATCTGGAGCACTACAGAATAAAAGCCGATAGCTCAAGGTCTGTACTCTGTAGAAGCTCATTCGATGAAGCATCCTTATCTTCATGTTACTCCTTATAAATGTGTTATTTATTTATCGCAATTATGTAAATTCATTTATGTGTGTCGTATATATAAAGGCTTAAATATAGTTAATGCTTGCCTAAAGGGCTGTTGATAAAAAAATAGATAATGCTGTTTTCCGCACAAATGTTATAATCAAGCCGAGCATGCGCGTAGAAGGCTCGATTCAATTGGAGTCAATCAGAGCTGTTAGTTACAAGTCCAATTTTGTTTCATAATAATAATATGAAATGACCAATGATGTTAATCTGTGCGCTTCTAGTAGTCAATCTGTGCGTGCATCTTAATTTGGATGAAGAAATAATACAATGTATTAAACAACTATCCAATAACAAAGCCTAACAAATAAGAGCAATCAAATATCAAGATGTTCACCAGCCCAACCAATACAAAAGACGAGAGTTACACTCCCTAAAATAAATTGATATAATCAAACATAATCACTCTTTTATTTTCTTTAATGCTACACATCCTTAATTAACAATTTTACACACAAAAACACAATGGTTAAGCTTTTGATGATTGTTGTGTGGAAGGATCTTGAGGCGCTGATATTTTAACTGTTCCTTCGAGCATATGAGTCACACTTTCCATGGAAGGCCTTTTCGACGGATCTTCTTGGATGCACCACATCACCACCGTCACGAACCTTTCTACTTTATTCATATCCTCTATGGCTTCCTCATCATTCTCTACTAGCAGCTCCATTCTATCCTTTCTAAAACAATTATATGCCCAAGAAGATAGATCCATTCTTGCATCCTCATACCCTTCTTCTAGTTTTCTTCTACGACAAATTATCTCGAGAAGTACGACACCAAAGCTGTATACATCAACTTTTGCTGTAATAGGTACATTCTTGAACCAATCTGGTGCAATATATCCTCTAGTTCCTCTTATGCCAGTACTAGTTTGAGTGTGATCATTTCCAAGGAGTTTGGCCAACCCAAAATCTGCAATTTTCACAACAAAATTCCCATCCAATAGTATGTTTTGAGGTTTTATGTCACAGTGGATTATTGGAGGGTTACATTCATCATGTAAATATTTGAGGCCTTTTGCAACACCTAGCGCGATTTGGACCCGTATATGCCAACTCAGCTTTTTGGCAGACAGAAGGAAACCCATTAGAGACCCGTTTGCCATATACTCATAGACCAATAGACGGTTTGTGCCTTCATTGCAATATCCAAATAGTTTCACAAGATTTTTGTGGTAAGTTTGCCCGATTGATCTTACCTCATTAGCAAATTCTTTCTCATGATCGCGGAAAAGCCTATCAAATTTTTTTACCGCAATTAAGGTGTTCCCTTCTGAAGCTAAGTTACCTTTGTAGACGGTTGCATAAGAGCCGGAACCAAGTATTTCTTTGAATTCATCTGTGGCTACTTCTAACTCATTGTAGCAGAAAGCCCTCATATTTAACCCCAACTCTCTTGGGATTGAACCAAGTACTTCACGCGTATGCTTCTTTTCACTACAAGATTGAAATATCACAAAAAAACTATCTATGATAAATGCCAAACTAATCAGCCCCGAAACACCAAAAAGTGAAAAAATCACAACTAATCTCCTTTGTATATGTTTTGTAACTATATTTGTTGAGATTTTATTATCTTTAGGGACTTTGATCAGCGATTTACCATACACGTAAGGCCCCATTTTCCCATTGTTGAGAGGCATCCTTTTTGTCCCACAAGTCCCGTTAGAGAAGAAAGCAACCATACAGTAACAATCATTTAAACAATACTCTTTGCATAAATCCTCACTCACAGGAGAAAATATATCATATTCCCCTCCAGTCCAATCTATACCGTTTAACTCGACCAGATCATATGATGTATTATCGTATATTTCACAGCTCTGCACCGGGAAATTCGGTACGCAACCCTTGTACAGACTTGTGGGGTCCACAAATGAGTAATGGGGTGGGCAATGACAAGCAGACGTAAAACTTGCATTGTCCCATGTGCAATAACTATTGAACCCGCATATTCCACTACCACCCTTCCACGTGACGTATTGGCATACATCAGAAGGGATTGCTTCGACAATGGACCATTTGTTTGGCCAGGTTGAATTTGATGAACCAGGTCTAGGGTGGACATAGTGTCGGAAAGCACCATCTGCGTCTAGAGTCATTCTATGGTAGAATTGCTTGCCTGAGAGAGAAGTGACGTTTGTGAGGTTAAGAGAGGTTCCATTCAAGAAATCGAAATAGAGGAGACCATTTTCCGTGAAGGATAAAGTGGTGCTATTTCCAGTGGTGTTAGTATACCAATACCAATCATACCGGTGACCTGCATAAATAAATAAGTAATTTTACCCCCCACTAAAATAAATAATTGAAATTAATTTGGTTTGATACACGCACAATCAATTCACCTGTATGGATGTTTGTGCTATACATGACGAGATCACCGTCGTCTTGGTTAACAAGCTGAAATCGGCCATCAGAATAGTTCAAATCAGTAAGTCGAGACTGTAACAAATCCTTGTGGTACAAAATTTGATTCGGGACGAGCGTGTAGTAACAAGGCACAAAACTCTGCCATAACATCGACAGATCAAGGCCCACAACCACCAAATTACCAGTATCGAGTAATGCAGCGTATTTCGCATTATATACGCCAGGATTCCATATTTCCTTCCCTGATTGGTCGGTTAATGAGAAGGCTCCATCTGCAGTGAAATGGAACTTTGAGCCAGGTTGTACCACGACTGGGCCCTCAGTCTCACCGTACACAAACCAGATTAGAGTTTTAGGGTTGGTTTTGTTGAACCAGATCGCGAGAAGGAATGACGAGTTAGTTGTGTCGATTGGGTGGAAACCAAATGAGAAATCGCCAGCTGGTGATGTCCAAACTGTCAGAGCACCTAAGGTGCTGAAGGTTGTGCCTCGAGTTATGTTGGTGTAGGTTTGTGCACTGCATGAAAGAGTGATGGATAAGAGAAAAAGAACTATGATGGAAATTACATAGGATGCCATGATCAATGAGAGATTTTGTTGTGTAATTTTTATGGTTTTGAGGTGATTATTTGGCTAACAAAGGGGAGGAATATAATAAGACCAAGTCAAGTAAACGAGGATCAAGAGGTACATAACATTTCTTGTTGCGAACTTATGAGTGACATGTTGTGGGCCCCGTGCATATTTCCGTCTAGTATGAGTATTACACTAATTAGTAATTTAATGTGATATCTCAACTTACAAAAAAACAAAGAATAATTTAATGTAATATATCAAGTAATAGTTCATTGGATACCACTTAAAAACGATGGTTGAAAAATCGATAAAAAAATCTTAGATTGTTTTGAGGAAAACCTTGATTGGTCCCATGAGAGCATACTAAATTGATTGATGTAAAAATAATATTTTGAAATGGGTGATATTGCTAAGCTTGATGATGTTGATTGTTTTGATTTATTCTATAATGACTCTCCAAGAGTTGACATAGATTCATGGAAGCGCATATGTAAAAGAAAACATTTTATGTTAATATCATCTGGAGTATTTCCGCAAGAATATAAATTACCTTTAATTTTATATTTTAAGGAAACCATGTATACAACAAATTATTACAATATATTATCTTGTTAGTGGCCAGCATAAAAAATAGAATAATAAAAAATTAAAGTTGAAACATAGATAAAATTGAGAATATCATAGTCATATGCATATGAGCAATTCTAAAGTGGAATTAAAATGTCAACCCTCATCGTCATACACGCACAAGTCATCTTCCCAATATACCCACCATAATTAACCAACAGTATCAACCTTCAAACTCCAAATCCTCCAAAAAGAACAAAACAATAATGGCAACCTATTCACCAATTCACATAATTCAATTTCTATTTCTCTTAACTCACACTCTTTTAATTCCTACACAAAGCTACACCAACATTACTCGAGGTACAACCTTCACCACCTCTGGTCCCCTCACCGCCTGGGCATCGACAACTGGCGACTTTGCGTTCGGATTCTATCCAACAGACTCTACCAACTCAACTTATCTCCTCGGCGTTTGGTTCGACCGAACATATCCAAAATCTCTAGTATGGTTTGTAAATGGTCAAGTTCCTATATTTGTCGAACCCGGTGGGACCTTCCAAGTCACAGCTGATGGAGGCTTCTATCTTAAAGATAAATCAGGAAATGTATTATGGACTCCCCGAGTGTATAGTGCAGCATATGCTGCAATATTGGATTCAGGAAACCTCGTGTTTGTAGGGTCTGACTCGACTGTCTTGTGGGAGAGTTTTTACCCCGGACTTTATATGTTATTGCCAACACAAACATTGGCAAATAACGACATGTTGTGGTCTCGACTCATGGACTCAGATTATTCCAAGGGCCGGTTCCAACTCATCAATCAAAACAATGGTGATCTCGTGCTCTCAATAGTGAACACACCGACAGGTCAGTTTTTTTTTTATGCAGTCAGATTTTACGATATAAAGAGAAATTAGATATCATACATATATGCTTTTATTAAACTTATCATAAATAGGTGAAACATATGCCTTTTATTGGGATGCGGGAACCTCAGGCAGCAATAACCAACTCGTATTCTCAGAGGATGGCCATCTCTTCTTAGATTTCAAAACTGGTACAATATTTAACTTAACCAAAACCACTAATTTCCCTACAAATAAATTCTATCACCGAATGACTCTAGATTCGGATGGTGCATTTAGACAATACATCCACCCAAAACCCGGTTTTGAAAATGTAAGTTGGCCTAAACAGTGGAAAGCAGTGGCAAGTTTCCCTTCTGATGTTTGCCAACTCTTGACGTGGTCTGCTGGTAGTGGATCTTGCGGATTTAATAGTTATTGCACGTTGGATTCATTAAGCCTCTTGTCAACTTGCCACTGCCCTCCTCAGTACACTCTCCTCGACCCAAGTAAGGTTTATAAGGGTTGCATTCCAAACTTCACTTTGCAAAATTGTTTAACTGATGAGTCAGCATTTTACGACTTTGCGGAGTTGAATGATACAGAGTGGCACTGGGGAGAGTACGAGATATATTCGCCTATTGATGAAGAGCAATGTAGGCAATATTGCTTGAATGATTGTTTTTGCCAAGCGATTTTTGTGGGAAATGATTCTTCTTGTAGTAAGAAGAGATTGCCTCTCGCAAATGGAAGGATGAACCCTTATGTGGGAGGGAAGATGTTGATTAAGATACCAAAAGGGAATCAATTGATTAACACAGATAATAGCACATTGAAGTTAGTTGAAAAGGAGAGTCATCGATTGCTTGTGCTTGCTTCGGTTCTTCTTGGTGCTTCCGGATTATTCAATTTAACTTTCATTATTGGGGGTCTCATTATAATATTCGGATTTTGTACTAGAGAGAAAGGAGGGTTTGAGGCAGGTGTTCGTTCAACTATTCCATCGATGAAATTGCGAGCCTTTTCATACAAGGAGATAGAAGAGGCAACAAAGAGTTTTAAAGAAGAATTAGGGAGAGGTTCATTCGGAAGAGTCTACATGGGTTATTTGGCACTTGATGGAAAGATTTGTGTTGCCGTGAAAAGATTTGAAAAGCTTCTAGATGAATATGAAAGGGAATTCTTGAATGAGGTTAAATCGATTGGTCACACTCACCATAAAAATTTGGTTAAATTATTCGGATTTTGCAGTGAGGGCGAACATAGGATGTTGGTTTATGAGTACATGAGCAATGGATCGCTTACGGAATTTCTTTTCGGTTACAACAAACCAATATGGAATATTCGTGCTAATATTGCTCTAGGTATCGCCAAGGGGCTAGTATATTTGCACGATGAATGTAGCACACAAATAATACATTGCGACATAAAGCCTCAAAACATATTGCTTGATAAAAAACTAGTACCAAAGATTTCAGACTTTGGCGTGGCGAAACTTCTGATGGAAGACCAGACTCGAACCCAAACCGGAGTTAAGGGCACTAGAGGATATATTGCACCAGAATGGTTCAAAAACAAAGCTATCACTACGAAAGTTGATGTATTTAGTTACGGAGTTGTGCTTCTGGAGATAATATTTTGCAGAAGAAATGTGGATCAGGAAATCAATGAGGAGGAAAAAGTGATTCTGACATATTGGGCTTACGATTGTTTTAGGTACAACAGGATGGAGTTACTGAAAGATATCGAAGAGGACCTTGAGATGGATATGAGTCAAGTTGAACGGTTTTTGATGGTCGCGTTTTGGTGCATACAAGAAGATCCTGAGCTGAGGCCTTGTATGCAGAAAGTGTTGAATATGTTACACGGAGCAGATGAGGTACATGTGCCACCAGATCCTTCACCGAGTATAACTTCAATCTCATAATTTTAATTTCGTGTATCAATTGGGTTTCTTAAAAAAACAATGTGAATCCATTTTTGAGATTAAATCCATTTATTTTTTTTGTGAATCCATCTATTTTTGGTGTCTATATGTATGCTTGGGTTGGAGAATGTGAATTTGTAATTAAATTTAAATAACATTGGCTTGAAGGTTGTGTGTGCGAGACTATACAAAAAAATAGTTATGATTTAATTAGTTATAATTTGAACACGTGAAAGTTTAAACATTATTATATACAGAAATATTAAGTTAAAAGGTGGAGAGTAAGACCAACGGAATGTTGCAGTCCATGAAGAACAGAAGCACCTACATCGTACCGTACAATGAGCAAACCGACTTTCTTGGATCAGAAGTGTGCTGCTGTGTGCCATCCACTCTCTCTTTCTTTGTTTTATATTTTAGTTATTTGTTAATTACTTTGATTCAAATCTTCTGATTAATTTCCTATTTTTGTCTCAATGAGCTGAAATTAACAACATTTTGTATATGATATATTGATATTTGGAGAAAAACACAAGATCATTCATTGTATTAAAAATATGTTCTTAAAACATGAGAAATTTGCATATAAACAACTAGTTTATTGTATTGGGAGTCTATAAATGATAATTAGAAATAATTGTCATCACAATTCACTTTCTTTTTTAGATCGAACTTATAATTTATGAGTGATAGACTTTACTAAATATATACTACACATAATTGCGTTTGCTAGGAATCGAATTTGAGACATTTTCCAAAATTTCAAGATATCTTGTCGCTTAATCTAACAAGTTTTGATCACAATTCACATTATATTAAATTAGGAGCCGAGTAAATAAACTAAGCGTGCAAAGTAAGTATCAACATATTTAACAATATGAGTAAAAAAACTCCTTCAAAAACAATATGATCAGTAAAATATCAAAATTGTATAAAATAAGATCAATTTCGTGTAGAGAATCCGTGCAATATCAATAATATAACAATATGTCAGTGCATCAAGAATTCAGGGATGCAAAAAAGGAGCTCTTTAGAAATTATTCTCAGTTTCTCACGCCTACATGATCTTGTCTCTCTATCATAACCCCTTTTTGGGGTCCACAAAAGATTACTTGTCGCCATGCGCACCACCTTCTTTTTTCTCTTTTTCTTTCTTCTTACCTACCAAAGAAACAACAAAGGCTGATGATCAAAAGTGCAATGAAAAGGCCAAGACATATGTTCTATACTCGCATGAAACAGAGAAGGCTTGAGAATTTATCAAAGGAGAAACTCATTATGTCATGTAATGGTCCTCAAAAAGATCATACAACTGCCTTTTGGTCTTCAAAGTTTCTTTTTTTTGTTGAAAAATTCCTCCTGAATGTTTTAAAGTACTTGCTTTTTTTTATTTCAAAAAAGAGTAAGCAGAGAGATGATAAGAAAGAGAGCTCTTCTTTCACGCTCAAAGAAGCCATCATCATCACCACCACCACCTCAAATCCATCATGACTCACAGAAATTCACTCTTTCTCCCCTCTTTTATCAGCCCTCCCACCATTTCTCCTACACTCACCTCTCTCTCTCACCATGAACTCTCTCTTCTCTCTCCTCCTCTCGATCTTCTTCGCCATTTCCTATGCTTCCACAGCTCCTCTTCCTCTCCTCTCTCTCCTCTCTCTAAAATCCTCTCTCCATGACCCGTTATTCACCCTTCGTAACTGGACTTATGCCTCAATAGAAAACTATTCTTCTCCTACATTAGACCCTCCTTGGTGCATTTGGCCTGGTATAACTTGTGACACTAGTACCGGTGAGGTTACCTCCATTGATTTATCAAACCGCAATCTATCTGGTACCATTGCACCGGAATTACGTCTCCTTTCAGAAACCATAACTCATCTTAACCTTAGTAGAAACAACTTTACTGGACCTCTCCCTTCAGTCATATTTGATCTTAGTAACTTAATTTCTCTTGATATAAGTCATAATGATTATGACTCTACCATTCCTTCCTCCATTTCTAACTTAAAATTCCTCACCATACTTAACGCGTATAGTAATAGTTTTATCGGTCGAGTCCCTTATACAATCTCAAATTTAACCAAGTTAGAGTATCTTAACCTTGGTGGAAGTTTCTTTAATGGAAGTATACCACATGAGCTTGGTAGGTTATCTTATTTACGCTATCTTCGTCTTGCTGGAAATCTTCTTACTGGCATTTTACCATATCAACTTGGTGCACTTTCACTTCTTGAACATTTAGAAATAGGGTATAACAATTTTGAAGGCGGTATTCCAGCTTCATTCGGTCAATTATCGCATCTCCAATATTTAGACATCTCATTAGCCAATCTATCAGGTCCATTAACTCGTGAGCTCGGTAGGCTCATTCGACTTGAGTCGGTTTTTCTTTTCAAAAACCGGTTCACAGGCCCAATACCGCTTAAATTTTCCAATTTGAAATCTTTGAAAGTACTCGATTTGTCAGATAATCAGCTAAACAGTTCGATTCCATATCGGCTTGTTGAACTATATAACCTTACCCAAATTAATTTGATGGGCAATAACCTCTCTGGTTCAATTCCAGAGGGATTCAGTGATTTGAAAAATCTTGAAGTATTAAATCTTTGGAATAACTCGCTTACCGGCATGCTTCCTCAAAATTTGGGTTTGAATCAGAAACTAGAGCGACTAGATGTGTCAACCAATTTTTTATCTGGTCCGATCCCACCTAATCTTTGTGCCGGTAATAATCTGGTTAGATTGATACTTTTCTCAAACCGGTTCAACTCAACAATACCAAATAGCCTCACAAATTGTTCAACATTATGGCGAATGCGGGTCGCGGGAAACCGGTTAACCGGTCCGATCCCAAATGGGTTCGGTTCATTGCGAAATTTAACATACATGGATTTGAGTCGAAATACTCTCTCTAGTCCAATCCCCTTAGATTTATTTTCTAGCAATAGTTTGGAGTACTTGAACGTGACGGGAAATCGACTCGGTGGTAAACTTCCTGAATCTATTTGGAGTGCACCGCGACTAGAAGTCATATCTGCTAGTTATTGCCGATTAAAGGGCGTGATACCGAATTTTGAGTCTGGTTGTACGAACGTATATAAGATCGAGATGGAAGGAAACATGTTAAATGGGAGTATCCCGACTGATATCAATCAGTGCGATAGACTTTTAAGCCTTAAATTGGATAAAAACCGACTCAATGGAGAGATCCCTCAAGGGCTAGCTTCTTTGCCTTCTATAACCGAGCTTAACCTCTCATGGAACAATCTAGACGGATCGATTCCAGTCGAGTTCAACAATTGCACCACATTGGAGAGCTTTGACGTGTCATATAACCGGCTAAGCGGGCAGGTTCCTTGGTCTGGTCCAATGGTAAAGAACATGCAACCTTGGGTTCTTGTTGGCAATCCAGAACTTTGTGGTGAAGCAGTCAACAAGCCGTGCGAAGGTAATAAAAGTTGATAAGCTGTAAATGAATTCTTATAATATATTGTTTTCTTTTTCTGAACTATCTAATATTTTATCACAGGAGGAAAATTAATTGCTAAAGGGTCTACAGGCACGAGTGTCATGTGGGTCCCTGCAGTTCTCGTTGCAATCCTCGGGATATTGATCCTCGCATTAGGAACAAGATTCATACAGCAAAAGGAAGAAACACAGGATACTGTAGGAATAGGAGAGTGGAGGATGATGGGGTTTCAGAAGCTGAATTTCACCGCTGACGATGTGGCCAAGTGTGCGGTAGGAAGCGAGGGAATAATCGGCGTAGGATCAACAGGAACCGTGTACCGTGCCAAAATGCCCAGTGGTGATGTCATTGCGGTCAAAAAACTTTGGCAACCAAAGAAAGAAGAAGAAGAAGAATATACAACGAAAAAGGTAGTCAAAACAACCGACGGGAAGAAAATGATGGCAGAAGTAGAGGTGTTAGGTTCCATCCGTCATAGAAACATAGTCAGGCTTTTAGGTTGGTGCAACAATGGCGATACAACAATGTTATTATACGAGTACATGCCGAATGGTAGTTTAGAGGAGTTTTTGAACGGAACGGTCATGATTGATTGGGAGACGAGGTATAAAATCGCAGTGGGAGTAGCGCAAGGGTTGAGTTATTTACATCACGACTGCAGACCCGTCGTGGTGCATCGTGATTTGAAACCTAGTAATATTTTGTTGGATGCTGATATGGAGGCTAGAGTGGCGGATTTTGGAGTCGCAAAGATTATACATGGAGCTAATCAGTCAATGTCAGTTATTGCTGGATCTTGCGGATATATCGCTCCTGGTATACTTTTATTTTTAAAAATATACTTCTTTTTATTTAAATTATGCATAATTTTGTCTTGTTTAATTATATGTTAGTCCTCAGGAGTCTAGTTGATTTTTATCTATGCTCAAATGGCATGCAAAAAAAATAATAGAAAGAATGAATAAAACAAAACCTGAAAAAGAAAGCTGAAAATTCATCAAAAAAGAAAAAGAATGAATAAAAGAAAAGCTGAAAAGTTCTTGTGTACTCAATGCACTTAAGAGACAAACTTCTGAGCCGTTTACATTGGCTTTAATAAGTCAGCATACTTTATTTCTATATATTCTTTGCATATTTCAAACTTTGAGCAACTTTATACTCCTCCAATGATTTGTTTATAGAGCTTAAATTCCTCCAATGATTACCCAAATTTATAAATATGATCAAATTTGAAATTACAAAAAAAAGGAAAAGAAAACCAACCTACTCATTTACATGTAAAGATTAAATCAATATTCTTATTTACAGAATTTATGACCTAAGATATGCTTATTAATTATATATACAGAATACGCATATACGCTTCAAGTGGATGAAAAAAGTGATGTATACAGCTACGGAGTAGTTTTACTGGAGATTTTAACAGGACGGAGATCGGTGGAAGCAGAATACGGTGAAGGAAACAGTATAGTTGACTGGGTAATGCTAGTTATATATCTATAAAATGACCAAATAAATTTAATTAAAATAAATAGAAATTTTTATAACAAAATAATACAACAGGTAAGAAGCAGAGTTTTGAAGGCGACTGAAGGACGGGCTTGGGAAGTTTTGGACTTGAAAGCCGGGGCCGAATGTATAGAAGTGAGAAAAGAAATGACGCTTATGCTAAGAGTTGCGCTTTTGTGTACTAGCAAACTTCCAGATGATAGACCGTCGATGCGAGATGTTTTGTCCATGCTTCAAGAGGCGAAACCAAAAGGAAAACACACGTTTGGAGTTGCGAAAGAAAAACCGAATGTTGGTATTTAATTATTTAGGGTGATATATGTATTAAGTGTGTTTAAAAGTTTTTGAAGTGTAATGGGTTTTGTTTCTGTATTGTTCAATTTTAGTGGCTTTTATTACTCTTTGGTCAGAATTTTGTATTATTTTGTTGGCTTAAATATTGTACTATTTTACCAGATGTGGGCTGATTATAATTCATGTGAATATCAGTAACAAAGTTTGCAACACATTTAAAATAAATAAGTATATTACTTCTTTGTCCAAATGCTTTTAATTGAGCCAATTAAATTGTCACTATTTTCCTTTTTATCTTCTTTTTATAATTTTTTTAATTGAGCCAATTGTAGTGTCACTATTTTCCTTTTTATTTTCTTTTTATCAAAAAATTGTTTACTGATCCAGAAGAAAATAAAAAAAATAAGAAAAAATGGTTCTTGTTTTGAGATGAGCATGTTTAATTACTAAATATTTATTGCAATTTATGCATATTTTTTTCATTTTCATTAAATAAGGTGTTTAATCTTCACATTAGTGAATAATATTTCAAAGATAATACCAATAATGCTCTATATTCCATAACTAGTTCAGAAATACTCATCACAAAATAGAAAGTCAGGCCTCTAACAGAAAAATTCCAGGTTGAGAAACAACATATAAATGATCAAAACATTAATGCATAGCATTCATATCAAATACAGAACAAACATAGCCATAGTGGCCAAATGGATCTAAACAAAGGATAAATGGATTTAACATAACTATCATTTGCCCCTGCAAAAAAGGATAAATGAATTCAGAAAAAGTAATTCTATTTTTCATACATTTTTCATGGACATACATGTAATATAATTTTCTACTTTTGAAAAAAAAGAATACGAGTTAGTAAAATACTTTTTTTTTTTTGAAGTTCGAGTTAGTAAAATATACTTATGTGTTCATTACTAAGGTAATGTTATTTCCCTTCAACAGAATCCTTCCTGCACATAATTTTATCAAATATATCATATCATTATACAAATTAATAATCTAAAATTAATTAAATATGATAATTATAAAAATAATAAAGGCTAGAGAAAATTAGATTTATTTACACAAGGATTTGTTTGGTCTTCTTCTTGAAATTAATTTCATCAGCATCGTCAAGCACCAAATTCATGTAATCATCAAATCCCTACATTTTTATCTCAGTTTGCCCGAAGAATAAATCCTGAATTTGGAAAGAAAAAAGAAAATTAGGACCAAAAAATCTAAGGATGCTTCAATTAAGTAAGACCATTAACCCTGAATTTTGTAATTATGAATAAATTAAATTGACTAAAAAATGCCGAGATGATTTATGGATACAAGTTTTTCTTCTCTCTCTTTTTTTTTTTTTCCTTTTTTTGTGATTTGTTGTTTTTTGGATTCTGGTGTTAGTGTTCTTCTTTGCTTCATCAAAGATTAATAGAGTCCAAGAGTACTGACGCTGAATTCAAAGATATGTTATAGAGTATCTCTGCTCGTTTCAGGCAAATGACACTTTCAATTCCCTACACAGAAAACTATAATAAGAAATATCTATAATGAATAATATAATAATTATTTGAATGAAATACCTTTGCCATTGTTACTATATTCAGATCCCCAATAATGGGAACAGGTTCTTGCAACACCTATTCAAGAGCAAGGAGATCATCTTCATGGAATACTAATTTTCATGTTTAAGTGCAACGTGTATTAGAAACTAATAAGTAACTAAAAAAAATTATAACTATTTTTTTCTTTCTGCTCTTACATATCAATTGATTTTTGTTTTGTTTTGTGCAGAATCTGATCTTTAGAGCATGAGTTTTTTTCGCTCATCTTTTGTCTATTACTCTTTTATTTGATTTGTGTAGAAAGCCAGGATTCGGATATGGCTGTTTGAGAAGAAGGATTTGAGGATTTAGGGCAGGATTATTGTGTATGCTCTTTTTTTCCCTCTTTTTGTTTTGCTCAGTTTATCCTACTCTTTTTGCATAGTAATTCGCATCAATATATCAGATTTGCACTTTACATATCAAATTAGGGTTGAGAGGCGATTGAGATTGCCGGAAGTGACATGTAGTTGTTAGAACTGGCGATCGGTCGCTGGAAATGGTGATTCCAAGAACGGAGTCGACAAGACGGCATAGTGACGATTCAGTGAGAGGGAGATAAAATTTTGACATTTGTGATATGCATATGCGATATTCTGCATATTTTTGACATATGTGATCTTTCACGTACTTTTACCAGATGCATCAAGTCAGGGCCAGTTCTGTTAGAAGTCCAGTGAGCCATTGGGCTTGGGCAACGTACTGGACCGGGGCAACAAACCCCAATAAATTATTAGATTCATATAAAAAAATGAAATAAATGTTTTAAGAACATTTCTGACAGCCCACTTACAAAACAAATACAGCCCATATAAATTCCACATGGAGATGGAGCATATATTAATTACTTGTTCACCTGCTCTTTTACAAAATTGAGACCGTTTTTTGTTTAGCAAGAGAATGTTTTATTTTGCTTCTTAAGCCAAAGCACGTAATATCATATGGGGCCCACAACAATAACCATGTTTTTCTTCCCCACCCTCCGAATCTCCCAATTACACTATCTTGTTTAACACTCCACTGCTTCATCAGTCATCACCACAAGTGCACTAGGACATTAGTACCGAAATTTGACCATCCAACAAATGGTATCATTGTCGGTAACTGTTAATCAGTTGGCTTGTGAATTGTTTGTTTTATGGCAATTTTGAGTGCTATAGGCCTTGTTTTTAAACATTGTAAAAGAAGCAACATTGATACACATGGCAGTCAAAGACAAATCCATACTTCGTAATCAACATTAATCAATAATAACCATAACTAAATCAAATGAAAATCCAAAATCCAAGAAAAAAGACCATAACTTAAATATTCATAAAACGACCACAATCGTTAACATAACGAAAACAACCCACAAATCCACACATCATTCTTACAAACTAAAAAGCCAAAAAGAGAAGCGATACGAAAATCTACTTGGAACTAGTTTTGGAGGGTCCGTCAGTTGGCTCCAAACCTTTCGTCACAGAGTTCCACTCAGGATAGAGCTGAACAATTTAAAAAATCAATCAATCAATGGATAAAACAAGCACTGATGCCAAATTGAGGAATAATTGATCAATTGAAGGTGTTTGGAAATTGGATTAAGAATCAAAACTTAAATGATCGAGGATTAGAATTTAAAACGATGAATTTTCATTCTTTAAGCATATTTATTATTTAATATTTTTCCTTATTAAGAATGGTAAAAATCAATGAAAATGAATTAAGTAAACATATATGGTGGCGATGGGAACCAAGCGGCTTCTTGGTTGGGAACACATTGAGGCATGTGTCGCACTTGTTGCTTTGCCACTCCGGGTGATCATCTACATTGTGACGCTTGAGATTTTTCACTGTTTTGAATTCCTTCTTACAATAAAAGCAGTGCATCCTTAAATACTCAATTTGAGCCGCCACCAAAGTCATGTATTATGTATGGAGGTGTGATGGTGTTAAGACTCTATCAGGGACGGAGTTTAATAGGGACTGAGAGGGGCCATGATCATTCCAAGATTTTGAAAGCGTAGTATATATTAGTAGTGTTTTACTTAAGAAATTTTTGAAATATATGTATTTCTATGTATTTTGTCCCCTCAAAATTTTTGCTAAGTGTTAATCAATGAGAAAAATTCTTTTTGGTCCTCCCAAATAATACCGTCAAGCTCCGTCTCTGGACTCTGTCATGACATATTAGGATGTTAGTTACTTTTATCTTTCTAGTTCCTTAGTTATTGCTAAACGTGCAGTAAGCTTTTATCCTTTTTGTTTGTTAGATTTTTATAGTTTGCGTAGTTGGGTCTAGAGTTTAGATGATGTCTTTCATATGGAACTAACTTTTTTTTAAAATGAAAATTATTAGTGTTTGCTTGTGTTTTGTTTGTATATTATTATTTATTATTATTATGTTTAATTAGTTCCATTCAACAAAAATACATATTCATATCATGCATATGACACATGAATTTAAATCAGTAGAGACACCAAAAGTATTTTGGTTGATCTAATTGCAAATATTTAGATTGGTTTTAATACTTAGCTTTCACTCTCCAGAGACCCATTTCCAGAATTTATTAAAAACCGGGAATCCAATTCTCTCTTTTCCTTTCCTTCTCTCCTCCAAACTTCATTCAACAAACAAAAACGGAAACAAAACAAAAAAACCAATCAAAAAATGAGCTCCGGCAGAAACACCGCCGCCTTCTCCGGCGCCGGCGCCGGCGGAGGAGAGGCGGAGGTGGAGGAGCTCCTCCGCGCCGCTCAGGACGACCTCCTTCTCAACCTCAGCGTTAACTCCCACTCCATCTCCTCTTCTTCCTCGTTAGAGCCTGATCTGACTCGACGCTTCCAAGCTCTCAGATCCAATCCATCCGCCTCCAATTCAATCCCCAATTCTTCCGCAAATCCTCTGTCAGATCAATCGATTTCTAAAGATGATGAGATGAACAAGGTGTTGGGTGAAGACCTGGCGATGAGATTCGCGAAATTGAAAGGAGGAATCGGGCCGAGTAAGGCAATTGAATTTGAATCTACGATCAGTGATAATATGATCGATGGTAATGGCGATGATAAACAAGATGAGGTGGAGAAGGTGATGCAATGGGCCATGGATGCAGCTCGGCTCGATCCTTCTCATTCTCATGATGATAAGCTTGATGAAGATGATGAAAAGATTGATGATTCTAGTGAAGAAGAAGAAGAAGAAGAAGAAGAAAAGGTTGAAGAATTGGATAAGATTAAACAAGGAAGCAAAGCCGAAGGAAAGAAAAATAATAAGAAGAAATGGTTCTTGTTTTGAGATATTATGTTTGATTGCTAAATATTGAAAATTTATGTAGAATATTTTTTTTCATTTTCATAAGCATATTTGATTGCTACCTATGGTGTTTAATCTTCACAATAGTGAATGATGGATCAAAGATAATGCCAATAATGTTTTAGGTTATAGTCCACAACTAATTCAGAAATGAAATATTCATCCAAAAATACACAGTCAGGCTTCTAACAGAAAAATCTTCAGATTAAGAAACAGCATATAAATGATCAAAACATTAATACAAAAGTTAGCGCTCATATCAAATACATAACAAACATAGCCATAATTGGCAAAATGGTTCTAAACAAAGAATAAATGGATTTAACATAACCATCATTTGCCCCTGCAAAATAAGATAAATGAATTCAGAAAAGTATTTTTCATCATCAAATTTTTGTCATGGGCATAAATAAAATCATGCAAAATAAATAAATAAATAAATAAAAGATTTAATAAACTTACGTGTTCATCATTAAGGTAATGTTATCGCCCTTCAACAGAATCCTTCCTGCAAATAATTTTATCAAATATATCACAACATTATACAAATAAATATGTTGAAATTACTACAAATTATTATCAAAATATAAACTAAAAATAATAAAAGGTAGATTTATTTACCCAAGGATTTTTTGGTCTTCTTCTTGACATTGATTTCATCAGCATCGTCAAGAACCAAATTCATGTACTCATCAAATCCCTACATTTTTTATTTTATATATTCAGTATTTAATATTTATATAATAAATTATATATTTCATTCTCTTTATTACATCATTTTTATGTACATTTTTAAGTCAGTACAGATAAAAATTCCGCAATTTGGTAACAAAAAGAATAGAAAATTCGCACCACAAAATCTAAGAAGGCTTCAATTAAGACTCTACTAAACCCAAATAATTTTGTAATTCCGCCCAATTTAAGTTAACTTAATTAAATGATATTTTGATGCAAATAATGAGGCAAAAGAAGTAAAATAGATTGAATAAATTAAGAAAGAGGGAAAAATATCATACAAGATATTCTGCCCTATGATATTCTGAATTCTAAGAAGGCTTCAATTAAGACTCTATTAACCCCAAATTGTGTAATTATGCCTAATTTATGTTGATTAATTATATGCTATTTTGATGCAATTTACAATACAAAAAGAGAAAGCTAAATTAAGATAATTAAAAAAGAGGGAAAAATAAAACATACAATAATTCTGCCTTCAATCCTCAAATCCTTCTGCTCAAACAACCAAATCTGAATCCTCGCTTTCTACACAAATCAAACAAAATACAAATAATTCCCAAAATACTAACAACTAACAATAACCATCACCAAAAAAAAAATTAATAAACGGAATATCAGTGAAAGAAACTCACGCTCTGAAGAAACCTGAAGATCAGATTCTGCAACAAAAATAAAACAAAAACCAATCATTAGACTAACTCACAAAAAAACAACAAACATAATTCCCCAATTAATAGATTCAAAAGCACAAAATCACGTACGATGGGCTGGGTCATGATACGCTGAACCTTAGTAGACGCCATGGCTGGAATCTCGAGCTTTTCCTTCGATCTGCTTCTAGTTTCGCACTAGCGGCTCGTTCTCTTAAAACCCTAGTTTTGAACGAAGCTCGAAAGAAAAGAAAAGAAGAGAAGAAAAAAGGATTTGATTTTCTACAGGGTTTATTTTATTCACTTTGTTCTCTGTTATTTACAACCATTGTGAAATTATGCAATATTTGGGCTTTTAGAAGGCCCAATTGTTTTATTAGGTTGTGATTTTTAGGCCCTTTAAAGAAGAATGATTTTTTTTTTTTTTTTTATGTTAAAGAAGAATGATTTTTATAAGGTTTTAAGTGAAAATATTAAATTATAGTATTTTATTTATTTATAGTCCTAAGGTTTTTCTCCATGGAAATAATAGTTTATTAAATTACAACTTTAGAAAGTTTTTTTTTGCATGGATAAGGAGAAAATGCAATTAAGTTCCTAGACAAGTATACCTAGAGGCTAGACTCTAGAGGGTTTTCATTCACACCATTTGAATTAATGATATCACATTCACCTATACTTCCAAAAAAAAATTTGGCATAAATATTTTTTGTTTGAATGGTGAAATGAAAATTCTTGAATTGTTCTTTTTCAGTTAAGTATAAAGTTTACCTCAATGATGGCAATAAAATTCTTCAATTCTGCACATGCTAAAATGAAGAAAGAATTAGAAAAAAAAAAACTGGATTTGGAAGCAAGTGAGAGAAAATTGGACCACTATTACATAGTGGTGAAGACATTTCATCCATTTTAGTTTCTTTTTTTTTTTGGATAAAATGTAATAATATATTGTTCCAAATAGTTGTTTAACATGATTTTCTTCATAAATAACATTATAGCAGTTTTTATATGCCGTCATTTGTAATAATAACGATAATATGGGAAGTTCAATATTTCTGCTCCACTGATGTTTTCTTTTTGACTATTTGTATACCTATGTATGATTAATTTTTTTTTTTTTTTGAAATTATACGGAGAGCTTGATGTATGATTAATTCTAAAACTAAAATAAGGAAGAATTGCATTCTTTATTTCACTATTGTCTTCTTTATTTTCAATTTCAGTAATTATTTTTGGACCGATTTATGCGTTTTTAGAATTTTTGTATGTGTACTGAATATTCCTCTGTTTAGAGACAAATCTAAACATAATGGTAACCAGACATATTGTACCTCATAATAATAACAATATAAATAATGATAATTGATAGATAATAAAATCAAAATATATATGCATAAGTACACATCTCAACAGCAAGAAAACATACATGTCAAATCAATCATTACTAATATAATATTATAAACATAACAACATGATCCTGCATTGAGTTTGTTGAAGTGAAAAGGAATACTAGTTATTAAAGGAGAATTCTATTAATTAATTCATATCCTTTAATTAATGTAATATTATAAACATAACATGATCCTACATTGAGTTAGTTGAAGTGAAAAGAAATACTAGGTAAGTAAAATTCCATTAATTAATTAATGTCCTTTATATGTGTAATTTTGCTCCTCACCAAAGCGATGTGAGTGTGAATAATGATAATTGCTTGTAATGTAACAATGGCTTGCGATTCATCCAAGCAAAAAATAGAATATAGTCAAAATCCGGTCAGTAATTTGTATCCATCAATCATGAATCTTCCAAAAGGCAACTAATATGATATATATATTTCCTTAAAAAACATATATACGTTACTAAAAATTTGTCATATCATAATGCTTAAAACAAACATCTCTTGTACTAATTAGGTGTTGCTTGCCATTATAATTGTGTTTGTATTGTCATTTTTAAGTGTTTTTATTGTTAGATTGTGTATAATTAAGCTAAAATATAAATTATTTCAATTTCTAATCTCATTGTCATTGACAACACTTTTGTTCTAAATTCTGTAAGTATATTATATAGATAAGCCAGAAAACTATTCTAATTTTTTTTTTACTATAGCCCGTAGGCAGAAAGTAATCTAATTAGATCTCAAAACAAAGGTACGTATTTGCCCCTACATGCTGACAAAATTAGTGCGTCATGCAGCAAAGAAAAGAAAATTAACTAACTTAAGCAATAATTATTACAACATTTGTACGGTCATGATTTTGACTTAACACCTTTAATCTCAACAGTTGCATTATTAATGCAAATTATTTCTATTATGTGATTGTAGTTCTCATTTATCTAGCCAAGTGATATCATTTTCCTCTCACTCCATCTAATTCTTTGGAATACTTTGGATGGACTTTCGAATTCGATTCCCAACACAATTTTAGTTATTTTTTTGTACAATTTGCTAATTTTTTTGATAAATAATTTCAATAATCAATATACACTAAATGATTGGAGCAATTAGTACCAAATAAACTTGATTTAGATGGAAAATGGTGAAGGGCTAATAATTGAAGCAATAACTGGAATTAATATTTTGGGTAATGAGACTGAGAGTGACTGTCGCTGTACTTTGCTTAATGTGTCAATCTTCTCATTAATGATCCTATAATATAGTTGATGATAATGTTCTATTAGATCCAACTGATAAGTTATTAATTATCTAACAATCCAATCAGAATTTCAACTTGTTTGTCATCAATTCGGAGTTTCAAATCTCACCTCAGATGAAAGAACAGAATTTCTTTTTTGATAAAAAAACAGAGAGCTTAACTGTCTCGTGTTCATTACATTAATCTATCAAGGTCCAGTTACATTACCTTTGATCGTAGGAAATTAAATTACCAATAAAAGGAAAAGTAGTAATGCCTAGAGAGTGGCATTACATTAAATAGAGAAAACAAAAAAACATGAATTTCAAATTCTGCTTCATGATTATTACATTAAAAGGTAAAAACACTAATTAACTGCATAAACCCGAAGCGAATCTAAAATCCAATTTTTTATGTGAGACGATATTTGGAACTCCAAACTTGAATTGACAAAGAAAAAAGTTAAGAAAAAAAAATTTGGGCATCCCATCTTATTTAACTTTTATTATCTCCCAATAAGATGAGAGCCTAACTTTAGAGTCATCTCATACATTTAAATATTTTTTATTAGTTCATAGTGGCTCAAATATATTTCAGCCCAAACTTTGAACCTGACCATATTGTTGGCTCCCGACTCCTATATCTTTTAGCCAAAAGTTTCATAGTTTTATTCTGATTTCTATTTATACCTTTATATTTACAACAATATATCTTAGATTACAACATTATACATTCATATTCTCAACAATATACCTTACATTCTAAATATTATACCTTTATTATTTTCAATGTAATATAACTTACATTCTAAACAAGAGAAAATGAACGATAAAATAGTTGAATTTAGAAGTCTCGTCATATTGATATAGAAGATGAGACTAATAAAAAGATCTCTCCATCAAAAGAGACAATATATCTTTATATCACAACAATATATCTTATATTTTAAACATTATACTTTTATATTACCAACAATAAATCTTAAATGAAAAATTTACTGAGAGTCATAAGGAGCTACTAAATAAAATAATTAGAGATTAAATTTCGTAGGGGTTATTTTGGAGCTTCTAATATTGTCACAGCAAGATATGTGAGACCGGAAGTGCATAAAATTGGGAGCTCGGAAAGATTTCAAATGACTCTTAATTTTTGGATACGTGGTGGCTTTTTCTTAGACGGGAGCCACAAGTTATAAGAGGTAATTGGCCGATCCCAAAAGTTAAAAGGACGTGATATGCAATGTCGGCTTATATCGCCACTTTGATATATATTTCAAAAAAGTTTAAGAAAGCTATATATAAAACTTACCTTACAATTTTTTTTTTTTTGAAAGGTGGACTTACCTTGAAAAAAATCAGAATATATACATATATATATTGGCCAATTTGAGCTTCTTGGTTCTATATAACTGATCATCACACGTGTAGGGTTGAATGTTTACATCTCAATTCTCAACTAGGGCTTGAAAAATTTGAGTGCAATGAATTGGTTCGAATTGGTACTATTTACCAAACCGGATTTAGAGGGCTGCCTCCAAAGGCTTTGCTTCATTTAGAAACCAATCACTTCATTTCAACTTTTGATAGCTCCATTTTTGATAAAATTGTTTTGAAATAATAAAATATTAATTTTTATTATATAATTAGATATTTGATTGACTGATAGATTCCATATATTTTTTTTGAAATGACCATCAAAAAATAATTAATTCAGGAATTAGCTCAGTTTTCAGATTATTTGCAAAACTAGCAATTTTCGCCCAGCCACTGGGCGAAACAACCATTTTTTCAGTTTCTGCTTCACTTCAGCTATTAGCGCTAAAACAACTGTTAATTAGGGCAAAAATTGAAAAAAATGATATTTCGCCCACTCGCTGGGCGAAACTGATAAATGTTTTTTTTTGCTCTAAATTGAAAAAAAAAAATCACCCAGTGAGTGGACGAAACATCTTTTTTTTTTCAATTTTTGTCTTAATTAACAGTTTTTTTTGCCTTAATTAGCAGCTGAACATATAAAAAAATTAAAATAAAACGGTTGTTTCGCCCAATGAAGGAGCAAAATGGCTAGTTTTGCAAATAATTTGAAAACTGCGCTATTTGTTTAATTATTTTTTTTTTTGGCCATTTAAAAAAAAGTCTAGATTCCATTATTCTCTTCATTATGTGCAATCAAAGTTAATCTATTGTTTGCTTAGAATCAACGTTGATAATTTGTTATTTCCATTGTTTTAATTAATCTATTATCCAATAACTAATTAACCTAATTATCAAGAAAAAAAAACTAATTAATCTAATTATCAAGAATAAATAACTAATTAACTTAATATTTATAAATCTGTATCTAATGTGTTCATTGAAAAATAATACCATGCATGTATATTGACTTTGAAAGATAGATACTCTGGTAGGCGCCGTTTGGATTTTAATTCAATGATTATTTGTCATAATCATACGTGAGAGAATTCATGTTTATACATGTCTCCTTATTTACTTCATGATGTACACCCTCGTAATTGAAAGTTGTATTCTTAGTACACAGACAAAGAGAAGTAGAGAGAGACAGAGAGAGAAGATTGATGCCACGTCGCTGTAAGTGTTAGATAGAAAGTAACGAGATGAGATCCCAGTATATTTTGGCCCCATGCTCTCATTTGTCGGTCTCTCAGCTCTCTGCATCCAGAAGCTACCTTTATTACACAGACAACAGAGAGAGTTCACAGGACTCAGAGAGAGAGAGAGAGAGAGAGAGAGAGCTGGTAGAGAGAGAAAGAAGTAGAGAGTATATAACAGTGTTTAAAGGGAGAGACCCCTCCAACAAACATATATCCAGCCAAAAGAGAGAGGAAGACAACAAGGAGAAAAAGGGAGGAGGAGACGCAAAAAGACGAGAGAGAGGGAGAAAAGGGTCGTTAAGAACATAATATTAATTAAACTAGGGTTATATAGAGTAAGAATAAAAGAGATAATGGGGCAGCATTCCTGCTGCAACCAACAGAAAGTGAAGAGAGGATTATGGTCTCCTGAAGAAGATGAGAAGCTCATTCGATACATCACCACTCATGGCTATGGCTGCTGGAGTGAAGTCCCTGACAAAGCTGGTCTGTCTCTCTGCTCTCTCTCTCTCAATTCCTTACTAGCATGTACATTTTATTTTGGTGGTGTTTTGTTTCATTTTTTTGTTTTCTCAATTGGTTTGTTCTTTGGATAAATGATAGGTCTTCAGCGTTGCGGAAAGAGTTGTCGGTTGAGGTGGATCAATTATCTAAGACCCGATATAAGACGTGGCAGGTTTACCGCGGAAGAGGAGAAGTTGATTATTAGTCTTCATGCCATTGTTGGAAATAGGTTAGTTAACTACTCAATATGAGTCCTTTCATTTCTCTCATATTATGGTTTTGCTCTTTTACATTAATATAGATCAATACCTCATTAATATTTCAATATTGATTGAACCTCTCAGTCATCACAACCCATTCGTGATTTTTTTTCCTTCATAAGTAGATTTTGTTCATGTAACTTGTAGAAGTAGATGTTTAACAATGAAGGCATTGATCTAACTATATAAATGACAGTGTCAAAATTTTAAGACATTTCATTGAATGCAATAATATGTGTTAATATATGGTGAATGGTTTGCAGATGGGCTCATATCGCAAGTCATTTGCCCGGTAGGACAGACAACGAGATAAAGAATTACTGGAACTCATGGATAAAAAAGAAGATCAAGAAGTCGAGTCCTGCTTCTTCAACAAACCCGAATCCAACTCAAGACCTATTCCAACCGACTCAAAACTCGATCGATCAATTAGACGCGATAGTCAACCAAACCCTAACTCAACAAAACTTCTCTCCAAAACCCATTTCCGACTCGATATTTCTCTCTCAGACTCCATTTTTCATGTTTGAAGCCAGTCTAGCTGGTAACAGCTGTACAGACAGTAGCGGCAGTAACAGTATGAGAGATCAGGATTTAGGTCAAGATGTTCAAACCCTAATTACAAGTTCAAAAATGTGGAACCAAATTCCACCTATGATCAATTTCACAAGTGCAATGGATCCAAACTACTTGCCTCCATTGGTTGATGATAGCATTTGTAACTTGGTTTCAATGGAAGGAGATCAGACAAGTATTGGAGAGTGTTTTGAGAAAGAACAAGAGATTTCTGATTGGGTGGGCCCACAAAATTATAATGGTATATTAATGTGGGATCAAGTTCAAGGAGATCTTAATGAAGAAGAAATACAAGTGCAAGAAACTTCATTTCCTAATTTCCTATGATCAAAGGTATTTAATTATCTTTCTGACATTTGGGCCCCTATATGTGTGTAAAATAAAGGGGCTCTTTAAACAAAGATAAATTATTGAGTGCTTTTGTTCTTTTTTTGCTTTTCTTTTTGCTTTTTTTTGAGTGGGGTTGTGTATGTGTGTGTATGGAATTTTTTACTAATTAAAATGAGAAATGTAAACTATATATATGCATGCATATGAAATTATGAATGCATGCATGCATGAGAAATGGTTCGGGTGCAATGTAATACTTTTTGCCTACAGAAATGAGAAAATAACATATCATTGAGGAATTTGGATGCTTCTGTTTGTCTTAATTAAATTCCCTTTTTCCTGCTTTCAAACACTGTATCAAAGTGATTATAGCACCAAACTCCATATATCCCTTCTTTTTTATATGACAGCGCAAAATTATGACAACTCATACATAAAGAAACATCTTAACTATACAATCACAAACTGATAAAGCTATTAGCATGATACAACAAATTTATTCTTTATCTTTTATATCTTTGAGACTTTGACATAAAAATATGACATACATAAATCCATACATAAAGAAACATCTTAACTATACCAATCACGAACTAAGAAAGCTACTAGCATGATACAACAAATTTGTCCCTTCTTTTTTATATCATAACACAAAAATATGACATACATAATTTCTAACATAAAGATAATCTTAACTACTAGAAGGATGGGATCTTTGTGCTTGCAGGTAAAATTAGTTCATGAGTCAAGAATCACAGTGCAAATAAAATAAATATAAAATAAGTTTAAGGGTCAATTTTCGTAAGAAAACAGGCACATTGGCCCGTTTTGTACTTTGTAGATCTTTCAAATTTCAAACTTAGATTTGGTTTTTTAATTTATCTCTTTCTGTCTCTCTAAACAAATAAAAGATAAAAAGTTTTTCCGACAATATATAACTTTAAATAATAATAATAAACAGAGTCGAGTTTTTATAATATAATAAACAACAAGATAAAGTTTTATCTTTTTTTTCCTCTCTTTCTCTCTAAGCAAAACTAGGGCCAGTGCAACAGTAATATAAATTGCTTAGCTGGCAAATTTATATTTTTTTAATTAAATAAATTCAGTTTTTTCCAACTTTATTATTTCTGCTCTTACTTCCTTTAATTTCATTTTTCTCTCTCTTTAAATCCTCTTTTCTCATTTTAGCTGACTTTTTATCACCTAAAAAACAAAAAATATTTCAAAACCATATAAAAATATAATAAATAATTAATTATAATATAATTATTGAAATAAAATACTAACCTTCATTAGATACTAAATCTTTCTTGGCACTCATTGATCGCGTTTTAATTGTATATCTCTCATCATTAAATGCTTCATTCTTTTGCTTTTTGTTTTTCAAATTCTTTTGAATTTTCTCATTTTTTTCTGAATTTGAAGAAATAATTTCAATTTTCCGTTTTTTCGGAGATATTTTTCCTTCTGTCCCTTCTTTTTCTCTCTCTAATTCTTCTACCTTTTCCTGAATATATTTAAAATAATAATAATATTAATCAATATAAAAATCAAAACTATATATTTTAATAATTAATAACAAATATTTATATATTTTTTGCCTTTAATTTTTTAATCTGGTCTCTTGCTAAATCAAGTTTTTTCTCAGTACGAGTTTCAGATCTCGCTAAAATACTGCATCGAGTCGTGAGCTTTTTATTATCCCTGCAAAAATAATAAAAAATAATAAAATAACTTCTCAAGGGCATAAATGAAAATATCAAACTTTTCGAGGGCATAAATGAAAAGTTAAAAAATACATACGATTTAAGTCCAGAAAGTTCTTTAGACAATTGAGAATTCTTCTCTTTGAGCTTTACACACTCTGTGGTTTTCTTTGCCAATTCCTACATAAAAATACACAAAAACATTCGAAATAAATAAATACTGAAATAAAAACTTAAATTAGAAAAAAAAATTAGGAGAAAATGAAGAGCCTTTACAGTAATTTTAGTATCGTGAAGCTTCTCTTGTTTCTCTATTTCCACTAACAAAGCCGATTCTCTCTCTGCTAATTCTCTATACAATCTATTCACCTTCAAAAATATCCCCAACTTTTCAAAAAATACCCAAAAAATAATAAATAAATTTAACCAATAAACCAATAATAATAATAATAATTTTTACCTTAAAATCTACATCTTGAACTCTCGCATCAAGAGCAGAGATTCTGAGCTCCATACGAATCACAGCTCCTTGAGGCAACAATGGAGGCGCAGCAGAATTGGTATTTTGCGAAATTTGCTCTGAATTTTGCGAAATTTGCTCCGAATTATTATTGTTATTGTTATTATTATTATTATCGCCTGTTGATTGGAAGTAGAGGCGAGTGGGTGGGTTATTATTGTAGCACTGCTTGCACACTGGACAAGTCGGTTCTTTTCCTGCCGGGCAGTAATCTATCCAATGCTGCAAACTGTGTACAAAGATCGAATCTTTCGCTTCATATCGATACAACAATCCAAACATCCCATGCAGATCATGAATGAATAATGCTCAATTAAAGAAGAAAAGGAAGAATTGATTGATTGTACCAGAGTTCGTGGAAGACATGGCCGCAAACAGGAATGGATTGGATGAGCTCGGAGAGCGCGCACAGGTCCCCGTAGCATATCGCGCAGATCGGCTTCTCCGCCGCCGGCGATGCCGCCGCGGTGGTAGTCCCTCCGGCGGCGGCGGAGGCGGCGGAGCTTGCTTTCGATTCAGCCATGCCGATTTATCGATTGATAGATTGATTAATTGAAATGTGTTGCTATTGTTCCTCTCGTTGTGAATCGAATTTGGGGAAGAAAAGAAATGAAGATGAATGAAAAGCCGCATTCGGGGAAGTTCTATTCGGGAAATAATTGCGCGAAAATCAACGGTCCACGTTTCAATAGAAGTGGGCTCCACATGTCAGTTAAATTTCGGTTCATACACCGGGCGTATTTATAATATATTTCCTCTGACTAAGAGTCAGGAATTAAATTCCGGGTATCGACGGGCTCCACTTGTCAGTTACAATTTCGTTCATACACCGGGTGTATTTAGAACAGATTTCATCAAACTAAGAATCGGGAATTGGTTTCCGGGTGTTATAGAAAATCAGATATTGGATTCCGGGGAAATCAAAGTCAGGTTTATAAAAATTCCATTTTTTCGACTTTCCCTCCATTTCCTTCCTCTCCCTCCATTCTCTCTTCTTCTTCTTCTTCTTCTTCTTCTTTCGTTCGCCATGAGCGAACCTCCAAATCCAAACCCCGATCCAAATCCTTCTTCTTCAGCATCGCAGAAGCCGATCTGCATCGTCTGCTACGAGGATCTCAACCCTCTCACCGAACACCTCCAGTGCGTCCCCGCTTGCGGCCACGTTCTCCACGAACTCTGGTACTCATGAATTGAATCGCAATTTTTCACCAATTTTGGTATTTTTCTTGATTTAATCGGAATTTTGTTTTTCAATTTTCTGACTGATTTGGGGATTTGTGGTCAATTTTGAAGCTTGCAGCAATGGGTGGAGTACTGCGGGAAGAAGCCGACGTGTCCGGTGTGCAAGCAGGCGTGCGGAGCCGGGAAGAAGCCGACGAGGCTGTATTTTCAATCCACTGGAGCCGCCAGTGAGGGCGGAGCTCAGATTGTGACGTCAGCAGCTGAGCTGGCTGATGAGGTGGCGAGTTTGGAAAGAAAGGTTAAAACTTTGATGAAAGCAGCTGAAGTTCAGAAGAACATATCAAAGAAGCTGAGTGAAGAGGTAAGGATGAAAATGATAGTAAAAAAGTCGAATTTGATGAAAATGTAGAAAATGTTTGTAATTATTATATTATTCGCATTGAAAAAAATTATTATTATTTTCATTTTTTATTATTTTTAATTTTTAATATTCTTATTATTATTGTTATTAATGTTATTAATATTATTATTATTGTTGTTATAAATGTTATTATTGTTATTATTTTTTATTTTTATTATTTTAGGTTGAGGTGTCTAAGAAATTATTGGAGAGTGAGAAAGCCAGTGCAGAAAAAATGAAGAGAGAGAAACAGTGCATTCAGCAGCTTCTTAATATCAAAATAGAGGTGACTCAAAATCTCATAAAATAAAAAAAATAAAAAAAAATTAATTTTACAACATTTCTACACATAATTATATACATTATTATTATTTTAATAACAGGAAATATCAAGAAAAACAATGGAGTGTGCAAAGTTACAAGAAAAGAGTCTTGCTTTAGCTAAAGAATTAGCTGCACTTAAACTGTATGTTAAAAACTTATGCCCTGTATATAATTTTTTATTATTACTTTTTTTTTCCTGTCCCTAACAAAAATCTATGTTTGGGACAGAGCGACAGATATGAATCTTGGAGAAGAAGAAATAATAAAATTCGCTTCGCTTGGAAACTCAACTAATCCTCAAAATGCTTTGGAAATATTAAAAAAATCACTCGCCATGCGAAATAAGTACGTTTTTATATTTTATTTATTTTTAATTTCATTTTTTCGTGGTGGTATATTTGATTTATGTTTATTTATGTGATTTAAATGGTTTTTGAACAGGAGTTATAAAGAGTTGATGGCTCAATGCAATATTTTAGGAAGATCAGAAAGTAAAACTCAGCAAAAACTTGAGAAAGCCAAAGAACTAATCAAGAAATTAAAGGCATATTTTATTTATTTATTTACATAATTTATTTTATTATGTTTCATTCTTAAAAAATCAATTCATAATAAAATAATTTATTTATACAGGTTCGATTGTTGGAACTTGAGAAGGAGAATGAAGAGAGAGAAAACGAAGTATTAAGAGACTTAAAAACCACCAATAAAAAAATAAAACTGGATACAAATTTTGAAAATTCGACCAAAAATGATAAAACAGAAACGATAGATTTGGAAAATGATACCTCATTTATGAATATGGATGAATTTTTGGGGCCCAAACGTAAAATTTCAAATAAGGAGGAAATAGAAAATGTTCATGAGAAAAATGGAGAGGATTTGGGAAATGGTTCGATTTGGGTGAAAGGAATTTCTTTGATTGATACAAAAGATAATGAATTGGATCCGATTTTTTCATCGGATCAAATTGGAGCTCAAAATCACAATATGAATTATTGCACTGGTAATAATAATACTTTTTATCTTTTTGTTGTTTTGTTGCATATAATTTTTGCCTTATATTATTAATTATTAATTTTATTATTATTATTAATATTGTTAATTTATTGTTATTATTATTATAATTATTAATTTTCTATTATTATTTTTTTCATTATTTTATTATTTTTATCAGATCAAATTGGTGCTCAGATTCAAAACATGAATTATTGCACTGGTAATTATACTTTTCATAATTTGTTTTGTTGATATTTTTGTTGTTTAATTTCATATCTTTTTGCCTTATCTTATTATTATTATGTGTAGATCAAATTGGAGGGATGAATAAAAATATTGGAAAATGGTGCAAAACAGAGCCAAAAATAAATAAAATAAATGGAGATTTAATTTCGGTTGGAGCAGATGGAAGAGGCGGCAAAATCAAAATTCTCAGATCTCTCAACCAATTCCAAGTTTGTTTAATTTAATTCATTTATTAAATTTAGTTAAATTTGTTAGTTGATTTAATTTAATTACTTTTATTTATTTATTTATTTGGTAAAGGATGAAAAAAGAAGAGGATTAAAGAAGGTTGGAGTTGGAGCGAAAGGTGGTCAATCTCAGATTGAGCAATTCTTTGGAAAGAGATGAAAAAAAATCCAAATTATATTATATATAAATGCCTTTCTTCTAATTTTCTTTTGGAGGGACTTTGTTTCAGTTTCTTGTTCATATTTGTGGGAAGAGAGTTTTAATTTTTGGTTGGTTCTAGATTTATGCATTTATTATTATACTTCCCAATGCACATTTTAGAGGTTTTTCTTTACTTTTTGGAAGTCTAGTGGAATGTATTAAGGAGATTAGATTAGAGCTAATATAGTTTACGGAGTTAATAATCCTTGTTATAAAGATTGGTAATATGACCTTTTTCTTTACATACTTCTGAATCCCACTTGAGTTAAACATGTTTTAAAAATAATATCACCAAAATTGTCAATTCAAAATCAATAAACTTATGAGAAAATAAGGAAATAAGAGCTACTACTTTTGAATAAAACAACATATAACTTTCACTAAAAAATTTCATATAACAATCTTTTTTCATCTAATAAAACATACATTTAACAATCTTACTCCAAGTCCCAATCCTTGGAGCGAAACCTTGTTCAACCATATGATTCAAAACCACATGAACATCATCTATACACTTCATATTGCACAATCCATGAATCGTGACTTTATATGAACTAAAACTCGGCCTCACATTCTGACCAACCATCATTCCAATAAACTCTTTCGCCTCAATATACCGTTTTGAGCAAATCAAACCACTTAACAAAGCTTCATAAGTACCAGAATTAGGATAACAATTTTTCACACTCATTTCTTTCAATAATTCCATCGCCTCATTTACCCTTTTGTTTTTGCACAAAGCCGATATTAATATATTAAACAATATCGTATCTGGAGGGGTAGTTTCGTCTTTACACATCGTATTATACAAATCGAAAGCCTCTTCTATTTTATTATTAATACACAAATGGTGTATTAAAGTTGAGTAACTTGTTGTATTTGGTTTGCAATTTTGCTTTGGCATTTCATCGAACAGATAAAGTGCAACTTCAAATTTGCCACATTTGCACAATCCTTTTATCAAAATATTAAAACAACACGTATCAATGGTAATTCCCAACTTTTGGGAGGTTAAATAAACCTCATGTATAATCTCAAACTGTCTTGTATTAACAAGCAGGTTCAAAACGTAATTAAAAGACTTAACCGAAGGAAAAGAACACATTTCAGGCATTTTTCGAAGCGTTTCAATCGCTTTCTTGGAATCATTTGCGACATTTCCATACATCTTCACCAACTTATAAAAGAAATCTTCAGAAAACTTAAATCTCTCTGATTTTGCTCTTTTGAGAACAGTTTCCACTTCATTAAACTTACGTGCAAATGCGAGTTTTTCTACCATTAGTGCGTATAGAGCTTCGTTTGGCTTGTAATCCACACGAGAAATCGCTTGTTGGAAAGAAGGGATTATAAGATTTGGGTCTTTCAGGTGGGTGAAAATCTTGAGTAATTCGTTTGGAGAGAGCCAATCTCTGTGGTTTAATCTCTCTACCCAATAGCTCTCATCGTATGAGAACTTAGATAGTGTTGAAAGGTAATAGTATTTAGAAGAAAATCCATGGCGAAACAGTGAAATATTTCTTGCCGCCATTTTAGTGCAAACAGCCATGGCGTCTTTCCTTCTATTTTTTTCTTTTGTTCTAATCCCGCTTAAGCAACAAGAGATTCACAATCCAGGATTTGCAATACTCGAAATATCAACCGGGATTTCGAATCGAGGATTTTATATCTAGGATTTGAAATACTTGAAATATCAACCGGGATTTCGAATCCAGGATTGTATATCTAGGATTTGCAATTCTTGAAATAATCAACCGGGATTTCGAATCGAGGATTTTATATCTAGGATTTGCAATACTAATATCAACCGGGATTTCGAATCCAGGATTTTATATCTAGGATTTGCAATACTTGAAATATCAACCGGGATTTGGAATCGAGGATTTTATATCTAGGATGTGAAATCCTGGGTATAGAAAGCGGGATTTGAAATCCCGTTTATTCTTCTCTTTGTTCGAGCAGCTTCTCTTTGGCCTTTTGGCGCTTTGAACAGGCAGTGGCTTTCGGAGCTCACAAAATTGCAATCAAACCCCTAGAAATAGTATAATATGGCAACAGGTCCAACTCTTTCTCTTCTTTATTATATCTTCTTCCAGCTCCAATTCATCTTCCAAACCCTCAACACTTCTGATTGATTTTTCACAGCTTTCAGGCGAATCATGGCGCATTCGATCTCTCAATCCTCGACTTTCAAGTGCGGGATCGGAATGAGAAATTTCAGTCGGGTTTCGAGACGATCGTTTGCTGTTTCTGCTTCGAATTACTCCAATGAGAATCGGGAGTGAGTGAATTTGTTAAATTTTAGTTTTTTTTGCTGTTTGGCACTCGTAAAAGTGAGAAATGGATTCAGAGTTTGCGTTTTGACAATTGAAAATGTGAAAATTTGTAGGTTTTTGATAGTTGGAGGGGGAAATTCAGCTGGATATGCAGCGAAAACTTTTGTGGAGCATGGAATGGCAAATGGAAAGCTTTGCATTGTTTCTAAAGAGGTAATTGAATTAATCAATAATTAAATCCCCATCCTTTCTTACTTTTTTTTCAATGTAAATTAAATTAAATTTTTTAGGCTTTTGCACCATATGAAAGACCAGCATTAACTAAAGGATATTTATTTCCGCTAGACAAAAAACCCGCTCGCTTGCCTGTAAGTAAATCTAAATTTGTATTTTATTTCATAATTATATATTTTATATGTTTGATATTAAAACTTAGTATTAAAAAATTAGGGTTTTCATACATGTGTTGGATCTGGAGGAGAAAGACAAGACTCAGAATGGTACAACAAAAACGGAATAGAGGTAAAAAACTAAAAAATAACATCAATTTTAATTCCTTTTATTATTTTTCACATATTATTTAACAAAAATATATTTTTTTTTTGCATAAATTAAGGTTTTATATGAAGATCCAGTTGTATCTTTCGACCAGTACAAACAAACCGTGGTGACATCATCAGGAAAAATACTGAAATACGGATCTCTCATTATTTCCACTGGCTGTGCTCCTGTTAGGTAATTTTATCATTATTTAATAAAAAAAATATTTTTTTTCGTAATTTCAGGGTTTAATTTATCATAAATATTTTATATTTTAGGTTTCCAGAAAGTATAGGAGGAAATTTAGACGGCGTTCATTATATACGTGATGTTTCTGATGCTGACTCTCTCATTTCTTCTTTGGTAATTTTTTTTATTTTATTCAATTAAATTACAAGAATTATTAATTCACCAATTATTCTTTTTTATTCTTTTATTATTTATTTTTGCTAGAAAAATGCGAAAAAGATAGCAGTAATTGGGGGAGGATATATTGGGATGGAAGTAGCTGCTGCTGCTACTGGCTGGAATTTAGACACAACCGTAATAATTATTTTAATTATTATTTATTTAAAAATTTATATTTAAAAAATTATTTATAAATAAATTATTAATAAATGAGTATTCCATGAGAAATATGTAAAGATAATATTTCCGGAAGATGAATAAATATTTTGATTTAACTGTATTAATTGTTTACAAATAAACATTTAGACACAACTGTAATAATATTTCAAATATTTTATAAGAATATTATGTATAAAAATTATTTATAATTAAATATGTATATGAACAGATAATATTTCCAGAAGATCGAATCATGCCACGATTATTCACGCCTTCTCTTGCGAGCAAATACGAAGAGCTTTACGAAAATTACGGCGTTAAATTCATGAAGGTATAAAATATTAAATAATAAAAAATCTAATATAGTTTAAATGAGATTTTATTTATTTATTTATTTTTAATTAGGGTGGAATGATTGAAAAATTGGAAGCTGGTTCAGACGGAAGAGTCGCGAAAGTTTCTCTTAAAAATGGGTCTTTTATAGAAGCTGATACAGTATAATATTATATTTTATATATAAAATTACCAAATTTATAATATTTTTTTATGATTTAAATATAATAATTTGATTAATTTTGAAGGTAATTGTGGGAATTGGAGCGAGACCAGTTGTGAGTCCGTTTGAGTCGGTTGGATTGAACAATACTGTTGGTGGAATTCAGGTTTATTATTATTATTATTTTATTAATTTAAATATAAAAAATATTTTATTTTTACAAAATAATAATATTATTTAATTTTTTTATAGGTCGATTCTTTATTTAGAACAAGTGTTCCAGGTGTTTTTGCTATGGGTGATGTGGCCGCTTTTCCTTTAAAGGTATTATTATTATTTATTTATTTATTTATTTAATTATTTATTTATCTCACTATTTTTTTAATTATTTATTTATTTATTTTATTTATTCTTGAGAAGATGTATAATCGAATAATTATTATTATTTTTATTATTTATTTATTTATTTCCTTCAAAGGTATTAATATTATTATTATTATTATTTATTTTAGTTTTATTTTTTAATTATTTTATATTTTGAAGATATATGATAGAATAACAAGAGTGGAGCATGTTGACCACGCGAGAAAGTCAGCACAGCATTGCGTCAATTCTCTCTTGACTGCAAATTCTGATCCGTAATTTCATATTAATATATTTAGTTTACTAAATAATAATTTCAACTTTATTAATTTAATAAATGTTGTTTCGTAGGTATGATTATTTGCCGTATTTCTACTCGAGAGTATTTGAGTATGAGGGAAACAAAAGAAAAGTTTGGTGGCAATTTTTTGGAGATAATGGTAAATTAAATATATATTAAATTCATATATATTATATTTAATTAATTATTTTTTATTATTTTTTTATTTGATTAGTTGGTGAGACTATAGAGGTTGGTAATTTTGATCCAAAAATCGCTACTTTTTGGATCGATTCAGGTAATTGATTTTCTCTCTCTAAAATTTTATTATATTTATTATTCTGAACTTGGTATATTTATTAATATATTCTTTTGAAAATGCAGATAGTAGAATAAAAGGAGTTTTCCTTGAGAGTGGAACTGCAGAGGTAAATTAATTCACTTTTATTTACCACAAAAAATATTATTCCATTTTTAACACAATTTATCGTTTAACATAATTAATTAATTTAATATTTCAGGAATTTGCGCTTCTTCCTAAATTGGCAAAATCACAACCAATAATCAATAAATCCAAGCTTAAAAGCGCATTAAATGTAGAAGATGCATTAGAAATCGCGAGAAATTCACTGCTCAGTACTACTGGCTCGATATGAGTTGTTTTTTATTTAATATTTTTGTTATTTTACACATTTTAATATTTTATGTTTTATGAATAAAATGAGTATCTCCTGTTTGAGAAAGGGGGTATATTTATACGGCGTAGTATGAACCTATGTTTTGTTTTATGTATGGTTTGATGTACTTTTTGTTAATAAATTTGGATTTCATTTGAGAACCTTCCAAAATTTGAAAACCAATTTTAGTTCAAAATATTCTTCAACTTCAAGTTTCTAACTCGTATGAGTATGTCGTGTACGAAAATCCACATAAACAAACTCCATCCTAATCCTTACAAACCAAAAAAAAAGAAAAGAAATATATATATAGGAAAATCCAACTTACATGGCACTTTATTATTTTTCATTTCCATTTAATTATTCCTAAAAGACTAATCCAAATTATCCAAGTTGTAATGATAAAAGATATTTAGATATAGGGAGCTAATACTGCGCGACGGTACTGTAGCGACCCTGTAGCGACGGTATATAAAAATTGAAAACAGTATATACAAATATATGAACTGAAAACCAACAGTATATAAAAATTCATTCTATAAAACAGTATATATTTAAGAAAAAAATGAAAATAGTATATACAAACATATAAACTGAAAACAAACGGTATATAAAAATTCATTCGGTAAACAGTATATATTTAAAAAAAATGAAAACAGTATATAACGTATATAGGAATGTGAGAAAACAGTATATAATTTTAATCCGTCGCTACAGTACCCCCGGCGTGATTTCCAATTTTTCTTAGATATAACCCGTTGATTCAAGTCTTGATTTATAAGATTCATATTCATATAATATATATATTTTTAGATCTATTTATGTATTGTTACTTTACATCCTTTCGGAGCCTTCTCAATATACATTACTGTAAAGTATGAACATAACGCACAATCCCAATTCACATGCTAAAATTATACACAAACATATCATGAGAATTATAAAGGACGCACTATAAAGAGAGTTAAAATGCAAGGACTCAATTGCAACAACATAACCCACAATCACAATTCACATGTAAAAAATTACACAAACACATTATGAGAAAAAAAAAGAGAATAATAAAGGATAGAACTATAAAGAGGGGTAAAATGCAGGACTCAATTGCAACAACACAACACACAATCACAATTCACATGTTAAAAATTACACACCAACACACATAATCAGAATAATAAAGGAGGAAATTGTAAATATGGGTAATATGCATGTGCACAATCACAATTCACATGTTAAAATTATACGCAGACACATCAATCACAATTCACATGTTAAAATTATACGCAGACGCATCATTGGAATAAGGACGGAATTGTAAAGAGGGGTAAAAAGGACAAACGTATTTATCTCAATATTTCGTAAGCCTAACAACTCAATAGATAAGATGGGTAAAACGCAGGGACTCAAGTGCAACAAGTGCACCAAATGCCTTTTCGATCGTCATTCCAGTACCCTTCAATAGATAAGATGGGTAATACAGTACTTACTAGAGGCAATGACAACCAACATATGCATCAAAATAGCGAGCTTCTTGTTCATTTCCATGGCGTATGTCTGACAATAATCGCAATTAATTTATTTGCAGAAAAATAATGGCACCATTGAATCCTTTTTCATGTTTTAATTCTTATCTTTTCACACACATTTATTGCAACAAATGTTTTGATGTTAATAAAAAATTTAAACTTTTCCTTCTTATGTTATTCACTCAACAAACTAAATTAAGAGTCATATTTTCTCTACTCAATACAAATCTCATTCTAGATTAACTGACGTGGCACAATCCTAGCTCTCAGTAGCTTTTGTATTACAATAGTGAACTCAATTTTCTCACTCAAATCAAAATAATTATGGAATTAATTCAAGAAGGTATATATATTAAATAATTAAAAATAGAATATTTTTTAAATGATATTTAATTTTAATTTTTTTTGTTTTTAAATTAGGGTGGAATGATTGAAAAATTGGAAGCCGTTTGATATGAATCTAACGACGTGAATGCTTAAATTCATGAAGTCATATTCTTAACTAGTTGACACATAGACAAGAATTGTGCTTAATATATTATAATTTCAAATTAGAAAGGATTGTGCTTAATATATCATAATTTTAAATTGGAAGCTGATTCAATGGTACACTATGCTTCTTTAATTTATGCTTCAAATATTCTTTCCATATCACTTTACATATCGATGTAGTGATTAAGACCAACAAACAACCGACTAGTTATAATCTCAAAAGTTAAATCTTAAAAGTTGTGCGTAGGAAGAAACAATCAAGAATAAAACAAGTCATTATTACTTAAATCAATAAATCATAAATCCCCCAAAATTTGTTGACCAATTAGTACTACGTAAAATCCTTTAAATATATTATCCAGAATAAGCACTAAATTAAGACAAATAATCATATTAAAAATTATTGAGATAATTTTCATACGAACTCTAATTTATGTTGGATAGTAATTAATTTGAATAGGTAACTTATATCAAAAGTTTTGATAGGTAACTACTGCTGACAACACAGATTATTATATGTCACATCTTTATTGTCCAGTTGCAACACAAACACGTCTTCATTCTTGGAACTTAGCTATATGTACACAGAAAGGAAAATCAAATTTGATAAGAAATCGACTTTGAAAAGAACTATGCTGAATCGGGCCCAATTTTTTTTCTGAGCTAATCATGCTAAAATATAGTGACTCAACTTAAATTCACTGTAATAGAATTTTTCATTATCATTAGTTATGATGTTATTCTTAATTGTAAATAATTTAGTAAATTGAATTTCTTTTTTGACAAATTTGTAAGAGGGACCAAATGTTTTAGTATTATATATCAAATTCCATGAAGAAATTAGGTAATATTCTCTCAAACTCGCATTAAAAAAAAAATTAGGTAATATTCTATATGATACCTGAATATTGAATTGATTAGATGTTTTTCTAGACATGAAAAATTAAAATAAAAAAAAATTCTTTATCCACTAAAAAATCTTTCATTGGCCCCTTCTTATTTATGACACATAGTAAATAAAGTATGTGATGAACAAATCACATAATAAACGTAAGGTGTGATAATTTTGACATGTTTATCATGTATCATATCAATCACAAGATAAACATAACATATTTATCATGTATCACAGCAATAAAACAAATACAATTTTTCATGATAAACAAAAAATCCAGTACAACATATAAACTGAAAAAAGATGAAATCTCTTTCAATTTTAGGGTACTATCTTCCGTATGCATACCAATTATTTTTACCGCGAAAGAAACGGCCAACAGAAACGTCTTCTCAGTTCTTATCCTCCACTCTTTCTTTCTCTGTTCTCACCCCTCGCACTTCCAACAAACCACAAAAATCACAAAACCCAGAAAGGAAATTGGAAAACAGAAGCTCCATCAATGGAGGATTGGCTCTTCTACCTCCTCACCGTCTTCCTCTCCCTCTCTCTCACCTCCCTCCTTTTCCCCCTCAAACCGAGCCGCACAAGCTCTCCTCCTTTGCCGCCAGGCCCAGTCTCAATCCCAATTCTCTCTCCGATCCTCTCTTTAGCTCGTTCCAACTTTGACTTAGAGCCGCTTCTTCGCAAACTCAAGAAGACACACGGGCCGATCATCTCACTGAAGTTCTTCTCTCGCCCTGCTATATTCATCACCGATCGATCCGTCGCGCATCGAGCTCTTATCCAGTTGGGCGCGCATTTCTCCGATCGACCGACAGCCAACTCAGCGTCTCGGCTTTTATCAGCCAATCAGAGGAATATTAGCTCTTCAACTTATGGGCCAACATGGCGAGCTTTGAGGCGGAATCTGACGGCTGAGGTTTTGCACCCAACTAGGGTTAGGGCTTTTGGCACCGCTCGTAAGTGGGTGCTTGAGATTTTGATCGAGAGGTTTAAGGAGAAGAGAGATGAGAAAGGAGTGGCAGTAATGGAGAATTTTCAATACGCGATGTTCTGTTTGCTTGTTTTCATGTGTTTTGGAGTTAAAATGGATGAATTGAAGATCATAGAGATAGAAAGCGTGCAAAGAGAACTAGTATCTTACTTTGTGAAATCTCAGGTAGATAAAAGTCATGATTGATTTCTAGTTAAATTATGGCATCAATTTAATTGATTCAATTTCAGGTGTTCATATTTTATCCAAAAATAACCAAGATAATATTCCGAAAAAGATGGAATAAAATAATTTCTCTACGTAAAAAACAAGAGGAAATATTCCTCCCTCTTATCAAATCTCGCAAGGAGAAAAAAGAAGACCAAAATGAATCCATTTTTTCATACGCTGATTCATTGTTGGATTTAAAACTACCAGAAGACGGAGGCAGAAAATTAACAGAAGGTAAAACAAAACAAAAAAAAACTCTTGACCATTTGGTAAATATAGTTACTTTTTTAGGTGTATTTTCTAAAAAAGATGTTGACATTTAAACAGGGGAAATGGTGAGTTTGTGCTCTGAATTTCTGACAGGTGGGACCGACACAACAGCCACTAGTTTACAATGGATTATGGCCAACTTAATAAAAAATCCTGAGATACAAAATAAGCTTTGGACTGAGATCAAACAAGTTATGGGCACAAATTCTCAAGAGGTGATGTAATCTAAATAAGTATTTTAAGTTGTTGATTAGATTTGAATAGTTGTATTGGAAATACAACGTTAGTCCCTGTATTTTAAATAGATTGCAATTTAATTCCTGTATTATTCATTTGAATTTTTTTTGATCCTTCTGTTTTATTTAATGAATTTATGCACAACTAGTCTTCTTTTTTTTTTTTGAACAGTAATGCACAACTAGTCTTCAATCAATAGTACAGACTAAATGTTTTTTTTGGGTTGGGTTTGTTTGTATAATTTGTAAATTCTTTTATCTTTCTTTCAATGAAAGAGGGCCCCAATGGGCCCCAAAAAAAAAAATAGTACAGACTAGATTGCAATCTAAATAAAGTGCATTAACTTAGCTTTTATATAACTTAGTTTAGAGTGACTTGTTAACCTCTACAAACAATTGGATGAAATTAGTAATAATTTATTTAATTAAAGTAAAATTGATAATTATAGGTGAAAGAGGAGGACTTGCAGAAGATGAGTTATCTAAAAGCGGTTGTTTTAGAAGCGCTGAGACGGCATCCACCCGGGCATTTCGTGCTGCCTCACACGGTTTCTGAAGATATTGAACTTAATGGGTAATTAAATAAAAGTATAAATAATATACTAATTAAAAGTGTAAATAAATCACCTGATTTTGCATCATGTTTAATTTAATAATTACCAAGTTACGCATATTACAGTATACATAATATGGCGCTTCAATAAAACAATTTCTAAACGAACAATATAAAATAATAATAATTATTATAATTATTATAATGATAATATATCTAAATTTATTACGACAGATTTACGATCCCGAAAGGCGCACCAATTAATTTCACTGTAGCCGAAATAGCCAAAGACGAGTCAGTCTGGTCAGATCCAATGGAATTCAAGCCCGAAAGATTCACAGAAGGCGGCGAAGCAGAAGGAATCGACCTGACAGGTAGTAAAGAGATAAAAATGATGCCTTTCGGAGCCGGACGGAGAATTTGCCCCGGCTTAGGGCTCGCTTTGATGCATTTGGAGTATTTCGTTGCGAATTTGGTTAAGGAGTTTGAGTGGAAGGAGTTGGAGGGAGAGGAGGTGGATTTGAGTGAGACGCTTGAATTTACTGTTGTTATGAAAAGGCCTTTAAGGGCCAGGGTTGTGCCAAGACAGTTAATGTGAAAGGATTTTTTTGGGCAAATATTTGTAGTATGTTTAATTTGGGGGAAGTTGATAAAAAGATATAGGTAACATGGATTATTGTATATATATTTTGGTTTATGAGTATCATGATGGAGTTTATATATGAAGGTCCTTGTATAAGATGTATAACTTGAAATTTGAAATATATTTTGAAGTTAAATAGGTATATTGCAATAAAATTTATGCTCTTTTGATGCTAGTAAAAATAGAATGAAAAAGCTTTAATGTAAAAAATATTGTGTTGCTAATAAAAATTGAATTAACAAGTTTTTCTTATGTTATTATCACTCAAACTGAATTATAATAAATTTCAAATACAAACAGGGCAACACAAGATTTTCCCTAGTCAATATTAAATCCCACTATCATTTTTAATCCCATTTGAAATTACTGACGCAGCACAATCCTAGCCTTCAGTGGATGTTTCATAACAACAATAAACTCAATTTTCTCTTTCAAATCAACCTTCTCACCCTCCAATTCCTTCCACTCAAACTCCTTAACCAAATTCGCAACGAAATACTCCAAATGCATCAACACGAGCCCCATACCGTGGCAAATTCTCCGACCGACTCCGAAAGGCATCATTTTTATCTCTTTACTGCCAGTCAGATCGATTCCTTCTGCTTCGCCTCCTTCTGTGAATCTCTCTGGCTTGAATTTTGTTGGATCTGACCAGACTGACTCGTCTTTAGCTATTTCGGCTATTGTGAAATTGATTTGTGCGCCTTTTGGGATCCGGTACCTGAAGTACCAAATAAACTTTTAATATATGATTATTAGTTTTCATACGGTATGATTATTGTTTTCTGTTTCGGATTTAAAAGGATACCAGTATGACGAAATACTTCGATTGATTATGTAATATTATAATCTGTTATATATATATATATATACACACACACACACATCTAAGTGCATAGTTATGAGAAGAACATGTTTCAAGTCTTTCGATACAAAAAATATTATTATAATAATTTGTGTTAAACATTTTAGCTTGTTATATATTAGTTCAGTCTAAGTAGTAAATAGTTATATTAAATCACTATATTAGCCAGAATATAATAACTACAAGACAGTAATTATTAAGTCAAATATTATGCAAAATTAAATTGTAATTATTTATATTTTGTTTAATTACCCATTAAGTTCAATATCGGCAGAAACCGTATGAGGCAACACGAAATGGCCAGGAGGATGTCGCCTCAGCGCTTCTAAAACCACCGCCTTCAGATAACTCATATTCTGCAAATCCTCCTCTTTCACCTGCTAATTATGTTAAAAAGATGTCACATTATAATACTATGTAACAATACAATATGATGACACAATGACAAAATCTATATTGTAAATATTTTAACTGAGAGCATAACTAATTGAAAAAGTAATATTTGCACTTTAGATTTACCATGTTGCGATCATATTTTATTGTCGTGTAGTGTATTATTTTTAACCTAATTGTTTCTAACCTAATTAAATAAATTATTACTAATTTCATCCATTTATATAGAGCTCTAGTTATGTAAGTAATTTTCATTTTTATTTCTTGAGAATTTGTGCCCACAACCTGTTTGATTTCATTCCAAAGCTTATTTTGAATCTCAAGATCATTTACAAGGTTGGCCATGATCCATTGTAAAGTAGTGGCAGTTGTATCGGTCCCACCTGTCAGAAACTCAGAACACAAACTCACCATCTCCCCTGTTTAAATATCAAATCTGTTTTACCAATCACACCTCAAAAATTAACAATTTTACAAAATGGTCAAGAGTTGTTTTTGTTTTGTTTTACCTTCCGTTAATTTTCTGCCTCCATCTTCTGGTAATTTTAAATCCAACAATGAGTTGACATATGAAAACATGGATTCTTTTTCATCTTCGTTTTTCTCCTTGCGAGATTTGATAAGAGGGATGAATAATTCCTCTTGTTTTTTACGTAGAGATATTATTTTATTCCAACTTTTTCGGAATATTATCTTGGTTATTTTTGGATAAAATGCAAACACCTGATATTGAATCAATTAAATTGATGCGATAATTTAACAAGAAATCAATAATGAGTTTTTTTTATCTACCTGAGATTTTACAAAGGAAGATCTTAATTCTCTTTGCATGCCTTCTATCTCTTTGATCTTCGATTCATCCGTTTTGATTCCAAAACACATGAAAACAAGCAAACAAAACATGGCGAATCGAAAGTTCTCCATTACTGCCGCTCCTTCTCTTTCCTCCTTAAACCTCTCAATCAAAATCTCAAGTACCCATTTACGAGCAGGACCGTAAGCCCTAACCCTTGCTGAGTTCAAAATCTCAGACGTCAGATTCCTTCTCAAAGCTCGCCAGGTCGGTCCATAGCTGGAGGAGGTAATACTCATCATCTGATCATCTGATAGAAGCCGAGATGCTGAGTTGGCAAATGGCCGATCAGAGAAATACGCGCCCATTTGGATGAGAGCTCGATGCGCGACTAATCGGTCAGTGATGAGATAGAGAGGAGAGAGGAGAATCTGAGGGAGACTAGCGGCCCATGTTTTTGCTTGAGTTTATGTAGGAGAAGCTCTATTTCGAAGGAAGAACTAGCTAAAGAAAGAATTGAAGAGAGAATTGGTATTGAGAGTGGGCCTGGTGGTAAAGGAGGAGAGGAGGTGCGGCTTGGTTTGAGGCAGAAGAGGAGGAGGGAGGTGAGAGAGAGGGAGACGAAGAAAGTGAGGAGGTTGAAGAGCCAATCCTCCATTGATGGAGCTTTGGACGTTTTCTTTTTTGTGCAAGTGGAGTGATGAGAAGAGGGAAGGAATGGGAAGTATATAAAGAGGTTTTCTATGTTGTCGACCGTTTGTATGGATACTTGAGAATTGAGATTGTACACTGAAAATGAAAGATATGTTCAAAATCATCACTTGTCAATCACTTTCATTTATCACATGCTATACTATATGTCTATATGTTTTATAAGAGTGATAAGTGAGATATTTGAGATGATCTCCTTGAAATTTTTCCAAGACTTTTTACTTCAATTAAGTTGGTTTTCTTTTTTTGTTATCAGCAATGTCAAAAGTTTACCTACTCAAATTACTTTCCAGCATAAATTAATTACAGTCTGGAGGAGAAATATGCAAGTCATTTTTATATGATTATTTAACTTAATTTAATGCTTATTCTTGATAATATATAATATTTAAAGGATATTAAATAGTATTTATTGGTCAATAATTTTTGGAGATGTTGTACATTGATTTACTTGATAAATGGCATGCTGCATTATAATTTAAGTGCATTGTATCATGTTAATATATGTACGCAAAAAAGAAACGTTTAAAAATAGAAACATTACTTGAGTAATTATAAACTTCTGAATTCCAAGCTAAATTTTTTGTAAAAGAGTACATGTCAAAAATTGTGAAAATCTCTTCTTTTGTAATTTAAAATTACAATATACTCTTTTTTATTTATTCAGTCTACCCGATTTTTTTGCTAATATATTTCAGAGATTACTTAGTCTTATGTAAATCGCACAAAATATATTACATTGTACCCTTTTATTCGAAAATATATCAAAGACAACGGGATCATGGTTCATCTACGCAACACATACAACGCCATCCGGGGATATGTTTCCAAATCCATCTGCATTTGCCTCGTTTGAATCCCTCTTGCTTACAATGTTTGATGCATCTCTTTTTTGTGCAAGGTCCACCATCGACCTTGGATTTATAATCGCATCCTGCTTTCACGCCCCAATTCTCACCTATAAAATTTATTAACACAATTTATATTTCAAATTTAAGTTTTCCATAATTGTTAAAAAGTCGAAATTGGATTTGGAGTGGTTCCTTGAGAATTGGACTGGGAAATTGATCAAATCATATCAAAATTTGATCAATATGTATTCAAAAAATTGAGAAGTCGGAGTTTGTTCATCAGACTGAAGTAAGTAAATTTTAAACTAGCTGATCTGAGTCAGAGACTCATATTAAGATAAAGTTAGATTTTTCTTATAACAAAATAGAGAGAAGGAGCGAGACTTACTTGAGGTAATGAGGAGGACCATTAGCATCAAAATTGCAAATTTCTTGTTCATTTTGTTGAATGATGATGTTAGTTGATATGAATAATAGCCACAGTTCAACAATCAAAAGTAATTTATAGAAGAGAGCAATGGATCAATACTAGATATAGTGATAAGCATGTATTTATTAGCATTAAAGTAATGTTAATCTTCATAAATTTATCATTATCTTTTCTTGGAGAATTCATCATTATCCTTGGATAAAGATAATAACAGAGGTATATGCATGTTACAATTTTTTGTTTTCTGAGAGAGAGAGAACGAAAAATGCAACTTGTAATAAAATCATATTACATGAGACACACGGGGGCCAAGAGCTCGGTGCAATTGTAGATATATTTATTGACCTCCAAATTAATTTTATATAATTTGTTTCAAAACAGGTAGATCATTATGTTAGTGCAAATTTTGTGCGGTATTTCTCAAATTTGAATTTTGGGCTTTATTGGGCCGGCGTGCTTGAAGTCCACATGTCCCACTCCAATAATATATATTCGCATTAAAATATTTTATAATTCACATATATATATGGACAAAGATTTCAAAAATATGCAACTTATCTATTAATATTAAAATAAATATCTTTATTTTATTGTATAATCATGTTTTACCAATATATTTCATTAAAAAAGAGCTAAACACTTCGATAATTTTTTCCAAGGAAAGTGAGAAATAAACATCATATGCAATAAGAGACTCAAGAAATTTCTTTCATCAAATATTTTTGCTTATTTGGAAATATATTGATTTATCCATACTCATTTTTACTCTTTCAAGTATCAAACTCAGTATTCTTCATATTTTGGTGTAAGGTCTCCATAGACTTTGTGCAACAATAGCAAGTAAAATTTAAGAACTTTCTGCATTCGCCTCGGTCGAATCCATACGCTCTGCAAAATGTGGTGCACAAACTATTACTAAGGCAAACTTCATAAAATTTAATATTACATTCTGCATTGGCGCCTCCTATTTCACCTGCAAAAATCAATATTCCGAAGTTATTTTTAATTATCATCATCACAAAATTGTGTAAATAGCAAGTGTAATTTAAATGGATAGTTTTTTCATCTATATAAACCAAATTTGGTTACATCTGATATAGAGAGATGAGAGCTCATATCAAAGCATAAACTAGACATGAACTACTTACTAAAGGCAGTGAAAAGCAATGTTAGCTGATAACAAGTTTCGCGTTCATTTTGGTAAATTATTGTGATGTGTTGGCGATATATATTTTTTCTAATGGCCACAATTCAGTGATATATATTTTTTCTAATGACCACAATTCAGCAATTGCAGGTACTTTATACTAGGTAATTAATTGATCAATTGTACATAAACATGTAATTATCTTTAATTAATGTAATTATATATTGTTTATCATACTTTATATATATATTTTTTGCTATTATATATACCTTTATTAGTACTCTATACTGTTTTATACTATATGCTGTTTTGCAATAGCTATGTACATTTTTTATACAAATAATATACAGAGTATATGACATATTTAAAACAATGTTTAAAAATAATAAAATATATGTTTATTCGAAAGCACTATAATTGCTTGATATTTACGTGTGGGTGAAAATTTGGTGGTACTTAATTCAATATTTATCAAAATTGAATTTTGTGGTTCATGAGGCTGGCCTTATAGGGTAGTTTACCTAACAATTTATTAGAACACTGTAGCACTGTTACTCCATTATGTCCTTCGATTTGAAAACTTACCTTTTTTTTATTCTCAACGTTAATTTTATAGGACATTTTTTTGTTTTTTGCTATAAAAGCACATAATGAGATTGAACGGATCAAAAGTTGCATGTGGTATATTTGTCTTATAAAAAGACTTGACATGTGTTTCCCTCACCAATTGCTCATAGAGTGTTTCTAGCTCTCTTTTGTAAGTATGATGGACCGTAATGAAATTCCATTAACAAAATAAAAGTGAAATACAAGCAAAATATAGGAAAAAAGTAGAAAAAAAGTAGAGACAGAACGAGATATACAAGCAACAACAACCAAAAAATAAATGTAAGAACGGATCTTAATAAGAACTAGGAGGCAGCTGACCCCCTAAATATTAAAATTTTAGTAAAATATATAATTATACTACTGTATTTTGTAAAAATTGTAAGCTATATGTATATCGTCATCTTTAAATTTTTGTTATATTTTGCATATGACCCCTATATTTTTTGTCAAGATCCACCACTGTCCGGTTATGACCGGTGGTAGTTTACCTAACAATTTATTAGATGGGTATTTCTTATATATAATTGCTTTCGTAAGGGTATTTGTAATAAATGAATGATATTATAGGGGTATCAGTGATATTTTAAATTTTGTAGAGGTATACTATACGTGGAATTATAAGATTTTCCAGAATTACATGTGAAATTTGGCCTAGTTTTATTTGATTACAATAGTCAAAATTTATTTTACTTTTTACTATCCTCAAAGTAAATAGATAATTGGGTCCTGTGCCTATTCATACATATATAATCATGCTGACTCAAATTTTGTTAGATTGGGCCAAACTGATATAAGCATTTAAAGAAATTAATTCCTCTCCCTTGACAAAAAAAAAGAAAAGAAATTAATTCCTACTTTAGATTATAAGTTGCATTATCTTTCTAAGCAAATTATGTTGAATGATATTATCCCTCATTTTTCGCGTTGTCAGTAATATTTCTGGACAATTTAATAAACTCTCTGCAATTTTTCGGGTTGTCATTTTTCGGGTTCATTAGGATTTTGAACCCGCTATCTGAAGTATGAACATTAAACTCTATGGATAAGCCAAGAATCATGAGAATCCTACTTTCACGCCCCGATTATCACCTATAAATTCATAAACACATAGTCGAAATTGGATTTGGAGTGGTTCCTTGTGAATTTGGATTGGGAAATTGATCAAATCATATCAATTTTTTTTTTGACAAAATGGAGATGATTTTATGTCAAACATGAATTTTTGATATAAATGAGATTTAAATTCATGATTTATGATTTGTTATTTTTTGCACTTAATTATTTTTATTTGCAAATCATATAAAAATTTGATCAATATGTATGAACAAAAATACATAACTTGGAGTTTCTTAAGAACTTGGATAGAGATTTACTAATTCTGATACAAATTAGTTGAATCGGATTGAAATTGGTAGATCAGAGACTCATATTAATGTAAATTTTGAGTTTCCTCGTAACAAACTAGAGAGAAGAAGAGAGACTTACTTGAGGCAATGAGGAGGATCATGATCAGCATCAAAATTGTAATTTTCCTGTTCATTTTGGTGATGTTTGTTGATGTTAATAATAGACACAATTCAACAATTACACTAATTTATACAAGCGAGCAATGGATCAATTAATGCTAGATATTAGATATAGTAATAAATATCTATTTATTAGCCACAAAAGTTATTCTCAAGAATGTTAATGCTTTACTTTTTTGGAAGTAACTTGAATTCTCATAAATTTATCACTATCTTTCTTTAGGAATTTATCATTATCTTTGGATAAAGATAATAATAATAGAGATATATGCATGTTATATTTTTTTATCTTCTGATGTGAAGATATAATGCAAAATTCAACGTACAATAAAATCATGTTGCATGCGACAAAAGAGGGCAAAGATCTCGGTCCAACTCTGGACATGTTTATTCATCTCCAAATTATTTTTATAATAATTTGTTTCAAAACACCTGGATCATTATGTGAGTGCAAATTTTGGGCGGTGTTTATCAAAATGAATTTTGGGCTTTATTAGGCCCGCGGGCTTCAAATCCACATGTCCCCAATGCAACAATATATTCGCATTAAAATTTCTGATGATTCACATATATCCACCAAGATTTCAACGATATGAAGCTTACTGATTATCATCAAAATAAACAGATCTCGCTCCGCTTCGGTGTTATTTGAACTTCTATTCATAAAAAAACTAAAAAACCAATATTAAAAATAAGGCATATCAAGATAAAAAAAACAAATACTAATTTATATTAAATCGACTAATTTTTATGCATCTACAAAATTATCAAATAGACAAATATAATGAAAGTACAATGCAAAAAACATGTCACATTTTTTCCAATTATAGTTCTCATATTCGATTTTAGCATAATTTATTGAATTATTTACTTCTAATGTACAACTTTTTCATCTAATTAACTATGTATTCCAATAGGATAATAAAAATATCGAGAACACATAGTTATGATTACATTTGGACATTAAGTTATTATATTTACTTTTTGTATTAAATGGTTGCTTATTTGATTTTAGTAACAAATAACTACTATTTTGATTACTCAAGCTTGCATTAAAAAAAAACTACTACTTTGATTAAATAATTATATTTAAAAGTTAATAACAAAAGTAAATAATTTAACTAGATAAGAGCTCTACAAAATATTATATTTACTTACTTTTTTCTACGTTATCTATTAGTTTAGATATACTAAAGCATATAAGAGATCTTCTGTTAATTAAATAGATACATAAATTATGTTCCGCTTTTGCCTAGCCGTGAAAAAACATCTCAAGTCATCATCAATTTTTGGGAATTTTCCACTTCTACACAACTTAAGATTGGAAATGTCAAAGATATACAACCTTTTTGCAAAATTCCCAATATGACATATTCGGCATCTGAAATACCGAAATATTACTTGTGGGTCCCACTCATGAAATTCATGAAATTCCTTTCTCTCACCGTTCAAAAAATCAAAATAATGATGAACATTTTTATTATGGCCCTTCTGAAATAATAATTTGCAAAAAAGTACTTTGAATTTTTTGCATGTATAAAAATTTAAGATTAAATTTTACTATTTTCTGTTTATGCATCTATATTTAAAACAAAATGCTATAAAACTTTTATCATATATTTTTGTTTATGCATCTATATTTAGAACAAAATGCTATACAACTTTTATCATATATTTCTATTATAAATAATTTGATTTCAAAAGAAAATGAAGAAATTTTATAATTTAGAAAAATAAAATACCAAAAAGCTTTAAAAAAAATGAATGCAAATTATTTCAATTAAGTAAATGTATGAAAATATTCTCTAGGCATCTTTTAAATAAATATGAAAAAAATATTATTTTTGTTTTTTGGTCTAAGAAAAAACATTCTCTATAACATTTTCATATATTTGGTTATGTTTCAAAATAAACTTTTCAAAAAAGTTATACTTTAATTTTTGTTAAAAAATATATGATAAAACATTTATTGCTTATTTCTACATATGATGTATAAAAAGAAAATATAACTAATTTTTCCTTTAATCTTCAATTTTTTATGCATGCAAAAAATTCAAAGTACTCTTTTGCAAATTATTATTTCATAAGGGCCATAATAAAAATGTTCATCATTATTTTGATGTTTTGAACGTTGAGATGGGGAGGAATTTTATTTAGTGGGACTTCAAGTAAAATTTCGGTATTTGAGAGATCGAATATGTCATATTGGGAATTTTGCAAAAAGGTTGTATATATTTGACATTTCCAATCTTAAGTTGTGTAGAAGTGGAATTCCGTTAATTTTTTTGCATCTTGTATTGATGTTTTTATACACTGAGTGTGTAAAGATCACTTATTAATACAATATTCTCTAAATATGTCATGTTGCATGAATGAATACATAAAAGTTAGAGAAAAGTCCATTTTTAACCTTTCAACTATTCAATTAGTTTTTTTTTTTGCCCCTCAACTTTTTATTGGTCCATTTTTAATCCCTCAACTATTGAATTAGTCCATTTTTGGCCCTTCCATCCGTTAAATGCTTACGTGTCCGTTAACTTGACACGTAAGTGATGATTTGCCATGTATTTATGATATGGCAATTGTGATATGATAATTATTTGAAAAAAATAAAAAAAATTAATCCCTCCTTTATTTCACTCGTATTTTTTTTTATCTTATATTTTTCTAAAAAAAATTTAATTAATGAAGAAAATTCATATCGAATCAAATTTAAGGGGCAATTTTAGAAAAATATAAGATAGAGATAATACGAGGGAAAGAAATGAGGGGATTAAGAATTTTTTTTTATATAATTACCATGTCACAATTTTCACGCCATAATTACATACATAATCATCGCTTACGTGTCAAGTTAACGGACACGTAAGCATTTAACGGATGGAAGAGCAAAAAAAAGACTAATTCAATAATTGAGAGGTAAAAAATGGACTAATAAAAAATTGAGAGGCCAAAAAAAAACTAATTGAATAGTTGAGGGGGCCAAAAATGAACTTTTCTCTAAAAGTTACATCTTACTAATATTTGCAAATTCCACCGACTTTATAAATGAAGACATGTGGGGGCCCGCTCAACCCCAGGCCCGTTATGCTGAACTCAAAATTGACTCGTTTAACGAAGAAAATTGACCCGTTACATATTAGTCAACAATATATAATTATAAAAAATCATGAAATTGAACTCAAAGGTGACCTTTTTAACTAAAGAATTGACTAGTCACAAATTAGTTAGCAAAAATATAATTACAGAAAATCTTTGAGCCATTTAACTAAGAAAATTGACCCGTTATATATTAGTCTGCAAAATTTTAGTTACAAAAAATAATCAAATTGGACACAAGTCCAAAGGAAACCAAAATACAAACTTTATATATTAAAAAAATATCTGTATTTCATTGCATAATCATGTTTTACCAATACATTTTATTAAAGGGATATGATAGAGCACGTCGCTTGGAGCACATCTAAATCACGTCCGCTGACATCGGCTGATATTAGCAGACCTTAATCATGCCTTAATCACGACGGCTCCCCAGTAATCATTTTCCTTAGTCGTGTAGCACTCTCGTCACAACCATAACAGTATATATCATTACTCAAACAATACTATAACCTAATAAAAACAGTATATAAATATGATATAACAATATATAATTCAGACAAAACAGTATATATATAACACTATATAATTCACATATTAAACAATATGTATGTCAATATACATATATGATATAACAATATATACACATGATATATAGATATGGTATTACAGTATATAGATATGATATAACAGTATATAATTCGACAAAACGGTATATATATAACAATATATAAATTGCATATAATATATATATATATATATATACACACGTGCTGGAGAAAAAAAGCACGACGGGAAGAAAAAGAGAGAAATAGAGGAATGGCTGACGGTCGTGATTCAGGCGTGATCATCCTGTCGTGTTTGCACATTTTCCTTCATTAAAAAACCTAGCACATATACACCATCCAAACAGTTCGATAATTTTTAATAATGAAAGAGAGAAAAAACATCTCATGCAATAAGAAACACAAGAATTTTTATATAAAATACTTTTGCTTATTTAGGAATTATATTTATTTATCCATACTCCTTTAACTCTTTCAAATATCAATCTAAGTCGTCTTCATATTTAGTGTAAGGCCTCCATAAACTTTGCTCTATCCTTGCAACAATAACAACTAAAATATAAGAAATCTCGGCATTCGCCTCGGTCATATCCCGATCTTCTGCAATACTTGGTGCACAATTTAGCACCAAAGCAAATATCGTAAAGTTTATAATTACATTCTGCATTGACGTCTCTGATTTCACCTGCAAAATATAATATTTCAAAGTTATTTTTCGTTATAATTGTCGCAAAATTGACTAAGTGATTAGTGTACAGTAAATGGATAGTTTTTTCAAAATATGATTATCAAGACAAAATGTCTACATTTATCTCTATAAACCTAATTTGGTTATATCGAACTAGAGTGTCTTAAGCCAACCTTTGGGTGTATTTTTACTTACTGTTTGCTTTCTATTTAGAAAATTTTCCTATGTCAATGAAATAATATTGTATGACATATTTACAACAATATATAAAAACAATTAAGTATATATAATTTATTTTTAAGCTCTATATCTTTAAGTTTTTATCCATGTATTACAACACAATTCGATTTTTTTGGTTATGTGAAAAACAATAACAATGGAGTTTTTTTTTTCTATGTATTAGAATTTAATTTTTGTGGTTTTGTGAAAAACAATATAAAATTGTGTTTTTTTCATGTATTAGACTTCAATTTTTGTGGTTTTGTAAAAATAGCAAAATATTATTTTTTTTTCCATGTATTACAACTTAATTCAAATTTTTTGGTTTTCGACGAATCAATAATAACGGAGTTTTTTCCGTGTATTAGATTTTAATTTTTGTGGTTTTGTGAAAAACAATTCAAAATTATTTTTTTAAATGTATTAGACTTCAATTTTTGTGGTTTTATGAAAATAACAAAATATTATTTTTTTCTCCATGTAATACAACACAATTCGATTTTTTTTGGTTATGTGAAAATCAATAATAATGGAGATTTTCTATGTATTAGAATTTAATTTTTGTGATTTTGTGAAAAACAATACAAAATTGAGTTTTTTCTATTTATTAGACTTCAATTTTTGTGGTTTTATGAAAATAACAAAAGATTTTTTTTTTCATGTATTACAACTTAATTCAAATTTTTTGGGTTTTTGTCAAATCAATAATAACGGAGTTTTTTTACGTGTATTAGATTTTAATTTTTGTGGTTTTGTGAAAAACAATACAAAATTGAGTTTTTTTTTCCATGTATTAGATTTCAATTTTTGTGGTTTTATGAAAATAACAAAAGATTATTTTTTTTTCCATGTAGTACAACACAATTCGATTTTTTTGGCTTTGGTTTCTTTCTCTCTCTGTGTTGATTCTTAAATTTCGGCTATTTTTCTTTCTTCTTTCTACTATTTTTTGTGACTTTTTATTTTATTTGATTAATGAAAATCTCAAGGCATTTTGCCTGCTGTAGCATAAAAAAAAACTTGGATCGAGATTTGCCGATTCTAATACAAATTAGATGAATCGGATTGAAATATGTGAATTTTAAATTGGTTGATCTTAGTCAGAGACTCATATTAATATAAATTTCGACTTTCCTTATAACAAACTAGAGAAAAGAAGAGAGACTTACTTGAGGCAATGACGAGGATCATGATTAGCATCAAAATTGCAATTTTCTTGTTCATTTTTGGTGATGTTAGTTGATATGAATAATAGCCATAATTCAGCAATCACAAATAATTTATATAAGCAAGCACTGAATCAATTAATTAATGCTAGATATTAGATATAGTGATAAATATCTATGTATTAGCAACAAAAGATATCATCAAGAATATTTTACTTTTTTGGAAGTAACTTGGATCCTCATAAATTCATCATTATCTTTGAATAAAGATAGGGGTTCATATATAAAGTGTCAGCATTTTGGAGTGTCCAGTAACATCAGATTACAAAAGATATAATGAAATTAAAAAAAATATTTTTGTAAACACAAAAAGTTTAGTGAAATTACAAAAATGTATATTTGTGAATACAAAAAATATATCCAAATGCAAATATATATGTGTACAGCTAAAATGGACGCTTCTGGGCATTTCAAAAACTGGGCACTCCGAATAATTTCTCTAAAGATAATATGTATGTCGAATTTTTTTTGTCTTATGAGAGAAGAGAGAATGTAAAATGCAACGTACTATAAAATCATATTACACTAGGTCTATCCCTTGCTGTGCTTCGGGGTTGTCTATATTTTGTAATAACATAACTGTCATTACTATATTTCCCAAACAAAATTATAGCACTACGTTTTGTAATCATACTTTTCTGATTGTATAAGGTACAAAAAATTGAGAAAATAAGAATCTAAGATTATACATAAATATACATCATGTCTTATTTTTCATTTTATAGTAGTGTAAATATAATTATCTATTTTTATACCTAAAACTCATAAAAACATTAAACCTCTTTAATGTATTTAACAATAATTAATATGCATAGAATTGAATGAAAGGCGTTATAGATGAGTGCCTTTGGAATTCTCTCCCTTTTTTTTTTTTCTGATTTTATAAGTTATGAAAAATGAGAAAATTATTATATATAAATATATATGATGTCTTATTTTTATATTTTATAGTATTGTAAATATAATTTTCTATCTTTACACCTAACAAACTCGTATAGATATTTCATGTATGTAACAATAATTAATAAGTATAAAATTGATTGAAAGGCGTGATAGAGGAGTGTCTTTGGAATTTTCCATTTTATTTTTCACTTTTATATTGATGAAGTAATATTATCAAGTTCAAAAATATAACAAATCATGTCTTATATTATGAAAGAAGGTTCTCATCTTTATATGAGTTCGAAGGGTTACACAATGAGTTCTAATATGGCAAGCTAAAAAAGGAATGGCCTTTTAATCTTAATGTAAATATAAATTAAGATCATAAATTAATTATCCAATTTATTTAGTGAGTTATTATTTTTTGTTTTTTATGAGTTTATCATTTAAGCTATTTTATTCTCATATGTAAATTTATTTGTGTAGAGTTATCCGTTCTTACAAAATTAGATATGATATAGAAAATATTTTTAAATGAATAATTAATGGATAAAATATCTTATGATAATCCAACATGATTTTAAATATAATCAACTTAATTCAAAATAATTTTAAACATAGACGATTTATTTAATATAATTATTATATATTATTTATGTACTATAAATTTATTACAAACTTTTATTTTGAATTTTCTTAATTGCAATTTATACATTATAGATTTAAATAAATAAAAAAGTTGAAATATTCGCCGCGAAGCGAGTATTATTTTAGTTTGTTTCAAAACAGGTAGATCATTATGTGAGTGCAAATTTTGGGTTTTATTTTCAAGTAGCGCTCCTTTGAAAAATATTAGCAAATTTAGCGTTTTCGCCACTGTGATTGGCGAAACTGATAATTTTTCGCCAGCTTGATTGGCGAAAATGTCATTTTTTTATTTTATCCGCACCGGTGCTTACAGTTACTAATTAACACTAATATAAGTACATTAAATTATTAAAATACAAGTTTCCCCATTACCATTGGCGAAACAAGAAAAATTTATTTATTTTTCCTATTTTTTCTTCTTCTTTGTGTGAGGGGAGCTCGAGAGAGAAATAGACAGCAATAGGGCAGCGAGGGAGAGAGAGAGAGGGAGCTCGTCGAGAGAGAGAGAGCTTGAGATCGAGTGAGAAAGAGAGGATCGAGTGAGAGAGAAGTGGGAGTCGAGAGGAAGTCAGATGGAGAGATGAAGAGGAAGGGTTGGGTTTTATTTAATTTTTTTTATTCACTTATTTATTAACTGAGTTGGAAAAATGGATTTTCTCTCCCCTTTCGCCAAACAGTGTGGCGAAAGTTGGATTTTTCTCATTTTTTACAGTCCAATCTCATAATTATGGTAATTAAATTCGTTGATAGTCTAAATTATTTTTTTTTACTATTTCGTCAAGAAGAGTGGCGAAACTGTAACGAAATTATAATTCCGCCAACTATAGTGGCAAAAATGCTATATTTATAAATATTTTCAAAAAAATGCTAAATTTGTTAATATTTTTCAAAGAAGCGCTACTTAGAAAAAAAAAAAACTCCCAAATTTTAGGTGGTGAACTCCTCATTGTCCCACTCCGACAATATATTCGCTTGCAGTTCTCATGTCCTCACTCCAACAATATATTCGAATTAAAATATCTGATAATTCACATATATATGTGCATAGATATATGCAACTTGTTTATTAGCGTTAAAACAAATATATATATTTTATTGCATAATCATGTTTTACGAATATATTTCATTAAAAAACAACTACCACACAATCCAAACACTTCATAATTTTTCCCAAGGAAAGTGAGAAAGAAACATCATATGCAATAAGAGAGTCAAGAAATTTGTTTACATCAAATATTTGTGTTTATTTGGAAATATATTGATTTATTCATACTCATTTTAACTCTTTCAAATATCAAGTCGTCTTCATATGTTCTTGTAAGGCCTCCATATTCTTTGCTCTGTCCTTGCAACAATAGCAAGTAAAATTTAAGAACTTAATCCTGCATTCACCTCGGTCATATCCATACCTTCTGCAAACTTGTGTGCACAAATTACCAGTAAGGCAAAATCCATAAAGTCTCATATCACATTCTGCATTGACGTCTCTGATTTCACCTGCCAAAATCAATATTCCAAAATTATTTTTCATTATCATGGTCGCAAAATTGAGTGAATAGCAAGTGTACGCTTAAATGGATAGCTTTTTCATCTCTATACACCTAATTTGGTTACATCTCAATTAGAGAGAGAGCTCATATCAAGATAGAAACCTCCCCAATATGCTACCTCAAAAGAAGAAAAAAAAGTTTCCTATATCATACACTAGATAAAATTTGAAATACTTACTAAAAGCAGCGAGAAGCATGGTTAGCATCATGATAAGTTTCTAGTTCATGTTGTCAATATACATTTTTTCTGATTCCCACAATTCAACAATTACAAGTAATTTATATAGGTAATTAATTGATCAATTGTACATAAATGTGTAATTATCTTTAATTAATGTTGTTATATATTGTTTACTTTTTATACTTAACATATTTTGTTGCTAGTATATATACCTTTATTAGTACTCTATACTGTTTTGTACTATATGCTGTTTATTAAATATATTTTTTTATACAAATAATATACATAGTATATGACATATTTACAACAATATATAAAAATAATAAAATATATTTAACTATTTTAAAGTACTATAATTGCTTGATATTTACGTGGGTGAAAATTTGGGCGGTATTTAAATTAATATTTATCAAAATTGAATTTTTGTGCTTCATGAGGCTGGCCTAATAGGGTAGTTTACCTAACAATTTATTAGAATACTGTAGCACTGTTACTCCATTTATGTTATTTGATTCCTAAACTTCATTTTTTTAATTCTCAAAGTTAATTTTTAATCAGATTCTGTGATCATACTGAAAAAAAATTTGGGCTTTTTCTATTAGAGCACATAATGAAATTAATCGGAGCAAAAGTTGCATGTGGTATATACTATAGTTGTCTCATTGAAAGACATGGCATGTGATAATTCTCTTTTTTAAGTCTGATGAACCTTAATGAAATTCCATTTACAAAATTAAAGTCAATACAAGCAAAATAAAGGAAAAAAGTAAAACATAAGTAGACAGACAGAATAAGATATGCAAGCAACAAGAACCAAAAAGGAATGTAAGATACACTAGTTATGAACAAATGTGTGGCACATTTAGTGACGGAGCTTGATCCGAAATATTGGGGGCTAAAAAAAATGTATATAAAATTTAGGGAGCTATTATACTGAGTTTTATTATTATATGATAATATAATGCACTGAAAATTTGTAGATATATAGTAAATTTTAAAAAACTTGAGGGAGCATGATTCTTTCCGGTCTCTATTAAACTTCACCACTGGACACATTAGTATTGTAGGTTGGTGAATATATACTTACTTGAGGCAATAAAAAAGATCATAAGCATCACGATAGCAAGCTTCTGGTTCATTTTCTTCTTGTTGGTGATTTATGTTTTTTCTAATAACTAGAATTCACCAAGTATAAGTAATTTATATAAGCTAAGCAGTGAATCAATAATAAAGATATATTTAATTAATGAAATCATTTATTGTTTATTATAGTACTTTATACATACTTTTTGTTGCTAGAATATGAGTAGTTTTTATTAGTATCATACACTGTGTTCTTATAATACTTAGATATTTTTTTTAAATATGCAATACTCAGATGTTATATTGCTGTACAGTACAGTACTTGTATAGATTTTTTTGCATATAAAATAGTATAAAATAAAAACATTTATATAAAGGTACTAACAGAGTATTTATATTTTTCTGTGGCAGTACGTTTAAGTGTATGATTATCTGGTGTAAATTTTGGGCAGAACTTTATCAATATTGAATTTTTTGCTGGCCTGCTGGGGCACCTTCCAATAATTTATTAGCATTAAAAAGATAAATCACAAATATATGCTAAGAGATATGCACAAGCTAAGTTATTTATTAGCAGTCAAAGAGATTCAGATTTTATTACTCAATCATGCTTTACCAACATAGTAAAGGACAAAATTGCAAAGAGGGTAAAAATTGCAACAAGTGAACTAACATAATTTCTTAAAATTCAAAATTAACAGTACAAAACACATATCATTTACAGTCCAAACAAATGTAAAACCGTTTTTATGCTAATACTTGAAAAATATACATGAGTAATTAATTTAATACCATGCACAACCAAAAAAATTAAAAATGTGTAAATATTCCTTGAGTTATAAAATAATCTTATCATCAACAAATATTTTAAAAAAATTATTTTTTGTATAATTATATGGATATCTCCCCCCAAGGACGGTCTAGTATAATTGAATGGTTGTTCAAGTATTACGGTGTACTAATGAAAAATTCAACTTATTATTGTGTTTCGTACCGAAGCCCATGGAAAAACTTCGACTTACCAAATACTTGAATATTTCTTCTAAGAAAACAGAGAGGAACATCATATGCAATAACAAAAAATACTCAAGTAATTTTTTAAATCAAATATTTCCACTTATTTGAGAATATATTAATTTTTCTCATGCTCATTTTAACTCTTTCAAATATTAATCTATAGCCCCTTGATATTTTCATCTAAGACTTTCTTAGACTTTGCGCTGTCCTAAGTGCAACAATAGCAATTGAATTTTAAGAACTTTCTGCATTTGCCATGATCGAATCCATTCTTTCTGCAGATCGAGGTGCATAATTTGCTGCTGAAGCAAAGTTCATACATCTTTACATTACATTCTGCACTGACGTCTCTTATTTCACCTGTAAAATTACAACATAGTTCGAAACTTACTTCTTTTTATACTGTGATTGTAACAAAATTGATTAAATAGCAAATATATTTTAAATGGATATATATTTTCTTTTTGTCTGGGTGAATGAAATTTGTTTTAGGGTTTAGGATTCAGAAAACCCAAACCTTGAACCTTAAAATCAAGATTAAAAAAACTTCATATTCTAACTTCACAAAAAAAAAAATATAATATATTATGCACTAGAGAGAATAAAATACTTACTAGAGGCAATGAAAAGGACCATAAGCATCACAATTGCAAGTTTATTGTTCATTTTCGTGAAGTTGGTAATCTATCTTTTCTCTAATAGCCAGAATTTTACAATAACCCGTGATTTATACATAATGAATCAATAGTACATAATTACGCAATTATGAGGATTAAAATAGATACAAAGAATCAAGATAAGAAATCTTCTGTTTTGGAAAACTTAAATTATTTTCTTGTATTTGGAATTTATAATAATGGGAGGTGCATGAATGCGTGCATTATATTGTCTGCAGGGCATGAGATAAGGGAAACACGCTTTGTTATCAGCTGGAAGCCTGGAAATGATGCTTTTATTGACTAATAAACCTTATATGGTGCTGTATATTTAATTTTCGATTTATGATTCATTAATCACATACAAGAATCTAACTCATTCCTTTTATGCGCTCATTCATTTGATGCATGAAACAATAATTTTTGAACTGTGTGTATGCTGGTCCCTAATTATTCCAAATCATCATCATCATTGTGATGAATGCCTACTATAATATGTTTCCTTTTTTGTAATGATAATTAGGAAGGATTAGGAGAAGAAAATAAATATTTAGGAAATATTTAGAGGATGGAAGGAGGTGACTTATTTCCATCTTTGTATCGTTAGTTTAGGTTATTTTCATATTGTATCTTTAATTTAGGCAGTTTATATTTTGGTAATTAGTTAAGACTCTCCTATATAAAGAGACCTCTAACTATTGTAATAGTATCCCAATTCTAGTCTCTCAGTTGATTAAACGATTTCTCTTTTCTTCTCTAGTTATTTCTCTCATGAGTTTTGTTATTATGCATCAATATTCTCCCTATTACTCTAACAACATTATTAATATTAATATGGACATTTATATATATGAATTTTTTAAAATTTTTTTAACCATCTAATATTTTATAATAACCACATCACATATAATTAAAATATCATTCATCATTTAATTTATAATCATCACTTATGTTAATGACCACTTGTCACTTAAAAAATGATTACCATACCCAGCAATCTATGTTGCACCAATACGGATACGCGCGTCGTATCCGATACGATACGGACACGGCGATACGGCAATTTCAAAAAATCTGTGGACACGATACGTCTAATATATATATTATTATATTATTAATTATATATCTAAATATTTTAAAAGTATAAAAAATAACTAAATATGATAAAGAAAACGACAAAAAAAGAATGAGAGTGAGAAATCAGAAAAAAAATTATTTTTTTAAATAAAGAAGAGATATATTATCGTCTTTAGTTATGTTTCTCATGAGTTATTTTCATTAATAAAAAAAGAAAAAAAAAATATTAAAAAAAATAGGCTTTAAAAAAGATCATTTTTAACAAAATAAATAAATAAATAAGCGAAAATGGAATTATAGAAAAAAATAAAAATTAAATTGGGATTTAAAACATTGGGCCGTGTCCTGCCATATCGGTGCCGTATCGGAGCCGTGTCCTGCCGTATCGGTGCCGCATCGGAGTCGTGTCCGAAAGTCAAAATATATTAAAATATTCGGATACGCCACGTGGCGTGTCCGAAACGTATCGGTGCCGTATCCGTGTCCGATACGTATCCGATACGCGTACGGCTGCTTTTTTGAAGTATCCGCGTAACATAGCCAGCAATTGATGGTGAACTTGGGGAACTAAATACAATTTTTCTTAAAAATAATAACGAAAGAAAACTAATTTACCCCATCCCTTTATTTTTCAACTCATTTTGACCATTCTCAAGTGCCACATCACCTCAGTTTCAACTATTAAATGATGAGATATGAACAAATCTAAAGCACTGATTTGACTAATGATTTTCTATGATTATTTTTTTTTTTAGACTTCTATGTGTTGTTTATTTTACAAATATTTTCATGCATTTTTAGAAATACACGTCATCTTTTGTTGATGACATATTGTGTTCTAATAAATGGTTTGGTACATGTTAAACTTATGTCATCTAATTTTTTTATCACTTGTTATTATTTGTGTCCACTCATCAAACCACCTAATTTTTCCTTTATTCTTAGAAAAATTAGTGATCATTTCTCATATATTGTATTTCTCCTACTAACACCACACATATAATTTGTTTTGAATTTCTCTTCATTTCAAACTCCATATTGATATGATTCCGATTTAATTTTTTACTTAATTATGTGAAAATGACTTGTGAAAATACTTACCATATAACATACATCTAAGTAAGTGATGAGTGGTAAAAATAACATTATTTATTATCATATTTAATGTATTTAATACAAATAATATAATATAATTTTGGTTTTGATGCATTTTTATGACTTTGAAGTATGATTTTATTAATGTTTATTTTATTACATATTTTGTAGGAAATTGGAGATAAAGATTCAAATTTGAGAAAAAGAGTTTAAAATTCAAATGAGAAGATATCACATGTGCCAGTAAACTATTGCATATTTAGATTAATAGAATAACATATTTATATTTTAAAATATAAGATGAATGATGTATGAGAATATAAAAAAAATTAAATGAGAAAACTTTGTAAATAATTTATATTTCAAAAACTAATTTTAATAGACTTACAAATTGTATTTTAATAAATTGATTAACTCCTTATATTCTTTTCAACATTTGTTCTCAATTCTCACTGAGCAACATCACCATTTTTTATCGACCTTCCGATGAAGAAATTTGTTAAATCTTAGTATTTCATATTATGTGATAATTTAAGTGTTATTCAATCAAAACATTATCATAATTGGTTTGGATAAATTTATCATAGGTCACTCAACTTTCAAAGATTACCAAATAAGTAACTCAACTTTTAATTCTTCTTTAGAGGTCACTCAATTTTCAACAAATTAAATAGGTCCATGAACTTTCAATTGTCTCCAATATAATCACCCAGATAATTGAAAGTTGAGTGACTTATTTGGTAATTTTTGAAAGTTGAGTAATTTTTTGGTCATTTTTTTGTAAGTTCAGTGACCTATATGGGACAATTGAAAATTGAATGACCTATTTGGTCATTTTTAAAAGTTGAATGACCAATGATGAAATTTACCCAATTAGTTTGGAGTTCGTATTTTATATCTGATTTCTGAGAATCACCAAAATCCGTTAGGTTTCATAAATTTATTGATATTTTATTACAATTTGGACATGATTATTTGTAAAACCTCGGAACGAAAGGGAGATTAGTGATTAGTCTCACCTTCACTTGTGAACGTGAAATTGTGTTACTTAAATAGGTCAGTGTATTAGCTACTAGCACCAACCAAGCTTAAGCCTTTGTCATAACAATATGGTGTGGACCTGAAGGTTGAGCTGATCCAATTAATGTACTAGGCTCTTACGTAAAAATCTAACTGCGTAAGAACAGGATCGAATCCGCAGCGTCCAAATCCTGCGTCGGGCGTCAAACCACCGGGCCATACAATCTTTTGTTTTTTTTTTTTACCGTTTTTAGCGAGATTTTGGGCTAGCTTTGAGACCATGGTTGTCTTAATAAGTGAGGCCCAAAACATCTCCTCACTTAGTCGCATTTGTGGCTAATCACTCTTTTATTTCTCTCTTTTTATTGTATGTTTTGGGGCTAGTATATAAGAGCCTAGTACATTAACTGGCCCAGTCCAACCTTCAGTCTCACACCATATTGTCCTGAAAAAGACTTAATCTTGGTTAATACTAGTAGTTAATGCACTAATCTAATTACACATTCACAAGTGAAGGTGGGACTAATCACTAGCCCTCCTTTCATTTCGGGGTGTTACATTATTAGTACAATGTCATATGATTTGTTGAATTGATTTTTTTTGTGCTAAATCATCGGTTTTGTGTCTTTGCTACATCAAAATATTTCTCAAGTTTTTGAGAACCACATTATTTTTACTTTATGTATAACGAGTTTCATCAATAAATTATATGATATGTTCACTTGTATGGTCTAGTGTATACATACCGTACATAATTTTGACAACAACAAAAATCAACAGTAAAAAGATTAATGATAATCTACTTTACAAAAATGAGTCATATTAGTTTATCTTATATATCACTCTATTTGTTTTCCTTATATAGTTTCTTTTCATTTTCAAACATAATCTTAGTATAATTAATTTTCTTTCTCAAATTTTCACTCATAAGTTGTAAAAAGATGATAATTTAAGAGAAATTAAGGAAATACATAAAATAACTATATAGTAATTTTAGGTATACAAACACCAACATCGTATTATATCAAAAATTAATTATTACGTCAGTCAGGTTATTCAGTAGATAGTTAGCTATTTTCTTAATTTTTTTACGAAGATATTACTTGATTTTTTTACTTTTCAAACTCAATTTGTGAAACACAAATTTTTGTCTTTATTAAAGAAAATACATCATTATGCAATATAAATTAAGTTGTAAAAATATTTCAACTCACATTATATAATTATATTATTTTATTTTTATATACAAATCAATTTTAAATCTTATTTAGATTTTGTTTCAATATTATAATTCATGCATTCTGTATAAAAATTAATAATACAATTAAAATATTCACAGCACATCGCGAATATTATATACTAAAAGATTATGCATTATTAATATATGATTACTTCAACCAGTTTTTTATATATATTAAAATTCTTAAATTATACTCACTTCCAGAAAATGGTTAAATATTTCCTCAAAATAAATAAATAAATATAAATATTAGAGATAAGTAGAGTAGAGGCAATGACAAGCAGCATAAGCATCACAATTGCAAGTTTCTTATTCATATCCATGGCTGAGTATATGTGACAATAATCGGAACAGAAATAATCAGATTTAATTCTTTTGACTGAAATAATGCAATTTAATTTATTTAAGAATTCTCTAAAACTCAAGTAATTTATACAAGCCCATGATAATTATTTTAAACCCAAAAGTAATTCAGGACCATCCATTCAAAAGGAGAATACTAGACTAACAAACTTTTATCATTTTTTGTAGTGTCATTTTTCGATCCGCTATAATGTATCTCCCAATGGTTGGGAAGTTTTTTTGTTTTCTTTTTTTATTCTTGTTCGTAGACAATTTTATGGAGACAAATATATATGTACTTAATAATTAATATTGTTTTAGTATAATTGTTATGAAATTAAAAAATATTAGACAAGTGAAAAGGTATACTAATACTTACAAAAATATACATAATAACATTAAAGAGATATATTGACATCCAAAAAAATATTTTTAATGGTAAAAGATATAATGGATGGGCTGAAAAGTATACATGAGAGAAGAAAAAAATGTACCCGAACGAGAGAGCATATATTCATGTGAAGTTGGTCCGATGACCCAATTCAGTAATTGGCGCATTCATGGGTTGAGTTGGTTTGGGCCTTTAACATGTTAATTACCTACTGAAAAATAATCTTTTTTTGAGGGAAACTGAAAAATAATCTTAAATGAGAAAATAGAAAGTACCAAGTATCCGAACTATAAGGACGGGAAATGCAAATGGTTCTGGAAATCGTCGACAGATATTTCAATCGGTCCTGGTCCCCGGTGCATAATTTGTTGCAATTTAGTCCCTACATTTTACCCTCTTTACAATTTCTTTTTTTATTATTCTATTAATGTGGTATATCTGTAATTTTTAACAAGTGAATTGTGATTGTGGGTTATGTATAAATATATTTCATTAATAAATGAGAAGCTTTTGGGAGTGAATTGCTTTGATTACTTATATTTGGATATTTCATAACTTTTTGTGAAAGAAGTTATATCTTGAAATGAATGAGAGTATAAGTGGAATGGATTAAATTCTTGTATGTTTTTTATTAGTCAATAAATCATAAATTACATATACAACGCCATAGAAGGTTTTAGTTAGTCAATAAAAACATCATATCCAGCAAGATAACAAAGCATATATCCCTTATCTAACGTCTCAGACAATATAATGCACACATTCATACAATTCCATTATTACCGAATCTCATATATAAGGAAAATAATATGAGCTTTCCAAAAAAAAGAAGATTTCTTATCTTTGTGAGTATCTAGTTTAATCCTGATAATTTCGTAATTGTGTAATATTGATTCGTTGTTACTTGTATATAAATACTGCTATTGTCAATGATGGTCATTACAGAAAAGATAGATTACCAATATCACGAAAATGAACAATAAACTTGCAATTGTGATGCTTATGGTCCTTTTCATTGCCTCTAGTAAGTATTTTATTCTCTCTAGTGCATAATATGTTATCTTTTTTTATCGAGTAAGAATATGGAGTTTTTTTTAATCTTGATTTTAGGGTTTAAGTTTGGGTTTCTGAACCGTAAACCCTAAAACAAATTTTTACTAAACCACATAGAAAGAAAACATATATTCCTTTAAAATATACTTGCGATTTAATAATTTTGTAGCATTTACAATATAAAAAGTAACTTTCGAAATATGTTCTAATTTTACAGGTGAAATTAGGGACGTCCGAGCAGATTGCAATTTCAAGTTCTCTGGGTTTTGCTTCAGTAGCAAATTATGCACATCCTTTTGCAGAGATGAGGGATACGATCATGGGAAATGCAGAAAGTTCATGAAATTTAGTTGTTATTGTTGCTCGCGTGACAGTGCAAAGTCTACGAAAGCCTTACACGAAAATATAAAGGGGCTATAGATTGATATTTGAAAGAGTCAAAATGAGGATTAGGAAATTAATATATTCTCAAATAAGTGAAAATATTTGATTTAAAAAATTACTTAGTATTTTTTTTTTTTTGTTATTGCATTGATGTTCTTCTCTCTTTTCTTAGAAGAAATAGTCGAGTATTTGGTTAGTCGTAGTTTTTCCATGGGCTTCCGCACAAAACACAATTTAATTAATTTTCAAAAAAATAATGGTAATTAAATTTATTTCGGCAACACATGAAATAGTGGAATAGGAAATAGTCTATTGTTCCATTTTATTTTAAGCGTGTTCAGCAAGATAAATTAGTAAAATAAATGAATAATAAAATAATTAATATTTTTTATTGAAAAAGAGTGAGAGAAAGAAATGTGATTATTCCATTCTAACTACTTCATCTCTAACGTAAAATTGTTTTGACTGTTATGAATAATATAAATATGGATTTCCATAACATTTTGGATTCAGAACTCTAAGAATGTTATGTATTCTTAACTCATCAATTTAATATTATGTAGGGAATTTGCAAAAACCCCTACAATATGCCTTAATTGCAAAAAAGCCCCTGCCTTATTGGAAATTGCAAAAAAATCTCCTATATTATTGCTTAAATTGCAAAAAAGCCCCTACCATTAGATTGAAGTTAACATCGTTAGTTTCAGTTGTTTAATCACTTCAAAATTATTTTTTTAAATATTGATTAACATTTTATCAGAAAATTATTTTTCTTAAAAAATATTTTTAAACCTATTTTTAAGAAAAAAAAATTGAAAAAAATTTGTTATTGAAAAATATTTTGTTTCGGAAAAACTTTTGTTTTAAGAAACATATATTTTTAACAAATTGTTTTACTGAAAAGTAATATTTATTTTTTAAAATATTTAAGAAAAAAAATACTTTTTCATAATTATTTTTAAAATAATTTTTCTTCAAAAAAATCTAGAAAATAATCTTTCTAAAAATACATTAAAAAAATAAATTTCATAGAAAAATATTTTCCTCAATACAATATTTTTCTTAAAATAAAAACTTTCTGAATATAAATTATGAAAAAAAAATTACCAAAAAAATTGAAAAAATATTTTTTTCCAAAATATATTTTTAAGAAAGAAATTTTTCAAAAAATATTTTTTGAAATATTTTAGAATAGTTTTTAAAAATATATTTTGTAAGAAAATGTTTTTCTGAAACAAAATGTTAATTTAAATACTTTTGAAGTGACTAAACTACTGAAACTAACGGTGTTAGTTTCAATCTAACGGTAGGGGCTTTTTTGTAATTTTAGTAATAATGCAGGGGCTTTTTTGCAATTTCCAATAAGGCAGGGGCTTTTTTGCAATTAAGGCATAATGTAGGGGCTTTTTTGTAAATTTCCCTATTATGTAACATATAAAGATATTTTACGCTATAAATAGAGCTTTGTAAAAGGTAAGAAATAACAATTGAATACAAGTGAATGAAAAATTTCTCTCTGTATATTCTCTCTTTCTCTCCTCTTTGTTTTATTTGTTTTTCTTTCCCATAGCTCAGTCGACTAAGTCTGCAACGGAAAGATTCTATATGAATGATGATCAGATTCTGGTACTTCTTGTCTTCATTCTCGAACCTGAGGGCAAATCGACCTATAAAAAAGAGATCAGCACGAGTTGCTCTCAATACATCAAGGAAACATGTGCCCATCTTCGGTAATGATATCATGAGCTAAATCTAAAGATGAACTAAACACGAACAAAGGTAAAATCGAATTTAACGTAAAGTGAAGAAGGAAAAAAATTTCAGTTTCAATTTATTCTCTTATTTAAATTTATTTTATTCCTACAATTTTTTTATGCACCTGAAGTTACAATTGCAACATAACATTATATGATGCAACCGGAAGTTGCACAGTTAAGAATCAATATGAAGTTGGAAGATTCTGAATCAGCCTGAAGCTGAAAATTTATAATCATTTGAAGTTGAAAAACAAATATATTATAAACAACATGAAATCAACCTGAAGTTGCAGTTGATACTATATGAATATGAATCAAGAGTTTATTTGGGCATAACAACAGTTATAAAGATGTGTGCCTCATTGATATTGGTACGACTTATACCATAATATTTAAAAGGAAATAAAAGATATTTCTCCATCTCATGGTGAATAAGACAAAGAGAAAAAATATTTCTCTTATTTAATTTAACGTTCTGAAAGAGCCAATATATGCCTCAAATGGGGGACAAAAATTAAATATAAATAATGTATTAATTTCCCTAAGTCTTGAAAAATATTACTAATTTTTGAGATATGTATTGGATTGGAACCGATATCATGTCGAGACTATAAAGAAGATGAATGTTAAATATCTTGTATTTTTAATAATATTTCAGAAAAGAAATATATATTAGAAAAATATGTAGTGTTTCTATTGATTTATACTATAAAAGAATTAGCACAATTATAAGTTATATTTATTAGTAAAACCAGAAATTTTGCCGACTTAAATATATTTATGCTTCTGCATAACAGATCGGGCCAAGCATTCTTAGAATGCATTCATTATAATATGTGGAAATGCAGATCCGCCATAAAGATAATTTTTATTCTAACATAATGGATAGTATTTGTGGGCCTGAAGATCCACCTTGGGGACATTTCCAATTTAAGGATATTTGGGGTAATAAGGAAATGTAGTAGTGTGTATATTAAAATATAAAAATATTTATGAGAAAAATGTCTTCTTTGCACAATAGCTTGCTTGTGTTATACATGTATTAGTATGATTTGTGATCAAGATAACTGAACCAGAAGTTCATTGGTTTAAATGAAAATGCTAATACCACAATATTGAACCTGAAGCTTAGATATTACTTTTAATGCACATAAAGTTGCAATATTATTTTTAACGAACGCACCAGACGTTGTGAAATAATGAATTAGTAAATATGTTGAATTGCTCTCAACAAAAAAAAAATTATGAGGAAAACCAATGGATAATTGTTAGACAAAAGATTATTGCTCAAGTAGTAGCAATATAAAAAAGTAGATATTACTACTCTTGTAGAAGCAGATATTGTTGTTCCTGTTAGACAAAAGATTATTGCTCATGTAGAAGCATATATTATTATTGAACTAAGCGTTATATCTTTTATCGAAGCAAAGTAATGTGTTTTACGGATATCGTACAACTAACTTATTTTAGTTCCCTGAAGTGAATGCCGCCACTTATAAAATGCATGATAGTGTGGTTAAAGAGGAGGAGAATTGAAGTCATAATAAGAAAAACTACACGAAGAAAACAATAAGACACAATAAAATATTTTGGCTTCCGTACGAAAGCCCATTAGTCATGTACTCGTCGTACATTAAAACATCTTATTGAAAATTTAATGAAGTCTCTTTAAAGGAGAATTAAAAGAGTAAGATGATCAATTGTGTTTATAATGAAGAAAATTTCAATGAGCCCTTAACACATGCTATACTTGGATGTGAAAAATTTGCTTTATCCTATATTTATTTTTATTACATATTCAATTAATAAAGAGACATGAAATTTTCTATTTTCTACATGATCCAAAATGAATGTATGCTCAACAATAAAATATGTCTAGATGCTCCAGAAGAGCTATTACTTTGTTGTCTAAAAAAATATATATATGTTATATGAGCAAGATGTTCACAAAATCGAAGAGCAATTTTATGGTTTCGCCATTAACTAGAAGTTTACTAATTAGAAAACAACTTTATTATTTAACATGAAATAGGATTTCACTAATTTGAAAAATAATTTTATGATTTGAATTCACTTCGAAGAGAAATTTCATGATTTGGCATGAACCAGAAGTTCACTAATCTCGGATAATAATGATGCAAATAATACAAAGAATTCAAATGTGCGTCTATTAAAGAATCGAAAGATTCTTTTATCAAATGAATTTTCATGTGCTGCATGTTGTCAAGGAAAGTTAATCGTCAGACATCACGAACTAAGGTTGAGAATACATCATCCAATTTTCTTGAGCGTATTTATCGAAATATATGTGAACCTATTACTCATTCATGTGGATCATCTAGATATATTATGGTATTAAAAGATGCATGTACTAGATGATCACACGCATATTTATTATTATCTCAAAATGTTATATTTGCGAGATTGTTTGCTCAAATAATCCAATTAAGATAATAATTCTGGATTATACAAATAAGATAACTCGTCTTGATGATGACCAGTGAGTTACATCCCAAATATTCAATGATTATTGTACGTTGATTGAGATTACAGTTGAGCATTGGCCCACACACGCACATAAGATGACCTAACATGATATTTTATTAAGTGACTAAAATTAATCGTTTGAACCATAATAATAAATCAATGCTCGTCTTCTAACTAAGGCCATGAAATGATACATGCTGCAAGATTAATTAGAATAAAGCTAACTATTTATGATAAATACTTCCCATTACAGCTTGTGACTAGCCTGCAGCCAAATATATACCATTTCAAAAAAAAATTGGATGTGCAGTATTTGTTTCGGTAGCTCCACCGCAACGCACAAAGATGAGTCACAAATTAAAGTCGGGCATATATGTTAAGTTAAATCGCCCTCAATAATTTCATATCTTGAACTTCGTGACATGACAACATGACACTTATTCATTACATGATTATTGCTTATAGATTTTTTCATTCATAAATGTGATTAAGTCACATATATTTGCTGACAACATCTCAATTCGGATTGATAGTCCTGAATGATCATCTATTCGTTTAGTAACAAATGAATCCAAAACATACCTGAAGTGTGGTAGATTATATATGATGTTTATAGATAAAAATCCTAGAAGGAGAATTGAATGAATAACCAAGTAAATATTGTGAAACAATCAAATATTAATGAAAAAGTTTAAGATATAGACAATGCAAGTCCCGAAGAACTTGTTCATTAATTAATGATAGCATTTGGGTGAGAAAAATAAGAGCTGGAAAACTATAAGTTTTATTATATGTAATGCATCATTAATTAGATCCTCAAAAATGTAAATATATTATTTCCATTGATTCAAAAATAATTATCATATTATATATTCCAGTATTAAGTGCTTATAGTTATATTAAAATATCCTTGGATAATTTTATGTTTGATATATGCCAAAAGCATGGTCGACCAATCGGTTCCAAAGATAAAGATCCAAGGAAGAAGAAAGAGTATGATAAGAAAGTTGGCTTGAGGTTATCGATACTTCTAAAGAAATAAATTATTCTGAAAATAATATTAACAGTAAAAGAGTAGAAGACATGGACGAACAAATAACCAAGAAGAGGTTTAAGTACCTGACAATATTAAATTGATGAGATCTCAATAATTATGTCTCTACTATAAAATGGGTGGAACCGAAATAAAATCATGATTAAACAAAAGCTTGCAATGTGATTGCAATTAATATAATAAGTGAAATGAGGATCTTGAATTAAAATTAATCGTATGTCGACATATTAAATATTGGCCATAAAAAAAAGATGTGGTTAGAACATCATTATATTCTCTTGTGAAATATGAAGTTTTGGACCTGTAGTCGAAACATCTGACAGTGTACAATGGTAATGTACAATTGAGTGTTTGTAATAACACGTATTAAGACAAATGAAATTGTGAACTACAAAGTAAGAATTGTAACTGAAGATTTTATATGCATAAGGCACATCCATTGAGTACTCTAATGATTGATCGATCATTTGATGTGAATTGTATACAACCTCATAAAGAATATGAGAAAATTATTGGTCCTGAAGTACCAAATTTTAGTGTAATTAGTGCACTAATTAATCTTGCTGGTAATATAATACTTGATATGTATTTTTTTTAATATATTAGATCTAGTAGGTATTAAAACAGTATTAATCCTATTTTGCATATGATATAAGATTATTTTATTTTAATATTTCTAGATCTTATTTAATTAGTTATGTAGGTGCGGGATATTTATTGATTCTGACAAATGATGATATTAGACTGGTTATTTTTTTACATATGGAGGAATCAAGTCGTAGGAACCCTTTTATCCAAGGAAAACATGTATTCCTTAATGATGATAATAAGACAACATTGATTTTCGAAGATAATACAACATGTATATGGCAGAGCTAGAAGAATGATATATAAATATTTGTATTTGTGAGGGGGAGAAACAATACGTTCTGCACTATTTTTTCCTTAGCCATGGTTTTGTCCCATAGAGTTTTCCTGGCAAAGTTTTAATGAGACAGATGTATTCCTCTTAAATCCTCAATTTAATATTATGTAACATATAAAGATATTTTACGTTATAAATAGAGTTTTGTAATGTGTAAGAAACAATAATTGAATACAAGTAAATGAAAGATTTAGCTCTGTATATTCTCTCTCTCTCCCCTCTTTGTTTTAATTATTTAATAACATTTCCATCCTTTAATCCACTTTATTTTTGTTTTCAATTCGTGTTCAACGTAATAATTTTTTTTATTCTACTCCATTATGTGAAAACCGCTCTATTTCACACCTACTGAACAGGCACTTAGTATTTTTTTTTTCTTTTCTGATCTTGTGATGAATTGAGGCAATCTCATTTAAAACTTTATCGGATTAATGAAGTTCATTTGAATCCAGGACGTCAAAGAGTCTACTCAAATTTTCAAAAAGAAGTCAAAAATATATATTTCTTTTTTTCTAGGCAATCCATTTTCAAAAAGAAGCCAAAAATATATTTCTTTTTTTTGATAAAAAGGAATAGACTCGAAGTCCTACTTCCAAATATTGTAATAACACATATACAAACGAAACACAAAAAGAACATGTTCCTATGTAGAAATAATTTAAGGAAAAAGTATGTTCACGCAAAAATAGAGTATAGCTATATATATAAACTTGTAACTACAAATCTTTTTGATAAATTAGTAAATCCTACGTATAAACATGTAATTGCAAACCTTCTTGATAAATTAGTAAATCGCTTTTCAGTAAAAATGTTTTTTTTATTCAATTGTAAAACTGTGAACTCAATTCCTGGATTTGAATCTCGTTAATCACACGTGTGAGTTAAATTTCACGGGCAACTCTTCTTCTCCTCTACGGTTTCTAAAACTTGCGATCTCCAATTTCTGCAAGTAAGAGGAAGAAGGAAACCGTCGATTTTGGTTTCGAGCTTGATGTAAACGTAGTGAGCGAGAAAGGGAGAAATCTGATGATTCAGGGAGCGAGAGATTGGGGGCGACTAAGAGAAAGTCTTGTGATGCAAGGAGCGTGAGAGGGGAAGAGGCGCGAGGAGAGGAGAGACTAAAAATAACCAAGGGAAATTAATATGATTAATCGGATGTTTAGAAAAATGGGATGATGTGGCTCTCTATAGTAACACTGCTTGGGTTGAAAAATAAATACAAAATAATCTTAGCATCAACAACTCTTTTATATAAAATAAACTGCCACTAACCAAATATCTGAATATTTTTTTCAGCATCTTGTGCAATAACAAAAAATACCCAATAAATTATTTATAAAATCCTTTTACTTATTTGAGAATATTTAATTTCCTAATGTTCATTTCATTTCTTTCAAATATCAATCTATAGCCCCTTGATATTTTCGTGTAAGACCTACATAGACTTTGCGATGTCCGGCGTGCAACAATAGCAAGAAAAATATAAAAGCCCTCCGCATTTGCCATGATCGTATCCATCCCTTCTACAAACCGAGGTGCATAATTTGCTACTGAAGCAAAAATCATATTTCTTAAGATTACATTCTGCACTGACGTCTCTTATTTCACCTGTAAAATTACAACATAGTTCGAAACTTACTTCTTTTTATATTGTGATTGAAAGAAAATTGATTAACTCACAAGTATATTTTAAATGGATATATATTTTCTTTATCTGGTTGCATAGACTTTGTTTTAGGGTTTAGTGTTCAGAAAACCCAAACCTAGAACCCTAAAATAAAGAGTAAAAAACTTCGTATTCTAACTTGATAAAAAAAACAATATAATATATTATATGAATAGAGAGAATAAAATACTTACCAGAAGCAATGAAAAGGACCATAACCATCACAATTGCAAGTTTAGTGTTCATTTTCGTGGTAATCTTCCAATCAAAAAAATTCGTGGTAATCTATCTTTTCTGTAGCAACCACAATTGATAACAACACGTATTTATATACATGTAACACCGAGTCAATAGTACATAATTTTACAATTATGAGGATTAAAATAGATACTCACAAAGATAAGAAATCTTTTTTGGAAAGCTCATATGATATACGCTTTGTTATCTCGCCGGATATGATGCAAATTTTATTGACTAATTAAGACCTTATAAAGCGCTGTATATGTAATTGTCGATTTAGTGACTAATTAAAACCATACAAAAAAATCAAGATGTAATGCAATCCATTTATGTTCTCATTCATTTCAAGATGTAACGTTCTTACAAAGAAATCATGAAACAATGCACGCAATGTAATAAAAAGGCATAATTCTAGATACATAGAATCAGAATCCGAATTAACTTTGAAAATTAATAGAAATATTTTATTCCTTATTTTCATTTTCGTGATTGATTTGAGATATAATTTTAAATTCCAAGAATTTTTGGTATTAAATAATTAATTTTTGAACTGTGAATATGATAATGATAATAATAATAATAATAATAATAATAATAAAATATATTTGATCATAACGCACAATTACAAATCACATCTTAAAAATAACACAGGAATAACTGCCCAGTGGGACTTCGAGCCTTCGGTCAGAATTCAAAATAAATAAATAAATAAATAACACAGGAACACAATATTATCGGAATAATAAAGAACGAAACTGCAATGAGGGTAAAATGCAGCGACTCAATTGCAACAAGTGCACCACGAGCCTGGATTAGCGTGGAACGGTGGCGCTTTCCAGTACCACATGCATTTCCCGCTCTTGTAGTTCTGAGACTTATTAGATTCTGCCAAGCATGCTTCCTTGCAGTAATAACTACTCCAACAAAAGAACGTGTATGTCGAGCTTAGGTTGTCTTCGGTACATCCTGCATTTACACTCCTGGGTTCACCTTAAAAAAAGAAAAAAAGCGTTTATGAACATTCTTTAAATATATGTTTATGAATGATATCATAAAAACTACGTATTAATCATGATATGATTTGATAAGTTAAGCTACAAAAAAAAAGATATGATTTAATAAGTTTTTGTGTAATTTCATTTTGATGACAATAATGAATGAATATAAATGCAAGTCTAGGAATGAATATGTTTCATTTTTTTTTTCAAGAAATAAATATACTCTTAGTAAACTCTCGTCTATTATTTCAAAAAAAAAAAAGAAATACATATGCAAATTATGGAGTAGAGAGACAGTGGTAATATAGTACTTACTAGAGGCAATGACAACCAACGTCAGCATCAAAATAGTGAGCTTCTTGTTCATTTCCATGGCCTATATGTGATGATAATCGCAATTTAATTTATTTTTAGAAAAGTACTGGTAATTAATTTTATTTCGAGAATTCTCCTAAATCAGGAGTAATTTATACTAGTTAGATGGAAATTTTCTGTAACTAAAAAGTAAATCTGGACCATCCATTAATTATTCAAAGAGAAAAATACTAGACTAACAAATTAGTTTGAACATTTTTGTGTACTTGTCAAATTCCGCTATAATGTAGCTCCTGACGGTTGTACTTTTTTTCAAACGCATATTTATAAAGAGATAAAATGGTTGAAACCTTTTTTTAGTTCTTCACATTTATACCAGAAAAACTGGTTGAAAACTTGAAACCTTTCTTGTTTGAGAAAACTCATATTTTGCCCCCTCAACTATTCAAATAGCTCGTTTTTGGTCCTTTAACTTTTTATTAGTTCAATTTTAATCCCTTAATTATTCAATAAGTTTATTTTTAGTCCTTCCATCCGTTAAGTGCTTACGTGTCAAATTATTTTTAGTCCTTCCATCCATTAAATGCTTACGTGTCAGTTAAATTTGACACGTAAGCAATACGTGACACATATTTTTGATACATTGGCAATTGTGACATGACAAATATTTGAAAAAAATAAAATTTTCTTAGTTTCTCTCTTTTTTTAAAATATTATTTTATTGTACATATTTGTGGTGCATGTTTATTTAAATGTTATTGCTTATGTGTCAAGAATATATGTCACGTCATTACTTACGTGTCAAGTTAAACTTGATACGTAAGTACTTAACGGATGAAATGACCAAAAATAGACTTATTGAATAGTTGAGGGACTAAAAATGGACCAACAAAAAATTGAGAGACCAAAAATAGACTTATTGAATAGTTGAGGAGGTAAATTTGGACGTTTATTCTTATCTTTGCATACACATTTATATAACTATAATATATCTCCGGTGGTTTGCATGCACATTCTTTTTTTTTTTGAAGTTCGAGTAGGTGATTGCCTACTTGAAATTTCATTTATAGTAGAAAAAAATTGCATACACGTTCTTATTGAATGTTTTTTGTTTTGATTTTTATTCTTCTTGATACATAGTTATACAAAAAGATAGTTGAGGCCACTTTTTCTTTTATTTCTTAATATTTATATACATTTATATAGGAAATATTTATACAGAAAAAGAACGATTGGACCTTTCTTTTTGTTTGAACTTTTTTTTTTCTCTTGCACATATTTCTACAAACAAATAATTATGAGAGTCTAAGATGTTTAACTAACAAATATCTGAACAGGATTTCATTTACAATCCCCAAATTATACAATGCTTAGCTACTAACTTGTCATACACATATTAGAACTTTTAATTATATTTCTTTAGTATTTTTTTTCCTTTCTGTTAATTCATCAGCATCTGCATAGAGAGTAACGCTTGATGTAGTCGCAATGAATGAACAAATGATCTATGGTTTCGTCTTCGGAGTTGCACATATAGTCCAATTTTCAAAAGAATCGAAAATATTTATCATTATAATTATCATGCATTAGTAAAAATTATTAAAATATGTATACATAGTTTTTACAAATTCTGATTCTTATTTTGATGAAACATGATGGTAAAGATATAATTATCCGATTTATTTGAAAATTGATGCAACATATTCAAAATATATATTACATCCATAGAGTTAAAATTTGCATTATTATTTTTTGTATCTAATGTTGTCAAACGTTGGCCAAATAAGTCCGTTGTCAAAACATATAATATCTTTTTATGAAAAATGGAATAACGTGCTAGAGAATATGATAAATATATGACAAATAATTACAAAAAAGCCGCACAATTTTATGATCGAATGTTTTTACATACAAGGAATCAAATTTCTCCCACCGAAAAGTTTCACATTTATTTGGGAATTTATTTGAACAAAACACACATCACACCATGTTAAAACTCACACAGAAATCACATTATTGGAATGATTAATGGGATGATATGGTCAGGAGGGGTAAAATGCAGGGACTCAAATGCAACAAGTGCATCGCAGGCCGTAAATGTAGACTTTGCATTTCCCGTCCGTATAGTTCTCTTTCAAGCACGCATTCTTGCAGTTTTTATTCCGGAAACAAAATCCGATGAATGCCTGACTTATTTTGTCACATCCTGCATTTGCAACCTCAATCTCACCTATAGGAAAAAAGAAAAGAAAATAACTCATTAAGGACTAAAAACACTATAGTATGTCAAATTTTTTATGTATAAATCTTTTTTTCTCAGCAGGCAAATCGCCTACTATGCTTAAAAAATATTATGGGCCAAATTTTGAATTTTTTTTATTAAAATAAATCATTTAACAGTTATGAATAAAATTTGAGTTCTTTGTAAATTGCAGGATTTTTGCAATTTTGTAATAATGCAGAGGCTATTTGGCAATTTAGGCTTACTACTTAACTTTTCTATATTTTTTCTGAAGTAATTTTCAAAAAATATTGTTAGAGCTAGGCAAAAGAACCTATTATACGTATTAGAGAGAAAGAGGGTACTTACTAGAGGCAATGACAAACAACATAAGCATCAAAATTGCAAGTTTCTTGTTCATCTCCATGTTGTATATATGACAATAATCGCAATTTAATTTATTTTGAGCATTGTCCTAAACCACAAGTAATTTATACAAGTTAGTGGAAAATGTCTCTAACTAAAAAGAAAATTACTACCATCAACTCAAAAATGAGAATACTAGCCTAACACAGATTTATCAGTTCTATATACAGTATACACTGTGTGTAATTTAAATCCGCTACATTATATCTCCCTATGGTTGGGAAGTTTTTTTGTTTTATTTTTTTTTTCATATACTTTTTTTGAAGGAATAGTTGCAAGTAGCAACTATTCAAAAAATTTATTGCTTTAAAGATCGAGTTATAAGTATGTTATTATAAATAAGTCATTCAGAAAGTATCGCATATAATCACTCACAATCGCAAAAGAAAAAAGAACACAGAATAATTCTTAAACCTTAAATCATACATAAAAAAATTAAGAAAAATGTTCATACATATAAAGAGTATATAGGTATCAAGGCAAAAACCTCTCTTTATGATATGATACAAAAAAATATGAGGAAATGAGAAGCATCAAAAGCAAAAATGGACGAGGTGTTATCTCATTACCGTGAAATCAATCCTATAGCACTACCGTGAAATCATTCTATATCGCTTCCATTATTACGTTTTAGAAGATATAGTATATAGAAAAAAAATAATCTATATAATATATATTTTTGAAAATAATATATATAAATAAAACACATTATATAAAAAACTGTATATAAAAACAACCCGTTCAAGCCATTGCAAATTTGATAATTATTAGAATTAGATTATTGATGAAAATCAACTAGTTCAAGCAATTGAAAAATTCAGGGTATCCGTCAACTGATTTATTAACATTAAATGAGATAATTAGCAAAAATATGAAAAAAGATATTCACAGAATTGTTTTTTGATTAAACATATTCATAGAATTTGCAACTCAGATTATTATCATTAAAAAATGAAAGTTAATATTGCACGACGTTACTGTAGCGACAAAATATAAAAACTGAAAACAATATATACAAACATATAAACTGAAAACAAACAGTATATAAAAATTCATTCTATAAAACAATATATATTTAAAAAAAAATGAAAACAGTATATACAAACATATAAACTGAATACAAACAGTATATAAAAATTCATTCGGTAAACAGTATATATTTAAAAAATGAAAACAGTATATATCGTATATAAGGACGTGAGAAAACAATATATAATTTCAATCCATTGTTACAGGATCGCTACAGTATCCCGGCGTGATTTCTAATTTCCCTTAAAAAGTACCCACTCTTGTTTAGACCGGGCCTTTTTGGGCTTTATTTCTTTTTTTTAGGTGGCACGGTTATAAGTTTCAATTGTAATTTTTATAGGGTTTTCTTGTAAAACGCTTATAAAAATTATAATTTCGTCATTTTGGAAAGAGGATGTGAAAGTCCTCTTCAAATTTTCTCAAAAAAAAAAAAATCCACTCTTTATTAGCATTTTTTTAATGTTTTAGCAAATATTCAATCTAAAATATCCTTCTTTTGTTCATATTTGCTTTTGAAAGAACATAAAAGGTAAACGAACAGAACTCTCCTACAAATTAAAAGTCGAATGTCGACATTGAAATTCATCTATTTTTTCAATAAATACAAACCAACCAACATCTCATTAACTAATTTTTATTTTAATAAAACACGATAAAAGAATTTAACCAATCCGCAATACAAAAAAGGGCTGCAAGACGGGCGGCAGCGATTTTTTTCTAACAAGCCCATACGAAAAAAGTTCTTTTAGAGCTGTGCTATCCAAAAAACGATAAATCAATTCCTGGATTTTAATCTCGTTATTGGAAGTTATATATCCAATAGCGATATAGCATGTTCTCAGTTGTGCTTTATAGAGACGGGGAACAGCCCACAAAGATTTTTAAAAAGTAGTATATATTAATACTAATTTAGTGAAAAAAAAATTTGAAATATATGTGTGGGGTCTTAAGATTATTTTTCATTTTTTTCTTCTTTCTTCCCCCACTCCTTCCACAATTCACATGTTAAAAATTATACACAGATACATTATTTTTTTTTCTTTTGAGATTCAACTCATATTCAATAAGTTGAGAGACTTTGATAAATAAGTTTTGCGTTTGTCAGAAATTAAATTTATGAGCTTTTACTACACGCACTATATGTTCGATCAACAAAGTTATAAGCCATTTGCCATACGGACACATTAATAAAATAATAAATTTGCAAAGATGGTAAAATGCGGGGACTCAATAGCAACAAGTGCATCGGAAGCCAGGACCGAGACCGGGATGACCGGGTCCGAGAGCTGATGGTATATTCCAGAACCATTTGCATTTCCCGCCCTTGTAGTTGATAAAGTTATTATTTTCACTCAAGCATGATTCCTTGCACACACTCTTTGACCAACAGAACCAGTATGTCTGGCTTAGGTTCTCACATCCTGCATTTACAATCTTGGGTTCACCTCCAAGAAAAAAAAAGAAAACCTCGTTTAGGAACATTATTTAAATATATGTTTATGAGTGATATCATGAATATGATATCATGAATAATTATAATATCATATTACTGAGAAGAAAAATACTAGGAGATTAATTATGATATGATTTGATAAGTTTGTGTGTGATTTTATTTTCATGACAATGAATGAATTTAAATGCAAGTCTAGGTATTAATATGTTTCATTTTTTTCAAGAAATAAATATGCTCTTTACTCTTTAGTAGATTCTCACCTACTATTTTTTTTAAAAAAATACAAATATAAATGTAGTAAAGATAGGGATAATACAGTACTTACTAGAGGCAATGACAACCAACATAAGCATCAAAATAGTGAGCTTCTTGTTCATTTCCATGGCGTATATTTGACAATAATTGCAATTTAATTTATTTTCAGAAAAAGAATGGTAATTGAATTTATTTCGAGAATTCTCGTAAATCAGGAGTAATTTATACTAGTTCAATTAAAATTTTCTATAACTAAAAAGTAAATCTGGACCATCCATTAATTATTCAAAGAGGAGAATACTAGACTAACAAATTAGTTTGAACATTTGTTAGTTCAAATTCCGCTATAATATACCTCCTGATGGTTGTAATGTTTATTTTCATACACATAGTGATACAGAAAAAAATGGTTGAAACCTTTCTTGTTTTAGTTCTTATCTTTTAATACGCATTTATACCAAAAAAAGATGGTTGAAAACTTCAAACCTTTTCTTGTTTTGATTTTTATTCTTCTTCACACATAGTGATAGAAAAAGGATAGTTGGGACCGTTCTTTCTTTTAGTTCTGATACAAAAAAGAAGTTAAAGAAAATATGGTTTAGATTTTTATAAACTTTGTGAATTGATTTTGCAGGTTTATCAGCTGGTATCAGGCAATTTTAGTAACTACGAACCAACCAACATCTCATTGACTAATTTTTGTTTTAATAAAACATATTAACGAAATCTCACCAATTTGCAATAAAATGGGCTGAAAGAAGAAGGCCCCTATCATTTTAACAAAGCCCATATGCCAAAAAAAATCCTTCTTGGGGCTTTAAAATGAGTTTATAAACAGGTGGAGGCTGATGGGTATTAAATTATTAATTAATTAAAGGACGCTAATATTCCGAGAGCGTATTTCATATTCTCAGAGCCCAAACTATGAAGCAAAGATGCTCTTAAATATATCCCGGCTCTCAGAATATGAAACATGCTCTCAAAATACAACTTCCTTGATCAAATTAAGAAAGCAAAATCTGTTATAAAATAAAAAACAAAAGAATAATAAAAGAGAGAATTGGAAGGAGAGAATTATGTATTGAATTGTGGATTAAGAATACAATAGCCACTGCCCTCTTTATATAGTAGAGAGTGAGTGCTGGTCAAGAAATCTCTTGCCTGATTTAGAATTACAATAAAGAAAATAATCTAACCTAAATACAATAGAATATACAGTAATAAATATCCTGTCATGACTCCTTCCATTCTTATAAGCATTTCCTAATTTATCTTTGTTTAGGAGCCAAGTAATGGACATCCACATTAATTATATTCATAACAATCCCCCTTGGATGTCCATATTTTATCTTTCATACGCATTAGAAGTTGTCTCATTAAAAACCTTATAAGGAAAACCTAGTAGGACAAAATCTTGGCTAAGGGAAAAAGAGTGCATCGCGTATTATCATTATTTCTCATTATTTCATATATATTAAATATGCCTCGTTAAAACCATACTAGGTAAAACTCTATGGGCAAAAATCCTAGTGAAGGAAAAAGAGTGCATCATCATTCTATATATTACGCACAAAAGCTGTCTCGTTAAAAACCTTGCTAGGAAAACCCATCGGGACAAAAACCATAGACAAGGGAAAAAAATGTGCAGTGCGTATTATTTCTCCCCCTCATATATGCAACTATATGTGAGATGACAAAGTTCAATCTCTGTAATATATGCTTAAGAAGAGATCTGCTGGATCATTATTTGAGGAGCTTCGTTAGATATTCATTTCACAATCATCATGCTCATGCATGCATGAAAATAACTCACCATCATTTATTTTAATTGTTAATACATCAAACAAGTTATCTTGATGATCTTAATGGATGCGATTTCTCCACATTATATCATTATAATAGATGGATTATGAAATAATGACTCCTTCAGGGAAATATTCAATTTATAATTCAAGATAATATGTTATGCTTTAAAGAATTTAATCTTATATTCTTTTGAATAATGTGGTAGCTTTTGGAGCTCTTCAAGAGTACCATAAGATTTTAAATCATCAATATATATATCAACATTCAAAAGGTAAACATATAGTTTTCTAAACGTAATTTTGATCAATTACATAACATTCATTCAATAAACATTTGTTATAGCAATTTTATCACATATATTGCATTAATTAGTACAAAGATCTTTGTAATTTAATAGATTAAATCTCTCGAGAGTTTGAAATGTTTCATGCATTCTAAATCCTTCAGGGATTTTCATTAATATATTGCAATCAAATGAGATATGAATAATTTACTACTAAGTTAACGAGTCCTCTAGGGACGACAAAATTAGAAATATAATTGCATATCACAATTTAATTTTTCATTACATATTCTTAAAACACCCTCTTATAAGTTATACCCGCTTATAAGTTACCGTTATACAATGCCAGGTGTTTGGACTACATGTCCACAATTTTATATTTCACTAGTGAAAATAATGATGCTTTAATCACATCTTTCGATTTGGCCAATACTTTATCTGTCGACATTATACAAATAATTTTAATTCTAGATCCTCATTTTTATTTATTATATCAATTGCAATTGCATAAATAAATTTTAATTAATCTTAATTTTATTACGGTTCCATATTTATTCTAGTAGAGACATAATTTATTGAGATCTCATCATTTTCAATATTTTCAATATTATTAGGTACCTGAACCTCTTCTGGGGTTATTTGCTCGTCTATGTCTTCTACTCTTTTATCGTTAATATTCTTTTCAGAAGAATTTATTTCTTTGGAAGTATCGTTAACTTCAATTATGCCAACTTTTTTATTATGCTCCTTTTTCTTCCTTGGATCTTTATCATTGGAACCGATTGGTCGACCATGCTTCTGGCATATATCAAATATGGAATTATCCAAGGGTACTTCAATATAATTATGAGCACATAATGCTGGAATGTATGATATGATAATCATTTTTGCATCAATATAAATAATATAGTTGCATGTTGTTTCATATTAATAAATTTATGAACTTCTAGTTCATATTAACTTGTTCGAGGATTTAAGTGAAAGATATTAATGATGCATTACATATAAGATATAACTTAAATTTTCCAGCTCTTGTTTCTCTTTCCCTAATGTTATCATTAATTATTAATCAAGTTCTTCAGGACTTTCATTGTCTATTATATCTTGAACATATTCATTAATATTTGATTGTTTCACAACAATCACTTGGGTATTTATTCAATTCTTTCTTCTGGAATTTTGTCTATAAACATATAACATATTTCAGGTGTGTTTTTGGATGATCCTCCAAGGATATCCATCCGAATTAAGATGTTGTCAGATTGCTTTTATGAAAGAACAAATATATCTGATAATAGATTTGCTATATTTTACAAAAGAGTTACATTTTAAATTATAGTTCATATATATAAGATTAAGTATCAAAATTAGATAATGATCGAAAATACGTCACATCAAATTTATAATCAATAATTTATGTAGTGAATAAATTCATGTAATGAAGTTCACGATATCAAATTATGCAGGACAATTTAACTTAACATACATGCCCGACTTTTATTTGTGACCCATTTTTGTGCATTGCGGTGGAGCTACCGGAACAAATATTATACATCCAAAATATTTCAAATAGTATTTACTTGGTTGCAGGCCAGCCACAAATTATAATGGGGAGTACTTATTATAAAATGTTGGTTTTACTCTAATTAGTGCTGTAGCATATATCATTTCATGGCCTCAATCAAAAGACAAGCTTTCATTTCATTATTAGAGGCCAACGATTAATTATAATCGCTTAACAAGATATGATGTTAGTTCATTCTAAGTGTGTTTGTGGGCCAATGCTCAACTATAATCTAAATCAACGTACAATAGTCAATTATTACTTGGGATGTAGCCAACTGATCATCATCAAGACGATTTTTCTTAGTTGTACGATCAAAAAATTATTATCTTAATTAGAATATTCGAGCAAGCAATCTCGCAAATACAATATTTCGAGATAAAATAATTTACATGTGACCATCTAATAGATGCATCTATTAATACCATAAAATATCTAGATGGTCCACATGAAAGAGTAATAGGGCCACATATATTTCGATTAATACGCTCAAGGAAATTGGGTGATTTATTCCCAATCCTGATTTGTGATGTCTAACAATTAATTCTCCTTTGATAACATACAGCACATGAAAATTTATTTGATAAAAGAATCTTCTGGTTCTTTAATTGATGCATATTTGAATTCTCTGTGATTGTTTGCATCATCATTGCTCCGAGATTAGTTAAATTTTGTTTCATGCCAAATCATGAAATTTCTCTTCGAACTAGTGAACTTCTGGTTCATGTCAAATCATAAAATTACTTTTCAAATTATTGAACTTCTAGTTCATGTTTAATGATAAAATTGATTTTCTAATTAGTAAACTTCAAGTTCTTGTCAAATTATAAAATTACTTTTCGACTGGACGAAATCTGTTATGCAGAAGCATAAATAAGTTTTAAGTCAATAAACTTCTGGTTTACTAATAAATCTGACTTAATTGTATTAGTCCTTCATAATACAAATCAATAGAAAAGCTGCATGTTGTTCTAATGAATATTTCTCAAAATACAGAAATATTGTCCACTATAATGAGGCACACATATTTATAATTCTTATTGTGCCCATACATATTTTGATTCATATTAGTAGTATCAAAAGAAAGAAAAATAATGATAATGATAATAACAATAATAATAAGAATATAAAATAGAATAAAAGAAAATTTTCTTACTCGGTTCTTTCTCTAACTCGTTCTTGTTAATGTGCTTTAAATCCAGCGGATGATATCATTATCGGTTATCAACTTTTTCATTATGGGGATAAACAAGTCGACATTATTATTTTCTCTTTGCTTTTAAGACGGCTTAATAAACCTCCACAAGATTCTAGGGCGTACATAGAGACATACCAAATGTCCTTTACTACCACATAAATTTTTAGACCATTTTGTGCGTTCTTTCCGCTTTCTTGTGTGTTTTTCTTAATATAATCATCACAGTCACAAGTATAATTTCGACCTTGACCTCTTACACGTCAGCATCCATATTAGTAATCACGACTTGTATATGTGGTATTCACTTCTGGGAATGATGCGGAACCAATTGTACGGAATTCGTGATTTTTCATTTTAATGAAAATTCATTATTTTGCTTATATACAAGAAACAGTAATTTACAATTTTAAAGCATTATCTATTATATACAGGCAACAAAATGGTAACTCTTCTGGAGTCTTAAATTATATTTACAATACATGATATTATATTAATGCCTGTCTTTCAATTTCTAATTATTATTTTAGTTGTTCAATGTCTGCTGGACATATGACAGACATTTTGGATTCCACAAATAAATAAAATAAATTGAATAAATATATGGTCAAGGAAGTTCGCCTAAAAGTCTTATATAATATTTAAGAGCTTACTAAAATGGTTTTCAATTATAAACATAATTAACCATAATTGTTTTTTTTCTTTTAAAGAGACTTTATAGAATTCGACAAAATATTTTGGTGTACAACAGGTACTTTACCAATGCTCTTTTATACAACATCAAAAATACATATTTTGGAATCAGTTACAAATAATATCTTGTTGTATCTTCTCATTTTCTTATGTGATTTTCTTGTAGTGACTTCTGGCATTGGTCTCATTTATGTCATTATTTTGCAACATTCACTTCTGGGAATTGAATGCAATTATTTAGACAAGTTTCATAATTTATTCTTTTACAACTCATTAGTTTGCTTATTCACAATAAGATATGATATTGGTTTTCAATATATCTTACAACTCTCTTCATCTTGTTGCTGCTTCAAGAGCAAGATAGAAGGTAAGGAGTATCATTATTTAATATATATTCTTCATTTTTTTTTCAAATTATTATTTGAGAGTTGATCTTCGAGATTTAGACAATATTTCTGATTTATATTCTTACAACTACTGGTGCTATATTTTGCAACTTATGGTGCATAAAATAAATTTTGCAGCTTGTGTGCAAAGGAAAAAAATTATTGCAACTACAGGTGCATAAATAAAAATAAATTTGCATAAAAATAAATGTGCGTAAAATAAATGTACATAAAAGTAAATGTGCATAAAAGTAAATGTGCATAAAATAAATGTACATAGAATAAAGATAAATATACTTGCAATTTCTGTTACATAAATATACTTACAACTTCTGGTGCATAAATAAAAATAAACATGCAACTTCTAGTTGGGTAAATAAAATTAAACAAGCAACTTCTGGTGCGTAAATAAAAATAAACAAGCAAATTCTGGTTGCAAAATAAAAAAAATTAATTCAAGCAACTTATGGTGCATTGATCTATAAAGAGAATCTGCAACTTCTGGTGCAGAGATATGTTCTTAAAAGAAGCTCGTAAAATAACGAATTTCAAGAAAAGAAAAAAAATTGAATAAAAGAAATCCAAAATTATATTCATAACAAGTAATGGACATCCACATTAATTATATTCATAACAAGTAGCTACTATTCAAAAAATTTCTTGCTTTAAAGATCGAGTTACAAGTATGTTATTACAAATAAGTCATTCAGGAAGTATCGTATATAATCACTCACAAGCGCAAAAAGAAAAAAGAACACAGAATAATTCTTAAATCATACATAAAAAAATTAAGAAAAATGTTCATACATATAAAGAGTATATAGGTATCAAGGCAAAAACCTCTCTTTATGATATGATACAAAAAAAATGAGGAAATGAGAAGCATCAAAAGCAAAAATGGACGAGGTGTTAGCTCATTACCGTGAAATCAATCCTATAGCACTACCAGATAATAGTTCACTACCGTGAAATCATTCTATATCGCTTCCATTATTACGTTTTAGAAGATATAGTATATAGAAAAAAAATTTGTCTATATAATATATTTTTTTGAAAATAATATATATAAATAAAACACATTATATAAAAAACAGTATATAAAAAACAACCAGTTCAAGCCATTGAAAATTTGATAATTATTAGAATTAGGTTATTGATGAAAATCAACAAGTTCAAGCAATTTTCTTTTTTTTGAAGCTCGCTAGTTCAAGCAATTGAAAAATGCAGGCTATCCGATAAGTGATTTATTAACATTAAATGAGATAATTAGCAAAAATATGAAAAAAGATATTCACAGAATTGTTTTTTGATTAAACATATTCATAGAATTTGCAACTCAGATTATTAGCATTAAAAAATACCCACTCTTGTTTTGACCGGGCCTATACTAATTTAGTGAAGAAAATTTTGAAATACATATATCGGGTCTTAAAATTATTTTTCATTTTTTTCTTCTTTCTTCTCCCACTCCTTCCACAATTCACATGTTAAAAATTATACAGAGATACATTATTTTTTTCTTTTGAGATTCAACTCATATTCAATATGATAAATAAAATTTGCGTTTGTCAGAAATTAAATTTATGAGCTTTTACTACACGCACTATATGTTCGATCAACAAAGTTATAAGCCATTTGCCATACGGACACATTAATAAAATAATAAATTTGCAAAGATGGTAAAATGCGGGGACTCAATAGCAACAAGTGCATCGGAAGCCAGGACCGAGACCGGGATGACCGGGTCCGAGAGCTGATGGTATATTCCAGAACCATTTGCATTTCCCGCCCTTGTAGTTGATAAAGTTATTATTTTCACTCAAGCATGATTCCTTGCACACACTATTTGACCAACAGAACCAGTATGTCTGGCTTAGGTTCTCACATCCTGCATTTACAATCTTGGGTTCACCTCCAAGAAAAAAAAAGAAAACCTCGTTTAGGAACATTATTTAAATATATGTTTATGAGTGATATCATGAATATGATATCATGAATAATTATAATATCATATTACTGAGAAGAAAAATACTAGGAGATTAATTATGATATGATTTGATAAGTTTGTGTGTGATTTTATTTTCATGACAATGAATGAATTTAAATGCAAGTCTAGGTATTAATATGTTTCATTTTTTTCAAGAAATAAATATGCTCTTTACTCTTTAGTAGATTCTCACCTACTATTTTTTTTAAAAAAATACAAATATAAATGTAGTAAAGATAGGGATAATACAGTACTTACTAGAGACAATGACAACCAACATAAGCATCAAAATAGTGAGCTTCTTGTTCATTTCCATGGCGTATATTTGACAATAATTGCAATTTAATTTATTTTCAGAAAAAGAATGGTAATTGAATTTATTTCGAGAATTCTCCTAAATCAAGAGTAATTTATACTAGTTCAATTAAAATTTTCTATAACTAAAAAGTAAATCTGGACCATCCATTAATTATTCAAAGAGGAGAATACTAGACTAACAAATTAGTTTGAACATTTTTGTATACTTATCAAATTCCGCTATAATATACCTCCTGATGGTTGTAATGTTTATTTTCATACACATAGTGATACAGAAAAAAATGGTTGAAACCTCTTTCTTGTTTTAGTTCTTATCTTTTAATACGCATTTATACCAAAAAAAGATGGTTGAAAACTTCAAACCTTTTCTTGTTTTGATTTTTATTCTTCTTCACACATAGTGATAGAAAAAGGATAGTTGGGACCGTTCTTTCTTTTAGTTCTGATACAAAAAAGAAGTTAAAGAAAATATGGTTTAGATTTTTATAAACTTTGTGAATTGATTTTGCAGGTTTATCAGCTGGTATCAGGCATTTTTAGTAACTACGAACCAACCAACATCTCATTGACTAATTTTTGTTTTAATAAAACATATTACGTTATTAACAAAATCTAAACAATTTGCAATAAAACGGGCTGAAAGAAGGGCCTGAAAGAAGAAGGCCAGTATCATTTTAACAAAGCCCATATGATCATGTTCTCAGTTTGAACGTCTCATAATTTTCCAATAAAGTTGCATTATCACTGGTACATGAATTCTCAGCGCGGTTCGTCTCTGTTGATCATAACATCACATCTAACATCATCAATTCAGTATTTGGCCTTTAATCTAAGAATTTGTTGTTCACTTTAGTGTCATTGGATTAGAGAATAATTCTGTTTAATGTTTATTAATTCTTTCTGTTCTCACATTTCGTCAACAAAACTAATATGAAACCGCCATGCATCATGCATGGAAAGTTCACACAAATGTCACACACAACTATAAAGGAAAGCATTCTTTATTTATGAGAAAAATACTAATGGACCTAGTCCCCTGCCAAGCCAATGATAGCATGCCACATCATTTGATTCGCTAATAATTTGGTATGTTATAGTTTCCCAAGTCCATTATATATAGACCATGTCAGTTTATACTTTTCATATGGTTGTTTCACCATCATGAGCAAACGCTTCATATTGAATAGTAAATTTCATTATCCGTCAAATATCATCAATAATGAAAATGAGATATTAGAGGACGACCATAACATAATAATTTTCAATGTAGATGTGATACTAAATGAATGCATAATGTTTGATACATGTAATAGAAAGTAAGAAATTAACTCGTACTGATAAATGAATAAATAATTGGGGAATTAAAAATGAATAAATAATTTGTAACATTTTTGTTTCTTTTTGAATATGCATGTTGAAACTTGTTTCATTTCGCCTTTCATCATTCATCTGCTTTTACCTTATACTAAATAAACGTAACAAAAAAATTCGCACAAAAAACACAACAATTATGACTTGTATTAGAATATAAATAATAAATACACAAGTAAAACAACGACGAAGATCCCAAATCACATATACATACTAAGACATGGTTCACTTGGGATCTTATTTTCACCTTTCAAGCCATCCCAATAAATGCAATTTCTACCCCGATTTAAACTTACCGGTCTTCTAATAAGACCGCTTTATAACTTGTACCAAAGATCTCCGCCGATTCGTTTGGTTGGTCAATTCATGACACTGACATCACATGCAACATCATTTTCATCGACGCAGACGACTTCACATAAATATGATGATAGTTAATTAATTACAATTAATCATCTTTCAGCAATATGGGGTTGCCGTATGGCTATGGCTAAGAAATTTAATGAATAAATGCTTATTATTTTTTTATATTTCATATTGTTTTCTACCATATATTACATCAGTATTATAAGTTTTATGTGACATTAATTATTTTGTGCAAATATATAATCCTTGAATTTTTATTATCATCAAATTAAGACTTATTAATAAATATACTACAAATAATAAGCAATGTTTCTTTTTAGCATGACAAGTTCACGCCAAAAGAGCTTCTGATAAAAATTAAGTGATTAAAATGTAAGTGTTTGTGTGGTTTGCAACAAGAAATACAATCTAATGAAACTGCTTGCATGAGAATTCATACAAATTGTGACAGAAGGCATTTCGTATGTATGAAGAATATTAAATGGTATTGGCTCACTATGAACCTAGGCCAACGATAACATGCCCAATAATCTAATTTGTTTATGCAGTGTATCATCATTAACTAGATCCAATATAGACTCATACCATCTTGTACTTCTCCGTTGATTGATAGATTATATATATATTATCGTTTCACTATCGACACCTAATATATATATTTTTAAACACTTCAAAAGAGTGAATGTCATTATTTCTACATTATCAACAATAATGAAAGATGAGATATTAGAGGATTGCCAAAAGAGAACAATTTTAAATATTTCTTTGATACTCAAACAACTTATCAAATATAATGATATCCAAATAAGCATTTCAGCACATTTCTAAATCGTCCTATACTCAATTTATGATAGGAGATTGTCGTTGATATTGTCAATATCAAATATCTATTCCGACATTAAAAAATCTATTTATAAGGTTGGTACATGTACATGTAATAAATTTCATTTTAAGAAAGATTAAATGACATAAAAGCAATGTATATTTAATCATGACTTATTTTATTAGCTTCTTCTTCTTTTTGAAAATGTTATGTTAAGTTGTGCTTTTGAATGTGCTTGTCTAAACATATTTATTTCATATTCCATAACAATTCAACATCGTTTACCTCTAACCTCATAAGTGTATAAAAATTTGGGGAAAAAAGCGCGCATATCCAGTCAATCCAAAAATAAATATACAATTAAGACAAAAATAAAATGTAGATTTACAAACATACCCTCCAAAAAAGTAGAAAATCACGCAATATCACTTGGTCTCATCTCTTCTTGTCCCTTCACGCCATTGTCGCAATTTCAATTTCTCAGAAACTTTTTCCTACAAAAAAATTCATATTTTGTTGCATATTTATTTGATTAAAGATTTGAGTATGTCCAATATTTATGTGCAATTTTATTATTTTTGATTAGGCATATGCGAAAAGAACTCATCTTTCTACTGATTGAAGGAGAAATCAATTTTCCCCAAATTGGGTCGTAACACAAAACAACATAATCGATAGAAAATAATTAAAAAATCTACAAATTAAAATAAAACTAAGAAAATCAGATTAACTTGAACAGAGATAAGATTAGGCATGGAGGATTGATCATGCTGTTGCACGAAATAGAGCCCAACTAAAGGCTCATTGCCAAATGCTTTATCATCTCATTGAACACCTCTTTCACTTAAAACAAAAAGAAATTAATTTCGCCATTAAAACAGAATCGAATCATTTACGATGAATTTTTTTTTTTGAAGAAATGAGCCATCAGAAGATAGGATTGAATTGGATCCATCGTAAAGGATTTCCGGTGAAGAATTCATCGTAAAGGAGACAAATGGCGGGAGCCCATAACTGATTCCGATTTGTTATACTTATACAGGTAGAAAAAAAAGACGAAGAAACCAGAAAAAAGTGATAAAGATTTGAAATTGAAGAGACGATTTGGAGCTTTGGAATTGGATTTGGTTTTCTATATTGGATCGGATCCATCTTTATTTCCGTGGGTTATGCCTTCTTCATTGGCCTGATCTCTAATCCCACATTCGGAACGACCCGAGTAAGAATTAAAAAGCCTTTTTTTGGGCCTTTGATGTCGAACATAAACTTGTGGTTCCGCAAATTTCATATACATTGGTTATACAATCATAGAAATGTGAATAAAATAAATATAAAAAGTTGAACGAGCAAAATGGTTAAAGATAGTGCGGAAAGAAGGAATTATGTGCATGAATAAGTTCTTGCAAAATGTGAACCAAGTCATTTAATTTGAACCAAATCAATCCCTATATATAAGATATTTTTATGTAGAATGTAAATATTCATCTTTTAGTCAGAACTTTAAAGAGCTGATGGTCTTTATTACATTAAGGAAAGAATAATTGAGATATTGGAGGATTATCATCATATAAAAATATCAAATGTACACCATGTGCTTACACAAAGAAAATATTACTTGGACGGTAAAAACTTACTTAAATTTATCGAGATAGTGGTGTCAATGATATGGCTTTGCATTGTTATTTTATGGAATTTAATTTATAATAGGTGAATCTCAAACCAAATCATACTCAAAATTTCCAGAGCCAGAAATCTCCATAAACATTTTGACTATATATCATTTATATATGGCACATTATATGCAATCTATTATGATTACCTAATAAGATTGACAGCACAATAATGAGGGAGGGATACATCAGGAATAATCGTTACTAAAGGGTATAATTATTAATTATTGTGCACATGTGGTAAGTATTAGGAGTTAATTTCATATTAAATAATTAAGTGAATTTGGATAGCTAAAATGTAGTTGTAATAATGAGACAAAATAAAAAAGTGCTAAATAATTTGATCATGTATACATGAAATATATATATATATATATATATATATATATATATATATATATATATAATAATTATAATTTTTTTTATTGAGTAGAAAGGGCTCTTTGTATCATTTCTATTTTTGGTGCCAATAAGAATTGAATTCACAATCTATGATTTGTGATTCTTTGCACTCAATCACTAGGCTATGAGTCAGTTGGCAATAATTATAAGATTAGTTCTATTATTGCTTTTTGGCATTCTTTCCATTTTATTTGTGCTTATTTATCTTCAAAGCTCAATTAAAGCTTATATGGAGCTCACATATGTGTTCTTTCAAAAAAGAAAAAAAGATTATATATGTCATGGAATACAAAGACAACTTTTCTGCTAAAATAAAAAGAGACAATTTTTTTTGAAGTTTCAGGAGACGAAATGCCTCACTGAAATTCTATTAAATTAAATTAAAAAGGTTTATAGAAGTACATTAGAGAGAATAAAGTGAAAGTCTACGAAAGAACGAATAATTACAATCCACATCACATGATTAATGAAAAGATAAAAAGCAAGAGATAATAGTTCTAGTATTTATTAATTCCTTCTATCTCAAGATTCCAGAACAAAACTCATACCAATGAATTAAGAAACCGTAATGATCATGCTTCACAAGTTCACACAAAAAGTGGGATGCAACTACAAGGCATTCTCTATGTATGGAAAAAAAATACTAACTGCACTCCTCACTAGAGAAGCCAATGAGGACATGCCCAATCATTTCATTGTTGATTTTGAGTGGTATATATCTCGAGTTTATTATAGATCATGCTACTTTATATTTGATCATTTGGTATATAGGTTGATCATATTGTTATTTCATCATCAAAATTAGATATTTTTCTTTCAACAACTTCAAATTAAAGAGGATAATGAAATTATCTTTCTACTTAATCGGTCTTCTAAAAAGGATGCGTTAATACTACTACCAAAAAGTCTCAGCTGACATCACATGCGATGTCATCTTCATGGACTCGAACAGCTTCATATATATCTGAAGATAATTATCTTCTTTGCAATTGGGAAGCTCTGCTAGGAAGAAAATTAATGTATAAACTATTTTGTTTTTCTTTTGTATATTTCATGGCGTCTTCCAACATATATTTCATCAATATTATGATGCTTTATTCATCAATAATAATTTTTTTGTGCAATAGATAGAAAAACAAAATATATAAAAAAAACCAAGAAAATTACATAATACGTATCATAACGTCGATGATTAAAATGTTGCGTTTTAGCATGATAAGGTCATACAAATATATATTCGGATAAATAATCTCATGGAACGTAAGAGGTCTCAATGATAGTGATAAAAGAACATAAGTTAGAAATAACTTTGTGGGTTCAAGACTTGATGTTGTCTGTTTACAAGAAACAAAGTTAAGGGATTGTCCTAATACAATTCAAAAGGAAGTAATGGGTAACAGGCTGGACGGTTTTGTAGTATTGGACTCTACTGGAGCATCGGGGGGTATAATAATAAGTTGGAATTCTAATTTGTTCACCATGGCTAATTGTATTAAGGGTAAATATACAGTGACTGTATAGTTAACATGCAATTGGGACGGTACCAAATTTAACATTACTGGTGTGTATGGCCCTCAGCCAAAGAATGAAAAAAGTGGAATTTCTCAATGAGTTAACTAACTTAGAGAAAAAACCATTACCTTGGTTAATTTTAGGGGATTTCAACCTTATAGCATCTATTTCAGAGAGATCAGGGGCTGCTTGTAAATCTTGGCAGGACTCTAAGCTTTTACGAGAATTCATCTCCCAACTTAACCTTATCAACCCCCCCTACAAGGTAGAGCCTTCACTTGGGCTAATTCTGTGGCCAAAGCAAGGCTGGACAGGTTTCTGTTCAACTTGGAATGGTCACATAAGTTTCCAAGCTACAATCAAACCCCACTCACAAATACATGCTCCGATCATTGTCCTATTCTACTTAAAGCAAATACAAACTTTCCAACCCATAGAGGATTCAGGTTTGAGAATGTTTGGTTGCAAAATCAAGAAACAAATAATATTATAACTGACCACTTAATGTCTTCAAGGTCAAGGACCTTAGAGGAATTTCATAACAAGCTAATCTCTTTGGGAAAAAAATTGCAACAATGGAGTAAGAATAAAAAGAAAAACACAAGGAAATTTAAAGAAAACAGTAAATTGATTTTAAACTAGTTTGAGCGTCAAGAGGAAAAAATCAACCATTGACAGAGCTAGAAAGTTGGTTCAAATCAGTCGTAAAAGCAAGAATTTCTGATTTAGTAAAGGAAGAAGAAAGGTATTGGAAGCAAAGAGCTAAATTCAGGTGGGTAAAGGAGGGAGATTTGAATACTAAATTTTTTCATAGTTATGCAACAATGAAAAAAAATAACCTCATGATCCCATCTTTATTAAATCCGGTTTCAAATGTAGAAGTTTCAACACATAAAGAGAAGGCTAGGGTTATGTACTACAAGGAGCTAATTGGAACAAAGCCAGAAAACCCAGACCAGTCAGCAACCTTTAATCTTTCTCAAATCTTTGAAAATAGTTTAATGGATTTATCAGGTTTAAATGAAGATTTAAAAGTAGAAGAATTGGACTTAGTTGTAAAAAAGTGGAAAAATAATAAGTCGCCTGCAGATGGCTTTAATGGGGAGTTTTTCAAAAAAATTTGGAACTTATTAAGAGATGAAATATTTCAGGTTTTAAATAATAATGAAATCAGTAAAGGACTTGGAGATTTTTCAGTCTCATATATAACATTAATCCCAAAGAAACCAGGTGCTAATGAGGCGAAAGATTTTCGACCAATAAGCTTAATTAGTAGCATTTAGAAAATAGTCTCCAAAGTTTTAGCCAACAGATTAAATTCTGTGATAAACAAGTTAATCCTAACAAACCAGCTGGGATTCCTAGAGATCAGATGCATAGATGAATGTTACATCTATGCTAGAGAGGTAGCTCACAAGGCCAATTTCGCTAAAAAATCACTTTTATGTTTTAAGGCAGACATACAAAAGGCCTTTGATACGATTTCTTGGGATTTTCTATTACAAGTATTACAAAATAGGGGTGTAACTGGTTGGTGGATAAACTGGATACAAGAGTATGTCCTTAAAGGTACCGCTAAAATAAATTTAAATGGATTACCTGGTAAATCAATTCATTTAAAGAGAGGGGTAAGGCAGGGTGATCCTTTATCACCTCACCTTTTCATTTTAGCAATGGATTCACTATCTAGAGTTGTACAGCAAATGGAGAGGCTGAATTTTATCGAGAGGCCAATCCCTCATGTCAACATCTCAATCTTTTATGCAGATGACTCTGTTTTTTTAATCAAGCCTGAGCTACAACAGGTCAGAAGACTCAAATTCCTATTAAATACATTTGGAAATAGTTCTGGGTTAAAAATAAATTTTGAAAAATCAGAATTTTGCATTATCCCTGAAAATTATCTAGATTCTAACCTAATTACGAATGAACTTGGGTGTCCACTAGCAACAATGCCTCTTAAATACTTAGGGTACCCATTATATTTCAGAAAACCCAGAAAACTTGAGTACATGGGCTTAATTGAAAATTTTGAAAAAAGTTACAAGGATGGCAGGGGGCTTTGTTAAACATTGGGGGTAGATTAATTCTTTTAAATTCAGCACTTAGCTCTTTATCCGTCTATTATTCATTAGTTTTCAAGTTACCAAAATGGGTCATAAAGGAGTTAGATAAAATAAGGAGAAATTTCCTATGGAAAGGGCATAAAGAACATGGATATAATCTAATTACTTGGAAAAAAGTATGTAGACCTAAAGAGGGAGGGGGATTAGGAATACTTAACTTACAAACATTTAATAATGCCTTACTCCTTAAGTGGCTATGGAAGTTCTTCAAGATAGGAGAAGGTTTGCCTTGGAGAAAACTGGTCAGCAATCTCAGTTTAGAAGGCAAAGAGAGATCAGTTCAAAGATCAGATTCTTATTTTTGGAATGAATTAAAGAAATTGTTGCCTTTCTTTGTTGCAAGTACCATATTTGAAGTTGGCAGTGGTAACAAGGCAAGTTTTTAGCACAACAATTGGGGTGAAGGCTTGCTGTGCCACAAACTGCCTCATTTATACTCATTCACAACTGAGGAACGAGGCACCCTAGCTCAATTCTTGAGTAAAAACAACCTCTCAGATAATTTCAGTGAAATCACAGCAACAATACCCCTCACAGAACTTTCAACCCTTCAACAAATTCTCTCCGAATTAACCCTAACTGACCAAGAAGATAGTATCAAGTGGAGATGGACTGCAAATGGTTTTTTTAGCACCAAAAGTGCTTATAATACCCTAATATTGGGTATACACACTTCCAACCCACTTAAACTCATCTGGCCAGTGAAACTTCCCCTTCGCATGAAGATCTTTTTTTGGCTATTCAGTCAAAATAGAGTTTTAACTCAAGATAACTTCATCAAGAGAGGTCTAATCATTGTAAACCGATGTCAACTCTGCTATACAGAGCTTGAATCGGTTGATCATGTGATTTTGTTGCATATCACTGGGAGCTGTTCAAAACGGCAATCTCATATACAGTTTCATCTCATTCCCTTTATTCTGTCTATAGATCGATTTGTGAAGGTGGTGAGGACCCTCAAAGCCGACAGATATCTCTTTTATTTCTTTTCTGTATCTGGAGAGAAAGATGTAGAAGATCCTTCTCAGATGGAAGCGTAAGTGGAGTAGATCTGATCAGGGAGATCAAGGAGGAGCTTATTCTCATCAGAAAAGTCGAGAGAAGAAAGATCGAAGAGAGAAAACTAATGGCGCCGCCAAGGGGATTACACGAGAAAGAAGAGAGAGAGAGAGAGAGAGAGAGAGAGAGAGGCGGTAAGAATAAGCTAGGGTTTGTCTGAAACCTAACTGATATTTCTGGAAATAGAAGCTCAAGTCCGAGTTATCAACAAATTCAGCAAATGCAAATCCAGGTTATACATTCCTGGATGTAAAGTCTGATGTTATAGGGGATTTGGGTTGGGTTAGACTGGGCCGCTAATTCTATAAGCCCATTTTTCTATTTCTTTCAATTTTGATAGGTTTTCTTTTTATTTCTCTTTTTCTTTTCAAAGAATCATGTAAAAAAGAAAAAGAATAATCTTGTAAATATTTATAAATATATAAAAATATTTGGAAGGGGGATAATAAAGCCCTCTCTAAATTTTCTCAAAAAAATAAATAAATAAAGTGATCAAAATGTAAATGTTTGCATAATTGCATGATATTGCAACAAAACTCATCCGAGTGAACCCGCTTGCATGACAATTGACAAGCTCACACAAAATGTGACTGAAAGGCATTTTGTATGCATGAAAAAAGTTTAAACGACACTGGTCCACTATGAACCTAGCCAATTGACGTGCCACATCTTCCTATTTGCGTCTTCCGTGTGTTATCAATGACTGGGTCCATCATAGGTGCATACCATATTCTCAATTTGGCTGATAGGCTTTATGTATTGTTGTTTCATTATATAAATCAAATGTACTCTTCGAAAATTTAAAAAAGTGAATGTTAGTATTTCTCTTTTGTCAACAATAATGGAAAATAAGATAATAGAGTATTGCCAAAATATAGCAAATTCATGTACCCATCCAATTCTTGAACATATCATAATAAACATAACTAAGTTTATTAACATCGAAGACAAAAAAAATTAAACAACCGTTATAGTATCAATATGTATATGAAACATTTTAGACTCGAGTTAACTTGGAAGATTACCCTGTGTATTATCCAAACAAAAATCTCAGCGTTATAGTTTAAACAACGTTGGTGCCACTATGAAATATCTTGTACATTATTTGAAGCTAGTTATTTAATACTTTATTTGTTAAGTATTTTTATTTGTAATAACTTGATTTTTTTAGTATGAAATATATTAATTCTCTAAGTTTAAAAAATATCTTCCAAACAATACAATATTAAATGACATGCAATCATCGTACAGTTCTCTTTTCATCATTTTTCACCCATGTTATCTAACTTTTTTCATAAATGTCGTCATTTTTGCTTAACACTTCAAAATAATTCTCTGCTTTAACTATATTCAAAACTAGTATAAGATAATTGGTACAAAATGCACATCCAATTACGACTCAATCAAAAAATAAATTCAAAAATAAATAAATAATCAATTAAAAATTATAAACATACCCTCCAAAAAAGCACAAAATCACACATCACTTGATCTCATCTCCTTTCGACCCTTCAAGCCACTCTCTCAATTTCAACTTATGCTCCAATTTAAACTTATCATAATCCTCCAATATACCCACATTATCACTCATACCTGAATTCTCAACCGACTCATCTAATGACATCACATGTGACATCATCGCCTCAATATTCGTTCTTTTATTATCAATCACGATTAAATCTTGTGAAGAAGAAGTCTATTTGAAACTAGAAACCTTTTGTTTGGCTGATTTGAACATGGACGTGAAACAATTCCGACTGGACGGTCCAGTTGAACCCTCAGTATCCTCTGTGTGTAAGGTTACTTCATGCACCTTCTCAGAATTATTTTCCTACAAAATAATCATATTTTATTACTTATTTAGTTGGTTAAAGAATCAGAATTTTCAGTTATTGTGAGCAATTATAATATTTCTGAGTGTTTATATGCAGCAGTTATTGTGAGCAATTTATGTTGATCTTGTGCAATTCTTATTTGGGGAAAGTGGATTTATCCTTCAACAGAGAGAAAGCTGAGTTCTTTTTGCCATCCAAACTGTGAAATGTTAGAACTGCTCACAACAATTGAAAATTCTGAATATTAAACCAAATAAATTAAGTACTAAAATATGAATTTTTTTTGTAGGAAAATGTTTCTAAGAAGGTGCGTGAGGTAACCTTACACACAAAGGCCCCGTTTGGATGAGGGATAAGCAAGGTATAACTATGCTTATCCCTCTATTCCTTGCCAAACAAGAACAAATGAAGAACGGATAGGAAGGAATAGATTAAAAATATGGGTATAAGCTTATACCACCAAAAAGCAGTTATAAGCTTATACCTCTTTCATTCTCTCACTTCATTTCCAAATTACCCTCATATATTTTTATTATATTGACATCATGTAATATATATTATATAATTCATATATAATTTTAATATATAATTAATATAATATTAATACATAACCAATATATTAATATAATTTAATATAATTCCTAAAATTTTAATATATAATGAACCATATAATATTGATATTTAATGTATAATAATTAATTTAAATTAATTATAGATAATAATAAATTAATATATAATTAATTTTACTCATATTTATTATTATTTTAATATTAATAAATATTTTTTAGTTAACTTAATATATTAGTTTAATAAATAAATTAGTACTAATTTAATTTAATTTAATTTATAATTTTAAAGAGATATTAATATTTTAATATATTTTATTTCTAATTTGAACTTAATTTTTTAATATATATATTATTTTAATATATTTCAATTTAATATAGCTAAATTGTAATTATACTATTACTATATAATATTAATATCTATAATTTAGTCATATTATAACAAGGGCATTTAAGTCATTGCAATATATTTATTTTTAAATTTAACACTATCCCAATTTTTGTCCCAATCATATTGCGAAATCATTCCAAACTGGAGGTATAAGAAGGTGTAGCTCCTTATACCTAGATAAAATTATACCCATCTTATCTTCCATCCAAACGAAGCCAAAGGATATAGAGGATTCAATTTGTGTGGTTAAATCAAGGGTAAAATTCACTACAAGTCACTCAACTTTCGAAAATTACTAAATAAGTCACTCAGCTTTCAATTGTCCCGTATAGGTCACTCAACTTTCAAAAATTATCAAATAAATCACTCAACTTTCAATTGTCTCCTATAAGTCACTCACCTTTCAAAAATAATCAAATAGTTCACTCAAATTTCAATTAGCCGGGTGACTTATTTGGTCATTTTTTAAAAGTTTAGTAACCTATTGGGGACAATTGAAAATTGGGTGACATATTTGATAATTTTTGAAAGTTTAATGACCTCTTTGAGACAATTGAAAGTTCAGTGACTTATTTGATCATTTTTTAAAGTTGAGTGGCCTAGGATGAGATTTACCCTTAAATCAATCGAAGAATATGGTCTCCCAATTGTTGATGAAATGATTAAAGACATTAATATATCTCTTTTAATCATCAATTCCGCCCAACCGAAAAGAGGGTATTGAATTTTTATTTATTACTGTTAAATCATATAGTTTGTACTAAATTAATCATTATTATTCTTTTATTCAGGTTGATTGAAAATCCTAGTTGGAGTTTCCAATTCACCCGACCCCGTTTGAACATTCCGGAATCTTCCAATTCAACTGGACCAGTCGGAATTATTTTACGTCCATGTTCAAATCATCTAGACAAAAGGCAGCCAGTTTCAAATGGACCGTTTCACAAGATTTAATTATAACGGATAATAAAGGAACAAATAGTGAGGCGATGATGTCGCCGACGTAACAATCAGATGAGTCAGTTGAGAATTCAGGTGTGAGTGATAATGCGGCTTTATTGGATGATTATGATAAGTTTAAATTGGAACAAGAGTTGAAATTGCGACAATGGCTTGAAGGGTCGAAAGAAGAGGAGATTAAGTGATGTTGCGTGATTTTTTGCTTTTTTAGAGGGTATGTTTGTAATTTTGTTTTTGGGTTTTGGTTTTTATTTGTCTATTTATTTTTGGATTGAGTCGTAATTGGATGTGTGCCTTTCTGTCCCGATTCTTGTACACTTTTGAGTATAGGTAAAAGAAGCCAAATTATGGTCGAATATGAAACAAATATGTTTAGGCAAAAACACAACTTAATATAACATTCACAAAACAAATAAATAAAAAAGAAACTAAATATAAGTCTTGACTATGTCTATATTGTTTTTTCAAATTTAATTCTGTAAGTTTCTATTAATCAAAATTAAGTACATGTACCAACCAGCTTATATTGTATTGTCTGTATATATCTTGTATATATATATTGTTTATTTTATAGAGAACAATAATTTGCTCAAGTCATTTTGGGTATGGAAGGAAAGATGCGCAAGAACATTCAGGGATGAAGCTTTAACCGTGCAAACAATTTCAGCATTAATCAAGACTGACATCTCTCTCTGAAAGAATCTACTCTAATTTTGTTGGCACCATATTGGGTTTTCTTTTCTTTTACTTCATTTCCTGGGCCAATTCTCTTGGCAAATTATTTCTAATTTTATTATAATGAACGTCTAAATTTAGCTTAATACAAATTGCAAGCTCTCAGGTTTAACCTGGGGTCTACTGTCAAAAAAAAACAATAATTTGCTCAAAAAATGGAAGTTTTTGGAAATTCGAAGACAAACACATGAAATAAAATAAGAAATGACCCAAATTACCTATGTGTATCCCCTGTACATGATAACAAATAAATGATAACAAATAAAATACAATAAATACACAATAAATTATCTAACCCTCAAAAAGAAATTACAATAATTTCTCAAATAAAACCAAAAAATATTCAATTTTCATTCATTCAAATCCGGCCACATATCATATTTCCTCCACAATTTTCCTTCCTTCTCCAATCTACAAAAGAACAAACATCATTTCACAATACACAAACTTGTCTAACCATCTCTAAAACCAACAAAAAAGAAAATCCTTCGAAAAAATAAATCAATTAAATCAATCAAAAATTATAAATTTAAAAATACTTACCACTTCACACTCTCATCACAATCCCTCCTCTCCATATCCCCATTCATCACACTTTTCAATCCCTCATCCAAACCTGAACCCTGATATGAACCCGAACCCGAACCCGATTCACTCTCACTAACATTACCATTATTATTGTTACTATTATTATTATTCAAAAATCCCAAACTTTTCCAAAATCTCGTCCCAATATTCCCCTTAGCACTCCCCTCCAAATCCTCTCCCCTCTCATAAACCCCCGCTGATGCCGGGTCCAATTCCACGAAACGGATCGCGCCCAAGACCCGTTCCGGCAACTCCTCCTCTTTCTGTCCCTCAATCAAAAACGCCAAGTCAACCGTCAGACTCTTCACGTACCTTTAATTCAATTATAATAATTATTAATTCAAACTCATTATTATTTATTATTTTATTTTGGTAGAAAAATGCTTAAAAAAATAGCACTAATTGGGATGGGAGTAGCTGATGCTGCTATAGCCTCGAAATTAGACACTACTGTAATAATAATTATTTTAATTATTATTTATTTAAATTGGGAAATTTTCATAAAAACCCCTAACTTTTCTAAATATTACAAAAAAAAACCTATATTTTCAGATTTTCAAAAAAAAAAACCCTATGATAATGAAAAGTACATGGAGTTTTTTTTTTTTAAACGAAAAGTTTATCATAGTTTTTTTTTTTCAAAATCTGAAAATATAGATTTTTTTTGTAATATTCATAAAAGTTAGGGATTTTTTTTGTAAATTTCCCTAAAAAATATCCAAAGTCTTCACTTACCCAAACGCGAGATGCACTACCGCGTTCGCCACAATACTCGACCCTATATCCACATCCACTTCAAAAAAATTCAACCCGTTAATAAATTTACAATTTAATGCTCTGCCAAGAATACATACTGCCTGCTCGCCGACAGCCGTCTTTACTATCCACGGCGCCTTTATAATATTCGCTATTAATTTCAATCTCGAGTTCTTAAAATTATCGTCAGAGTTCAAAAATCGGGAAATTAAGGAATTATTTTGGATCGGATCGAGAGATATAAAGTAAATTATTGCTGAGTAATTATCTTTTCCCGGTAATTGCAGATTAAACGCCCAAACGAAGGGCTTAACGTCGGGATCAGAAATTTCAATCTGGTTGAGGGTTTTTCTGACGCGGTGATTAGGGTTTAGGAGGACTTCTGAGATTTTACTGGGGCCTTTGAGGAAGTCGAAGCCTAAGGGTTTAAGGAGGGATTGTTCTGAAGGGATTTTGAGTTTGTCGGAAAAGTAATTGGGGCCTCGGACTTTGAACTGGGAACCGGACGGAGTCGACCAGCTGTTGGGAGCTGGAGAGGGGAGAGGGAGAAAAGGGACGGGTCCGGTGGATTTTATGTGGGAGATTAAGTTTGAGAGAGTTCGGTCCTCTCTGTTTGAAGAATCCATTTGGAGAAGCGTGGAAAAGTGCTTCTTATTGCCTGTGGATGATTTGAGTGATTACAAGTTAAGAAGGAATGTAGTATATTTCGAACTTATTACAAAAATTGTATGTATATTTAAGGATGGTTTCTGAAAAATTATAAATTAGCTTGACAGAATCGAAGGTTCGAGTGGCAAAAGTATAATCTTTCCTCACACATAATTTTACAGAGATAAGGACCGAATTATGATTCATTCCCAAAATAGAAATTTATCGGAGATTAATTTCGTTTTAACACAGCTAGTTTAGGAGAAAAGGAAGTCTGCGCAATACAATTCAGGTCTTTATAGCTAATTATAGACCATAACCAAAACAGAAAACTACCGCATGGTCAATTAACTAAAACACTGGCATACTTACTCCAATTCGAACAGAAATCAGACAGATCTTGGAGGGGGATCCACGCAACTCAATCGAAGACTCAAATCAAGCCATGAAAGAGGGAGAGAGAGACGTGGAAGAAGGAAGGAAAGGACGAAGAAGAATGTTGATTTTGCTTTCTTAATTTGATTAAGGAAGTGGTATTTTGAGAGCATGTTTCATACTCTGCGAGCCGGGATATATTTAAGAGCATCTTTGCTTCATAGTTTGAGCTCTGAGAGTATGAAATACGCTCTCGGAATATTAGATTCCTTTAATTAATTAATATTTAGTACTCATCAGCCTCCACCTGTTATTATAAACTGAGAAAAGTCTATTTTTGGTCCCTAAACTATTGAACTAGTTTTTTTTTGCCCCTTAACTTTTTATTGATCCACTTTTAACCCCTCAACTATTTAATAAGTCCATTTTCCACCCCTCCATCTGTTAAATATTTATGTGTCCTTTAACTTGACACATAAACGTTGAGTTGACATATTATTTTGACAAGTAAGCAATGAGAGAGTAACTTTTAAAAAATATATAATATATTCAAAAGAATTTACACTTTTTAATAAAAATATTATTTTAATAAAACGTATCTTATATATTTCTAAATAAATTTAATCAATGAGAAGATTTATCTAGAACTAAATTATATACTCAATGAAAGGAAAAATTATCGCTTCTAATTCTTTCATCATATCATCTGAAAAACAATAATAATAGACATATTAAATATCTTAACAAGATTAAATATTCCAAAACATAAAATATTTCTCAAAATACTCCTCATAAAACTATAATTTAACCAAAAGCTATCACCAAAATATTACAATCCATCACTGAAATAAATACTAATATTTCAATCTAAATCCACAACACTCTCTTGTGATTCTGATCTCCTCTTCGCGTTCGCGTCAGTGCCCTATTTTTAATTGGAAAAGTTGTAAACTATTAGTTATATTTTGTGAAAGTTTTAACAAATCCCTTAAATTTGCAAAAAATTACAAAAAAGAAAAGCTCAACACACTGAAATTTACTCAAAACACATCAAATTCCCTGAAATTTGAATAAAAATTTGATGAAATTTCCTCAAAGTACCACATAAATTTATTCTCTAAATTTTGCCGATTGGTCTCGAATTTTCTGAAAAGACCTCGCATTTGCCGAAATTTTCACAAAAAACCTAAAATTTGTTGAGATTTCTAAAAAACCTATGAAATTTGCTTAAAAAACCCTTAAATTTGCTGAAATTTCCATAAATCCTGATTATTGCTGAAATTGCAAAAATACCCTGAAATTTGTTAAAAATACACTGAATTTACTGAAATTTGCGTTAAAAAATCCTGAAATTAGCTGAAATTGATTAAAAACCCTGAAACTTTCTGAGGAAAACTCTCAAATTTGCTGAATACACCCTGGAATTTGCTGAAATTGCTAAAAAAAATCTGAAATTTACTTGAAACAAATGCTCAAATTTGCTGAAATTGCTCGAAAAAAGTTTTGAAATTTGCACAACATATTTGAGGACTTTACTTAATTTCCAGAACTTTGAGGTTCTTATAAGCTAATTTAAAGAAAATTGAGATGTAAAGCATCCATACCTTATTGTTAGGACATGTTGCCTTGTTGTGCCCTTGCTTGCGACAAATGCTACATGTTATGATTTATCCCATTCTTGAAACTGTACGACCGCTTGGCTTTGGTACCACCCCATCTTCCCTCCTCTTATTTTTCTTAGGTCTACCCGGCATTTTTTTGTGAGGCGGAGCTAAAGGACGGTCATATTGTATCTTTGGCCAATCATGTTGGCCAACAACCAGTTTCAAGAAGTGAGAATAAGTCCTTTGATGTACACTCTTCGATGGGTTTTCCTAGCAAGGTTTTTAACGAGGCAGCTTTTGTGCGTAATATATAGAATGATGATGCACTCTTTTTTTCTTCACTAGGATTTTTGCCCATAGAGTTTTACCTAGTATGGTTTTAACGAGGCATATTAAATATAATGAGAAATAATGATAATACGCGATGCACTCTTTTTCCCTTAGCCAAGATTTTATCCTACTAGGTTTTCCTTATAAGGTTTTAATGAGGCAACTTCTAATGCGTATGAAAGATAAAATATGGACATCCAAGGGAGAGTGTTATGAATATAATTAATGTGGATGCCCATTACTTGGCCCCTAAGTAAAGATAAATTAGGAAATGCTTATAAGAATGGAAGGAGTCATGGCAGGATATTTATTACTGTATATTCTATTGTATTTAGGTTAAATTATTTCCTTTATTGTAATTCTAAATCAGGCAAGAGATTTCTTGGCCAGCACTCACCCTCTACTATATAAAAAAGAGCAGTTGTTATGGTATTCTTAATCCACAATTCAATACATAATTTTCTCCTTCCAATTCTCTCTTTTATTATTCTTTTGTTTTTTATTTTATAACAGATTTTGCTTTCTTAATTTGATCAAGGAAGTTGTATTTTGAGAGCATGTTTCATATTCTGAGAGCCGGGATATATTTAAGAGCATCTTTGCTTCATAGTTTGGGCTCTGAGAATATGAAATATGCTCTCGGAATATTAGCTTCCTTTAATTAATTAATAATTTAATACTCATCAGCCTCCACCTGTTTATAAACTCATTTTAAAGCCCCAAGAAGGATTTTTTTGGCATATGGGCTTTGTTAAAATGATACGGGCCTTCTTCTTTCAGCCCATTTTATTGCAAATTGGTGAGATTTCGTTAATATGTTTTATTAAAACAAAAATTAGTCAATGAGATGTTGGTTGGTTCGTATTACTAAAATTGCCTGATACCAGCTGATAAACCTGCAAAATCAATTCACAAAGTTTATAAAAATCTAAACCATATTTTCTTTAACTTCTTTTTTGTATCAGAACTAAAAGAAAGAACGGTCCCAACTATCCTTTTTCTATTACAATGTGTGAAGAAGAATAAAAATCAAAACAAGAAAAGGTTTGAAGTTTTCAACCATCTTTTTTTGGTATAAATGCGTATTAAAAGATAAGAACTAAAACAAGAAAGGTTTCAACCATTTTTTTCTGTATCACTATGTGTATGAAAATAAACATTACAACCATCAGGAGGTATATTATAGCGGAATTTGATAAGGAGAGTTATGTTCGTTTATTGAAAAAATAGATGAATTTCAATGTTAACATTCTACTTTTATTTTGTAGGAGAGTTCTGTTCGTTTACCTTTTATGTTCTTTCAAAAGCAAATATGAATAAAAGAAGGATATTTTAGATTGAATATTTGCTAAAACATAAAAAAAATGCTAATAAAGAGTGGATATATATATATTTTTTTTTTGAGGAAATTTGAAGAGGACTTTCACATCCTCTTTCCAAAACGATGAAATTATAATTTTTATAAGCGTTTTACAAGAACCTATAAAAATTCCAATGGAAACTTATAACCCAGCCACCTAAAAAAAAGAAATAAGCCCAAAAAGGCCCGGTCAAAACAAGAGTGGGTATTTTTTAATGCTAATAATCTGAGTTGCAAATTCTATGAATATGTTTAATCAAAAAACAATTCTGTGAATATCTTTTTTCATATGTTTGCTAATTATCTCATTTAATGTTAATAAATCACTTATCGGATAGCCTTCATTTTTCAATTGCTTGAACTAGCGAGCTTCAAAAAAAAAAAATTGCTTGAACTAGTTGATTTTCATCAATAACCTAATTCTAATAATTATCAAATTTTCAATGGCTTGAACTGGTTGTTTTTTATATAATGTGTTTTATTTATATATATTATTTTCAAAAAAATATATTATATAGACTATTTTTTTTCTCTATATACTATATCTTCTAAAACGTAATAATGGAAGCGATATAGAATGATTTCACGGTAGTGAACTTTAGGGTAGTGCTGTAGGATTGATTTCACGGTAATGAGCTAACACCTCGTCCATTTTTGCTTTTGATGCTTCTCAGTTCCTCATTTTTTCTTGTATCATATCATAAAGAGTGGTTTTCGCCTTGATACCTATATACTCTTTATATGCATGAACATTTTTTGGCAGGGGACTAGGTCCATTAGTATTTTTCTCATACATAGAGAATGCTTTCCTTTATAGTTGTGTGTGACATTTTGTGTGAACTTTCCATGCATGATGCATAGCGGTTTCATATTAGTTTTGTTGACGAAATGTGAGAACAGAAAGAATTAATAAACATTAAACAGAATTATTCTCTAATCCAATGACACTAAAGTGAACAACAAATTCTTAGATTAAAGGCCAACTACTGAATTGATGATGTTAGATGTGATGTTATGATCAACAGAGACGAACCGCGCTGAGAATTCATGTACCAGTGATAATGCAACTTTATTGGAAAATTATGAGACGTTCAAACTGAGAACATGGTAAAAGCTGTTGGTTTGTAAAAGAAATTGAAAATGACATCATACTCAAATGGGGACATCATACTCATATCTAAAAAAAATAGATGCATATTGGTAGTTTTTGATGCCATTACACACAAAACATTTTATTAATGTACTCATACACAGTGCAGGGGTAACTTAACAAGTAAACACATTTGTACACGCTATAAATTTAACAAATTAACCGATATGATTTTTGACAACTCGATATATGCAATTTTATAACTTATGTTTCGGTGTAGATCTTCCACCTGAAACGTTTGAGATTATTGAATATGATTTTTCTTGAGACTCATCCATTATAAATTAAGTCCATTTGAAAGCAATGTAAAATCTACTTGTTCTCATCAGTTTCACTACTGTTTGAGCAATCATTAATGTTCATGTGAACTTTGGATGCTCATTGAAATTTTAATATTATGATAATCCTCCAATATCTCATTTCTACAATAAATAATTAGCATGCTTCCTTTCCTTTTTTGAGAGAGAATACCAACATAGACTCGTTATAAATGTTTTCTATGTCTATAAAAGAAACATTTACTTTTGATTGGGAAACACCAATATATAAACCCTGTGGAACAAAAAAAAATTACAAAATAGCAAAAGGCCCATAATGATCCAGCCAATGACAACATGCCATGTCAGCAAGTCAAATTTTGTATGAATATGTTCATGCAATTTATTTCCTTGTTCATTAAAATATAAATAAAAAACTAGTTCATGCAAGATATTTCCTTCTTTCTTTTTCTTTTTCGTTTGAATAATTATATTTCCTTCTTTTAGTAGTATTTCTTTTTCTGTTTTCTTTCTTTTCTTTGATACTCTTTTTATCCTTCTAAAATATTTTATATAATCTATGAATAATGAATCTTAGGCCTTGCTAAAAAAAAACTATATTTCATAAGAATAAATTTTGGGCCAAAAAAAGCCCATACAAAGAGCACCAAAATGGCAACCAATTTCGTTCTTCATTAATTTCCTTCACTTTACTTCGTCCAAAAAATCTCAATCAAGACTCAGATCAGAACAGAACAAAATCAATTTCCTTTTCTCCAAATTCGATTGAATTTCTCTCATGAGTCTGCTTCGCACAAATGGCCTGGTATTTTATTACTCTTTATTCCAAATAAATCTGCTTCAACTTTTGTTTGATGAAATTTGGAAAAAAATTTCGTTTCATTTTCTGAGTATTTTTACAAGCTTTTATACATCTAACAAATGGAAAAGAGAGCTAATTTATTTCTAATTATGTAGAAATCTGCTTTAACTTAGATAAATATTTCCAAATTAACTCTTGATATTACAACAGATTTACAGAAATACACTTCAATGGCGCCCTTCTTCATTTTATGTTCCATTAAAATCTTCTGTAATTTCATACAGACAGAAAAGCTCCGAAATTTCAAATCTTTTCTTAAATTCAAGTGACAAAACTTTGAAACCGATTTATTATGAGAGAGGAAGGAAAAACAGGTTCAAAATCGAAGAATTTGAGTCTGAAATTGTCGCTGAAAATCCTTCAAATGAAGATTCTTTTATCAAATCAGGACCAAAAAAGGTTCTTGTTGTGTTAAACCCTAATTCTGGTCACGGCCTTTCTTCACAAATTTTCTCCACAAAAGTCCAACCAATTTTACAGGTACATACAAATTTTAATTACTATAGTCATATTTATATTCTTAATATTCCAAATATATTCATATAATTATATTTTTATTTAAAATTTCAGTTATATATATAATTAAATCAGCGTGCAGGTTTTGAGATGGAAATAATCGAAACGAAATACGCAGGCCAAGCTCAAAATATTTCTTCTAATATAAACTTGAACTTATATCCTGACGGAATTATTTGTGTGGGTGGCGACGGAATTGTAAATGAAGTACTTAACGGACTTTATACTCGAAATAATATTAATAATAATACAAATAATAAAGTTATTTCAGTACCAATTGGAATAATTCCAACCGGTTCTGACAATTCTCTCGCTTGGACCGTTTTGGGAATTAAAGATCCTATTTCTGCTGCTAAAGCTATAACAACGGTAATTAATTTATTCATTAAATATTATTAATTAACAAAATATTTTGTTTATTTAATTAATTATTATTTTTTTATTTTTTAGGGAGGTTCTACAAATTTAGATGTATTTGTAGTAAAATGGATTAATGCTGGTTTAATTCACTTCGGTTTAACCGCTGCTTATTTCGGTTTCTTAAGTGACGGTAAAAAAAAAATTAAACTAATTTTATGAGACTCAGAATTTAATTTAATCTTTTTTATTATTTTCAGTTTTGGAATTATCAGAGAAATACAGAAAGAAATTCGGCCCGCTGAGATATTTCATTGCAGGAATAATGAAATTAATTTCCTTGCCTAAATACAGCTTTGAATTAGAATACCAAAAATGGGATAATTTAACTGGAGAGGATTCTAAAGAAAATTGGATAAAGACAAAAGGGAATTTTTTGGGGGTTTTGGTCTGCAATCATAAATGCAAAACGGTACTATTAACATTTGTGAATATTTAATTAAACTAATATATATTGAAATAGATTAGATTTCTATTAAAATGTATTATTTATTTCTATTAAAATATATTGTAATATCATAATATCAGGGATGCATTTAATAGAAATAGTTATGTTTGTATTAAAATATTATATATTTAATTTTTAGTCAAATTAAATAAATTCTTAACCAAACTGGGTGAAAGCAAAAGGGGATTTTTTGAGTGTTTTGGTCTGCAATCACAAAAGCAAAACGGTTTTATTAACATTTGTATATTTAATTAAAATATCATATAGTTCTGTAAAAAGTTAAAAACATTATATATTTAAAAAAAATTAAATTTATATTAAAATATATTATATATTTAATAGAAATATATTATAATATCATAATATCAGGGATATATTTGTATTAAAATTTTATATATTTAATTTTTAATTAAATTAAATTGTTAATCAACAGGTTCAGGGTTTGGAGTCTCAAATAATTGCTCCGAAATCCGTGCATGATGATCGCCAGCTGGACTTGTTGATGGTTCGTGGAAACGGACGGTTCAGATTGATTGTTTTCTATATTGCGTTGCAGTTTTGCAAGCATTTAATGCTGCCTTTTGTTGAGTATGTTAAGGTGAGTTTTTGGAATTTTGAACTATTATTTTTTTTTTTTTGTTTTTTTTTTTTGAGAAAATTACTATTGTTTTTTAAGAAGTGGAATAGGAAAATTACCATTGTTTTTTTAAGAAGTGGAATAGGCGTAAAGCACTACATAGATCAATTGTTAAAATAAAGAAATAGTTACAAAATTTTACAAAATAGGGAACATAAAAAGAAGATCCCAAAAAAGTAACGAAAATATTATAAAAAAGGAAAAGGAACCTAGACATAAAAAGACTCAAAAGGTTTAAAGTAGTAGTTTGAACTTTTTATTGTGTTGAAATTTGGGTTAATTTTGTGATTTTTAATTTGGGTTAATTTTGTTATTTTTAAATTGGGTTAATTGTTTTAAATATTTATTGCATTTAAAATTTGAATTAGGGTTAATTTGGTGATTTTTTTAATTTTGTAGGTTAAAAGTGTGAAGATTAGGGCGGTTGGAAAGACTCAAAAAGGGTGTGGAATTGATGGAGAGTTGATAAGTGAAAATGGGGAGATAAAATGTTCGCTTGTTCCACAACAATTGAAATTACTTGGTTTTCATATTGATAAAAGAAATGAGTGAAAAAAGTTGGATGATTGATTGATTGAGTTGTTTAGGCCTCGTTTGTCATCATTTCTGTTTTTCCGTTTTCTGTTTCCGAAAACAAAAAACAGTTTTCTGTTTTTCCATTGTTGTTTCTAAAAAACTGTTTATTTTTTATATTAAGAGCATTCAACATGTGATTACGAAATAAACCAACAAATATAAACATCACATTTCTCAAGAAATATTCGACAAAAAGAGTACCATGAATTATTAACAATTCTACTAATTTCAAAAGATATTTTCAATATTACTACAAAAAATTGTATTGTTCTTTTTTTTTGGGAACTAAGAATTGTGTCTGTTCTTTTTTTTTTGAGAGAGAGAGAACTACAAGACGATCGCTTGTTTTTTTATTTCCTTTTAAATCAATCATGCTAGATACGGGATTTGAACCCCTCGTCTATGAAAATGTGGAGCTAGTACCTTACCACTAGACTTGGTCATTATCATCATAAATTTCAGCATTATAAATTAGTTCTTCAATCGACTTAATATAATAATACAATAAAAAATAACTTCAATACACAAATTTATACTGAATACTACAAAAAGATAAACTAATATATGTATGATACACAGTCATAAGAAAGAGTTAAATGCGACCACCATGCTCATTTAATATAAATAATATGAAAGAATAATGATGTAGCTAGTAAGATCATGGTATGCTTGCTCATGAAACAAAAACGTTGCCAAACGAACCTAAGCTTAAGCGGTCGAGTGAAGAGAGAATATAGTATGTATTTAAAAGTGGCCCCAAAAGAAAAACGGAAATAAGAAAGTAGAAAACACGTATTCATTGTTTTCAGAATTGCGTTTTTTTTTTTGGAAATCATATTGGAAAAAATGGAAACGAAGTGAGTTTGCCAAACGCGTTTTGCTTTTTTTTTGGGAGGAAAAAAACGAAAAACATGAAACAAAAACATTGCCAAACGAACCCTTAATTTGTTGTGATTTGTTTTTTATGTGTGTTGATTGATGTATGTGTATATTTTTCCAATTTCTGCTTTAAGTAATGTTTTCTAGTAAAACATTTGTTAGTTATGATTATAAGAGCAGATCAATATTCGTTTCATTAGCTGGTTTTCCTATTTCAAAAAATTAAGATGGTTTTCGTACTTAAAAAAATTAAGATGATTTTGCCAGCTAGAAAATGATAGCATGTGATATTTGTGCTGTTCAAGAAACATTTTTTTACAATACATAAAAAAAAAAGAAATCGTATGAAGATCTCAATCACGTCAGTATGAGTTGGAAAATAATTTTGTTGCCAATACAAACCCCTTGAAATAATTGGGTGATCTCTTTTATTTTTTATGAAGTTGTTGTTCGCATTCTCTCTCTTTTTATTCGACACATGCATGTTGGTGCTAATTTAAAAGTTGGTGTATCTTCTTTTATAATAGAAAAGGGAGCTGATACTGTGCGACGGGTATTGTAGCGATCTTATAGCAACAGTATATAAAATTGATAAAAATTATATAAACTGAAAACAAACAGTATGTAAAAATTCATTTTTTAAAAACAGTATATACGTGAAAAAACGAAAATAGTATATAGAAAACACAAACAAACAGTATATAAAAATCCATTTTTTTTAGAATCCGTAAAACACTATATACGTGAAAAACGAAAACAGCATATAGAAAGCAAAAAACATATAGAAATGCGGAAGAAACAACATATAAATGGTGCAATTTGAAGAACGTGTGAAACAACGAGGCAAAATTGCGGAGTGGTGCAATCAAAAGAAGGTGCTCGCTCATCCTTCAGTAGCGTGTTTTGTGTCGCATTGCGGGTGGAATTCAACAATGGAGGGGGTGAAAAACGGGTTGCGATTTTTATGTTGGCCTTATTTCTGTGACCAGTTTGCGAATCAGGATTATATTTGTGAGGTATTAAATGTCGGCTTGCGAGTGGTTAAAAATGAGAATGGAGTTGTAACAAAGGAGAATATTCGGTCGAGTTTGACTGACTTAATGGAAAATAATGAGATGAAAGAGAACGCTGAAAAGTTCAAGGGAATTGTGAATAAGTGCATTGTTGAAGGAGGGTCTTCTTTTGAAAATCTAAGTTGGTTTGTCCAAGCAATGAAACAGTAAGTAAAGAAAATTAGTTTTGTAATGTTAAAGTGTGATTTTATCTGAATAATGGATCGATGAAAACATTTATTTTGTAATTTATCAGAATTTGAAATAAAGTTTTTATTTATACAATGAAATTATATGTGATATATTTATTACTAATTGGTTGTTGATTTGAATTAATTTCTCCTTGTTTCAAGGGATTGATAAAATATGTAAGGTGCGTTATCATAAAATTTTCATTCATATTTATCGTTAAGTTTTCCATGTGCTTTATTTTTAAGTTTATTGTTATTTTCATGGTTTGAATAGGAGAAGTAACAAGTGGCTACAGGACATTCCTTGTATATTCTTTTATTTACTTATATTTTTTTTTCTCTTGTGTTCTCTTTTTTTTCTTTTTTTTTTCTATTCCTTGTTTATTCTTTTATTTACTTATATTTTTTTTTCTCTTCTATTCTCTTTTTTTTTTTTTTTTGCCAATAGTTTCTCAAAAAATTACCACCACTAAAATGGTCTAGTGGTATAGTATTAACCCCACATTTTCATAGGTGAGGAATTCAAATCTTGTGTCTAGCAGGATTGATTTAAATTTAGAAAGAGCATATGAACCCACTCTAAAGAGAATGAAGTAGGTGATCGCATGTAGTTCTTTCCCAAAAAAAAAAAAAAAAAATCTTCCATTCATTTAATAGTTTTTTAATTTTTGGAACTCCATCATAGAATGATTCATATGTAACTTGACTTGTTTAATGGAGCTTTGTTTCCTCGAGAATGCCATAATTTATAAAAAAAAAATGGCTATACGACATTTCTCTTTTAATGTTATGTTTACTTTTTTATTTCAGAAAAATATATATTTCCCCTATATACAATTTTCTAACTTTCGTATATGACTGACACGTGTCTTTTCTCTAAATATTTTGTTGTATATTATCTGTGTAACGAGTCAATTTGAAAGATTCAATTCAATTAGAACTCATTATATATTTTTGTACTATAAAAGTGCCATAAAGAATCGATTGACCCCACTAAATTCATAAAGATTCTATAGTCAAGTCTATGAAATATTTTATGTAATGAATCATATCGGTTTCTAATGAACCCGTTGTAACACTCTTTCATCAAAATGTGCCACAAATAATCATTACATCTATATACAATTCTTCTATTTTCCTACTCTACTGACCCGTACATTTTTCTGAATTTTTTTGTAGTATTTTCTATGTAATGTTTTATGAAAAGAGTAAATTAATGAGGTATACTTTATAACCCGTTTGGACTTTTTTGTATTATAAGGTTTACAGAAAATCAAAAAAAATGTATGGACCCACAATTTCAGTAAAACGATATGACTATATATATATGTGATCTTTCGTGTAGCGAGTTAATATTTCAAATATAATGATATTATAAATGACTCGCTACTTATGTTCTATTATAGCATGTAATAGGACACAATCCGCCTCTTGCGCAGCCCTGAAGGAAAAATACATGGTGGGACCACTTCTAAAAGAAATCTTAGTTAGTCCCAAAATGGATCCCGTCATTTAAAAAATTAAAAAAGAAAAAAGCAAAATCACGTGATTCCGTAAGGAAAAAATGAAAAAAAAAAAAAATGAAAAAATGGCACTCCTTTGAGCCTGTTGCGCTCTCACTCTCTCTCTCTCTCTCTTTCTTTTATGGGTTTTTATAACGATCCCAGAATCTCCACAAAATGATTATTGTAATTTTTAAAATTCAAAAGATGGTCATTTAAATTATTTTTTAAATTTATGTTGATTTTCCCTAACGTATAATCTTTTAAAATAGCTACATATAATTAAAAAATTAATTAGAATTAAATTTTTCATCATTACAATAATCATTTTGTGGAGATTTTGGGACTCGTTATTGTAAAAATAAAGAGAGAAGAGAAATTGTATAAATTATATTATTGATGTTGAATTGTCTTAATTTTACATGATGACACCTCTATATATATAAAGAATACAATACTAAATAACAAGGAGACTAAATATTATCATCATAATGATAGGACCAAATGATTCATCTCTTTCTATCTATAAGACCTCACAAGATTTGATGATTAATTAGATTGTAACGTTCATATCCTTCCATGTATGGATACATGAGGATATGTTAAGCATCTCCAAGTACACCCACATGACCAACTTATGTATTCGTATCTTTAACACTCCCCCTCAAGTTGGGTATGAAAATATCAAGAGAACCCAACTTGGAGATTATCTCGTGAAATCTTGTCTTGCCTAGTGACTTTGTGAAAATGTCGGCAAGTTGGTTTTTGCTGTTGACATATGGGGTTTCGATAATCTTGGATTGTACTTTTTCTCGCACAAAGTGACAATCAACTTCTATATGTTTGGTTCGTTCGTGAAAGACCGGATTCGATGCGATATGTATCGCAGCTTGGTTATCGCAAAACATTTGCATAGGCCCGTTGCGAGTTATTCCTATATCCTCCAATAGGAATTTAAGCCACACTAGCTCACTTGTTGTTGAAGCCATCGCTCTATACTCCGCTTCTGCACTCGATCTTGCTACAACGTGTTGCTTCTTGCTCTTCCACGTCACGAGATTTCCACCAACAAATGTACAGAAACCAGAGGTGGACCTTCTATCATAAGGGCTTCCCGCCCAATCTGCATCTGAATATCCGGTTATTGTCGTATGATTATTTCTTCTCATCCATATTCCTCGACCCGGTGATCCCTTGACATACCGCAAGATGCGGTTTACGGCATCCATATGACTCGTTCTTGGAGCATGCATGAATTGACTAACTGCACTAACAACAAAAGTTAAGTCAGGTCTAGTGATAGTTAAATAAATCAATTTACCTACAAGTCTTTGATATTGCTCTTTATTATCTAAAAGTTCACCCTCATTTGGATCAAGTTTGCAGTTAACATCCATGGGAGTTTCAAGGGGCTTAGTACCTAATTTTCCGGTTTTCTTTAACAAATCAAGGGCATATTTTCGTTGTGACAAAAATAATCCTATACTAGAATGCGCCACTTCTATTCCAAGAAAATATTTTAGTTTGCCTAGATCTTTAATATCAAATTTTTCTTTTAGAAACTTTTTTAGTGTGCAAATTTCTGTTTCATTATTACCAGATATTAAAATGTCATCAACATAAATTAGGACGACCGCAGTTGAATGTAATTCTTTTTTAACAAACATTGAGGAATCTGCAGAACTTTTGGAAAAACCATATTTAATTAATGTATAGCTAAGTTTAGAATACCAAGCCCTAGGTGATTGTTTTAAACCATATATTGATTTTTTAAGTTTGCAAACTAGGCTTTTATCATGTTGATTTGGATGTCCAGGTGGTAAATTCATGTAAACTTCTTCTTCTAAATTACCTTGTAAAAAAGCATTTTTAACATCCATTTGATATAAGGACCAACCACAATTAATAGCAATTGATAAAAGGACACGAACTGTACTCATTTTCGCGACTGGTGCAAAAGTTTCTTTATAATCAATACCATAAGTTTGTGTAAATCCTTTAGCTACAAGTCTAGCTTTATATCTTTCTATAGAGCCATCACTATTATATTTTATTTTAAATATCCATCTACATCCTACCGCTTTTTTCCCTTTTGGTAATTCGGTAACTATCCATGTTTTATTTTCTTCTAGTGCTTGCATTTCTTCGTTTATGGCCCTTTTCCATTTTGGATCAGAGTTGGCTTCCTCAAAGGTAGTGGGTTCGGTAAATTTTGATATTGAGCTCAGAAATGCAAAATGTTGTGATGAAATATTTTCATATGATATATGATTTTGAATAGGATAAGATGTAGCATGATAAGTAACAAAGTCTTGTAATTTAATGGGAGGGCGAGAGGAACGAACTGACCTGCGAAGATTTGTATCTGTGCCTGTTTGCAAATGTAGATTAGATATACCTGATCCTTCCACCACGGGTTGCACTTGAGGGTTAGAACTACCTGATGGTATTTCGGATGGCACTTGCTCTATATCTAGCTCTTGATTAATTGCATTGCCTTGACTATGCACTTCTAGGGTTGGACTTGCACCATGGCCTTCTACTGACACGTGTGGTCTTGGATGGCTTTCCTGTTCTTGAATGGTTAGAAGCATTTCACTAGTTTTTGCAAAATATGGTTCATGTTCAAAAAAGACCACATCTCTAGATATATATTTTTTACCATTTTCGTAATCATAACATTTATATCCTTTTTGTTGAGAGGAATATCCTATGAAAATACATCTTATAGCACGTTTGTCAAGTTTGTCACGATTATTCTCTCTCACATGAACAAAACAAACACATCCGAAAATGCGTAAATGATCTAAATTCATTTTTCTGTTATTCAAAATTTCTAAAGGTGTTTTATTTTTCAAGACACTACTAGGGAGCCTATTTATAAGGTAGCACGCAGTTAAAATAGCATCGGACCAAAAACATTTAGGTACATTCATTTGAAATAATAACGATCTAGTAACTTCTAACAAGTGTCTATTCTTTCGTTCGGCGACTCCATTTTGTTCAGGTGTACCAACACATGTTGTCTGGTGAATTATTCCTACATTTTTTAAATACTGAGAAAAATCTTTATTAACATATTCTTTTCCGTTATCAGTACGAAGAATTTTTATTTTGGCACCATACTGATTGGTCACTAAATTAATAAATTCTTTAAAAATAGAAAAAACTTCAGATTTAGATTTCATGAGGTAAAGCCAAGTGGAACGTGAGCAATCATCAATAAACGAAACAAAGTATTTAAAACCATCATAAGAATCTACCGGAGATGGACCCCACACATCAGAGTGAATCAAATCAAATGGTTCGTTAGATTTATTTGTTGATAGTTTAAAAGGCAACCGAGCATGTTTAGAATAGCGACAAACATCACAACAACTAGAGTCTAAATTAGAAAAAGAAAAAAGTTTATTCAAAACATTATCTGATGGATGCCCAACTCTCCAATGCCACAATTTGCCTTTGTCAGATTTTGTGTTTGCATTGGCTGTGAAAGCTTGACTTGGTTGTTCTATTAGATATAATCCTTGATGCAACTTTCCTTCACCAATCTTCCTCCCCGTTGCTCTGTCCTGAAAGGTCACAGTAGTTGGTGAAAATAATACATTACAATTTAAATCACGAGTTATTTTGCTAACAGAGAGTAGACTAGATGGAAAAGTAGGCATATATAAAACATTTTGGACATTTCTAGAAAACAGATTTGTGACACCGATACCATGTATAGGCACTAAGGAACCATCTGCTATAGAAACTGGTTTTGTATTATGATTGTTCTTTAGATTTTTAAGGCATTTTATATCGCTAGTCATGTGATCAGATGCTCCTGAGTCTACTACCCATGTACTTGAATGATTAGTATTAGTTGAAAAAGCTACAGATTTACCTTCATTATTAGGAGGTTGATTGGAATAATTAGATTTACCCAATTGTTGCAACATTTGGGTAAGCATTGCGATTGAGATCTGTGGTTCATTGGTCGCAACTTGTGCAGTGTGACCATCACCGACTTTTTCCTTGGTAGGCCGTAAATGAGGATGCAATCTCCAACATCTATCTTTAACATGGCCTAAGACGTTACAATGATCACATCTTGGAGGTGGACGACCTCCTCTACCTCTCCCCCTGCCACGAAAATTGGTGGAGCTTCTGTTTCCTCCAAAACTATTAGAATCTTTATTAGGTTCATCTCTAGTTTTGGTGGCTACCAAAACTGATCTTTCACTATTCTCTTCATTATTTTGAGAACTATTCATGATTTTCCTTCTTGTCTCCTCACGGTTTATTGTGGCAACAATACTACTAAAAGAAGGTAATTCAGGAGCCATCAATATTTGACTTCTAATGTGTTCAAAGTCGGAATCTAAACCGGCAAGAAATTGAAAAATTTTATCTTGTTCAATGCGTTTTTGAATTATTTTTAGGTCTGTTGTTGTTGGTAGATAAAGGGATAACTCATCCCATTTGGTTTGAAGGGATCCAAGATATTCAGTAACAGACCGTTTAATTTGTTTAGTTTGTGAAATATCTTGTTTTAATTGGAAAATACGGGCCGAGTTATTTTGTTGACCATACATCTCCTTTAGAGAATCCCAAAGATCTTGAGATGTCTCCGAGAAGGTAAAGATTTCCGAAATTTGGGGTTCCATAAAATTTAAAAGCCAAGACATAACTAGGTGATCATTTGCTTGCCACTCGTCATAGGTCGGGTCATCAACTTTTGGTGGTATTATTTTACCGGTTACATATCCAAGTTTACATTTCCCCCCAAGGGAAAGTAAGGCAGCCCTTGACCAAGAGAGGTAATTGTTCCCATTTAATAAAATGGTTGTAAGTTTTAATGAAGGATTTACATCAAAATGATGTATAGTGGTTTTGGTTTCTAGGGTTCTAGAGGCATCACCATCTTGTGCCATTTGGAAAAAACAAAAGGAAAGAATTGACCTTTTTTGACGAATCAATGAATAACACAACAGTTGAGAACCTTGCGCTTGTTGTAGCGGAAGTCGATTTCTAATTTATCACAACCATGGATCTCACAAAATTGAAGATCGCTCTGATGCCATGTAAAAATAAAGAGAGAAGAGAAATTGTATAAATTATATTATTGATGTTGAATTGTCTTAATTTTACATGATGACACCTCTATATATATAAAGAATACAATACTAAATAACAAGGAGACTAAATATTATCATCATAATGATAGGACCAAATGATTCATCTCTTTCTATCTATAAGACCTCACAAGATTTGATGATTAATTAGATTGTAACGTTCATATCCTTCCATGTATGGATACATGAGGATATGTTAAGCATCTCTAAGTACACCCACATGACCAACTTATGTATTCGTAGCTTTAACATAAAAATCCATAAAAGAAATAGAGAGAGAGTGAGAGAGCAACGGGCTCAAAGGAGTTGCCTTTTTCTCATTTTTTTTCAATTTTTCCTTACGGAATCACGTGATTCCGCTTTTTTCTTTTTTAATTTTTTAAATGACAGGATCCATGACTCCGTATGTTACTTTGGGAATATTTTTTAGCAGTAGATTATTTTGAGAATTTTAGATTTCATTTAGGTTAATTTGAGAAAAGCTCCAAAGAAAAATATGAAGATAAGAACATTTTATTTCAAAAGAAAAACACGAAGATATGAAAAAAATTCAAGAGTGATACAGGAAAAAAATTAGTGTAAGAAAAAATTAGAAAGTCCTTAGAATTTTTAAATATTATAAAAAATATACATTTTAAAATTCCTACATTACTCCCTACAAAGTTATATGTTAAATAAGTATGTGAATTATATTTAATTTATTTTTTTCTTTTTTGGGGCAAAATGTTGTTCAACATTTTCTTCATATACTTTTTGGCATCTTCATTTTGACTAGATTTCCTCTTATCTCAAAAAAGTCAGAGAATCGGACAAGGGCTCTACTCTACCAACGCATATATCAATATTTCTTGCATCCGAGAGTGGTACGAGCTACTCTAGTAGTCGGTCGAAGGTACAAAATGATTATGACAAGGTAAAGCATTCTCGTAAGTAATAGTACTCGTCATTATTGGTTTTTTCCTGCTTTTTCATTGATGCCTACTTCCCATTAAGTCCAAATACCTCAAAGACAGATTTATTTTTCGATCCAAAAAAGAAAATAAAAGATGAGATGATATTTCACATAAATTATTAATAACAAAGAATTAAACTACGAATAAATACATAATAGCTATGAAATGAAAAAAAGTATTTTACATAAGATAAAATAATACTTTTCATAAAAAAAAATTTAATAATATAAATGATAAAATAAAATAATATCTCATAAACTACATTATAAAAGATCATAAAAATTTGTCAATCAAAATTATAAATTAATTTATCTGAAACGAAGCGAGGTAATCTCTCGTTATGTATATTTTTGTAGTGAGCACTAAATTATTTAAGAAATATGGCAATCAAATATAACAATAACAACAAACAAGTTAAGATGATTTTATATCAGGTTGAATTTTGAATTTTATTTTATTTTATTCACCTTAGCCCTGGTCCTAAACTTAGAAATTAATGTTCCCACAGTGTTGAGAAAAATTTCGTATTGCCATTACTACAAGCAATATTCCACAGACAATTTCCTATTTTTCTTTAAATATTATTATTATTATAGAAAAGTCCAATTTTATTCTTCAACTATTGAATTAACTCATTTTTTTTGCCCTCCACTTCTTATTAATTCAATTTTAGTTCATCAGCTGTTTGATAGATGCATTATTAGTCTTTTCATCCGTTAAATGTTACGTTAGTTGATGACAACACAAGGATGAGAAAAATGTGGAATTTTTGTGGGCCTTTGTTCATAAAAAGATGACAACCCCGTGTCGAACACGGAAGACGCAACATGTCAAGCAATATACACCTGTCACCACATAATAAATGTCATCCCATAATAAAGGGAAGTATAAAACTCATTTTTTTTTGCCCTCCACTTCTTATTAATTCAATTTTAGTTCATCAGCTATTTGATAGATGAATTATTAGTCTTTTCATCCGTTAAATGTTGAGTTAGTTGATGACAACACAAGGATGAGAAAAACGTGGAATTTTTGTGGGCCTTTGTTCATAAAAAGATGACAATCTCATGTCGAACACGGAAGACGCAACATGTCAAGCAATATACATCTGTCACCACATAATAAATGTTACCCCCATAATAAAGGGAAGTATAAATGGGGGAGTTTCCTATTTATACTTTGAAAGTGCGATAATCTATCCAAAAAGAAAAGTAGAATTTCTCAAGTAGTGGAAGGGCTAGATGGTTAGGCCAGCTAAATCATGCAAGTGATTTTTGTTTATGCTGTAAAAATAAAAAATTTAAGCATACAAAATCATTTTGTTGTGAATACAAATTTCTTCAAATTAGTGGTAAGGGGTGAGGATTTTTTTTTTAATGAAATGTGGTAGGTTTTACACCTGTCATTAATTGAGTTGCATTATAATAGTTTGTATATAGACCATATTAATCAAGATTTTTTTTTTCTGATTCTCTTTTACCATAGCTGGTCAAAATTGTAGTAATTTTCAAAATTGGCGTCCACGTCCAAAAGGATTTTTTTTTTCAAATCACAATCTCAACTAACTATTTCTACAAATTAAAAGAACAGGTCTAGTTTAAGAAAATATCTAGTCCCAACAATTACCCACCTAAACTGTTTACAGTACAAATCTTCTTATGTAATACTTCAATCTCACAATAGATTGCAAACAAGAAATGAGCTCTCACGCCATAGTTCTTCCGCTCCCGTTTCTCGGCCACATCAGCCCGCTCATGCAGCTTTCTCACTTCTTAACCAATCATGGCTTAATAATCACGTTCATCAACATCGAAGGAACCCAAAACATCATTTCAACCAACGATAACTGTCGGTCAGATCAAAATAAAATCCGCATGGTATCAATTCCTGACGGGCTATCCTCAGAAGAAGTACGAAATGATCATAATTTCTTCCTTGCACTAGAGAAGAACGTGCCAGCAAAGTTAGAACAAGTGATACAGGAGATAAATGAAAGGGAAGAAGAGAAAAGGATCACTTGTTTGATTGTTGATTGTGGCATGGCATGGGCGTTAGAAGTCGCAGAAAAGATGGGGATCCAGGCGGTAGCATTTTGCCCGGCATCAGGCACCCATCTGGCAACGGCGTATCTCAGTATTCCGAAACTCATACGAGACGGGATCATAGATGAAAACGGTACTTAGTTTAGCTTTAGCCCAAAAAATAAATGAAAAGGTCCTTGCTTTCCAATAATTTTGTTTATTTGTCAATGGGTTAATAGCGTGTTGGTTGAGTATCTTTAGTTGAGATGCTAAACATTGGAGATTTAAATCACATATGGGCAAAGTAATTGAGTAGATCAGAAGTTTCTTTCTTTGTTTTAAAATATTTGTCATTTGAGGAAGCTTCAAAAGAAGATTGTTCAATTGATTCTCAATAATAGAGATCATACTAAATTAGGATCTAAAGTTAAATTATCATTTCAACATTGAAGTCCAAAGTATTCCCATACCTTTATTTTTCATACCTTTATTTTTAATTTGTAGGATCTCCTAGGAATCAGGAGAAGATCCGACTAACCGCACCTACACCACTCATAAATCTAACTCATCTTACATGGAACTACATGTTAGATGAAGAGACACGACGAATCATGTTTCACTACTTTGAGAGAAACGGAAAAGCTTTGTCAAAAGCTCACCACATCCTTGTAAACTCTTGTGAAGATCTCGAGTCACCGATTTTCACAAATTTCCCAAATATTCATCCAATTGGACCCCTTATTATGGATCAAGTAGAAAAAATCGGCAGCCAAATGAGTCAATTTTCTGACGACACGACTTGCATGACATGGCTTGATCAGCAAGAAACCAATTCAGTGGTCTACGTATCATTTGCATCGCAACACTCGATCAGAATCAATTTGAAGAGCTCGGACTCGGTCTAGAATTATCCCAAATGCGATTCTTATGGATCACAAGACCAGATTTAACCAATTCAACCAATAATATTTTCCTGAAACAATTTGAAGAACGTGTGAAACAACGAGGCAAAATTGCGGAGTGGTGCAATCAAAAGAAGGTGCTTGCTCATCCTTCTATTGCGTGTTTTTGGCCTTCTTTCGCCGACCAGTTCGCAAATCAAGATTATATTTGTGATGAGTTAAATGTCGGCTTGCGAGTGGTTAAAAATGAAAATGGTGTTGTAACAAAGGAGAATATTCGATGGAGTTTGATTGAATTAATGGAAAATGATGAGATGGAAGAGAGGGCTGAAAAGTTGAAGGGGATTTTAAATAAGAGCCTTGTTGAAGGAGGCTCTACTTTTATAAATCTAATCAAGTTTGTTGAAGCAATCAAACAGTAATTTCATAATGATTTTGTAATGTTACAACGTAATTTTATATGAAATAATAACAATAATTTCAGAAACTTTCGTAATCTTAATATAGTTTCATCTGATCAATGGATGATCATGGACGAATTATATTGACGATCCGTTTCTTATGCTGTAATCTTGTCTGAACGTGAAATTAAGTTTTGATACATACAATGAAATTATTTTTGATGTATTTATTACTTAGATTATTGATTTGCATTAGTTTCTTCTTGTTATACGATAAGAAATGCAAGTTACATTATATAAAAATTCTCAGTCAGATTTATCATTCATTTTTCTTTGTGTATTTATATTTTCTTTTATTGTTAGTTGTATATTTTGAATAGCAGAAATTACAAGTGATTACAGGACATTTTTTAAATTCATTGTTTTTTTACGTCTGTTATTAAAATAGGAGAAGTTAGAAGTGGTTACATGACATTTTTTTTAATTTCATTGTTACTATTTTATGTCGTTATTAAACAATATTTTTTTAGTAATAACAATTTAATGTGCCCCGATGGTAAATCCATCTGTTGACCGTATATAAGAAACTTATTTTTATAAGGACAGTTCAAATATATACACTATCATTTCGTTTCTTTATGAGAGTTAAGCCTGCAAACATGATTACTATAAAAAGGCCCATGGGCTGAGCTGAGACGGACTGTTTATGCGAGCTTATTAAGATTTTATTTTTGAATTATTTTTGAATTGTAGCGGATCGGCTACTAAGACTTTTATTAAATAAAAAAAATGCTACAAAAATAGTTACAAACATACATTTGTTAGGAGCTAAAGGGGTCACATATAACAAGGTTCAATTTTTCTAAAATGAGCAAAAGAAAATCTAAGTTACGGGTTGGCTAATTAACTTTGTTTATAATCTACTCTTGCTATGTTGTATATATTTTGCCGACTTCTTCCATACATTCACCTCTATTGTGGTTTCGTCAAGTATCTTCTAACAATTGTTTTTAGTGTTCCCGAAGATATGACAATTTCGTTCTTTTCATAGCTCTCAGTACATGACTGCCCATAGACTGCCATTTCTTTTTCCGGTCTTTATCCAATCATTAAAAAAATTCACTAGAAATTCAGGCTTTTTTTACATTGCTGCTAGAAATCCGGGCTGTTGGAAAAACTCAGAAAGGGTATAGAATTGATGGAGAGTTAATATGTGAAAATTGGGAGATAAATTGTTTACTTGTTCTCCAACAATTGAAATTATACTTTGTTATTATATTAACAAACAAAATTGAGGGAAAAAAAATACTGGAAAATCAATTAATCATAATTAAATACAAGTGTTTATAGAACTAAGCTACAAAAATAGATTTTTTAATCTTAAAAAATTAATTAACTTATTTGAAAGCAGAATCAATGATAGTTGCACAAGCACTATCAGAAAACAGTTAACTGGTAACAGCTAAGACTTTCTAGAAAATTAGTTTCGCCCAGTGACGGGGCGAAATATTAATTTTCTCATTTTTTTTCTCCACTGAATTAAGCTAAAAAATATTGTTTCGTCCCAACCAGCAAAAAAAAAAATGATGTTTCGCCCAACCACCGAAACGGTTAGTTTCGTAAATAATTTAAAAATTAGGTTATTCTTCAAATTAATATTTTTTTTTGGCCAGTTCCAAAAAAAAAGTCGCTATGAACCCATTGGCACCCCTCCAAATAATTGGATGATATCTTGTTTGAAGTGCTTGTTCTTTTTTCTCTGTTTTTTTGGGCCAATATTCCACACATGGATGGTCGTGCTAATTTAAAAATTGTGGTGGTATTTTTTATTCAAATCAAGCATTGTAAGTTGTAACAAATTAGAATGGACTACCATAAAAGATGCCCCTAATCATTGAGTACCCATATTCAGGTTTCAGAAAATAAAAATAAAAAAGATCTGATATATCATGCCACAAAAACTTAATATTTGAAAAATCATAATAAAATAAAAACGTATGAATTTGCACTCTTAACTATTGAGTTTCTGAGACCGAACCCAGAAGTGTTGAATTGGTGCATATTTGACCTCTCAACTTATTTTTGTTATACCAAAGCTTACTAGCTCAGGCGGTAAAGACACCACTCCTCAAATCAAGAAGTTGCGAGTTCGATACTTGTTAAGAATGATTTTTTTTTTTTTCAAATAATTCTCCTCGCTTGAGGAGTTCAAAAAAAAAAAACTTCATTTTGTTATATTTTTAACTCCTCAATTATTGGTTTTGCTTATTTTTTTACTCTTTCATCAGCGAAATAGTTATAGTTATTTATTCATTAAATTTGACACGTAAATGATGATATGTCACTTTATTTAAAAGAGAAAATGGTTATACATCACCAAAATTTAACTTACCTTAGTATGAGTTAGCACATCCTACTTAGACCCTTTTAACTAATCCTATGAAAGGCAAAATACTTAGCAATGAAATAATACCGGAGAATTTGTAGGTGTTGTATGAAATAACTAACGCTGGCAAAATTTCCACACTTCCATTTTGGTACTACCTAACTCTCTCTTCTGTTGACAAACTGTTTCGTATTTATAATGGAATTAATAATTAGAACGTGAAATCACCTCAATTATTTGAGCACTATATACAATACATACTAAAGGATTTTTATATGTTGCGGACTCTTAAATGGACGGCTGTTATTAAATTATATTTTCCTAATCCAACGGATCTAGAGCAGCAAAAACAAATCTGTCCTTAATTAACTTTCCATTCAAAATGAGTGCCAAATTAATGTAGAAGGTTTTCGAAGAGTAAAATTGTAATCTCAGTAAGAGAATCATTCTTTCATTTTCTAGTCTATTTCTCTCCTCTCCAGTATGTAGACTTCTTGTGTGTATGACTTACTTTCTCCCTTTATGCTCAATAGCTCTGAAGAAAGACGATGATGCTTGTCTCATTTTGTCTCTATTCTCTATCGCCTGATCTCAACATGCGATATGTTTGTCTCTTACTTTTGTATCACGCTAGTGTATTACCTCCATCTTGACCTTCTTGTATCTCATCGCATGAGTGATGGAAACGATCAACTCTTTAATTCTTCAATCTCTACCAAAAGTTCATAACATATAACTTGAATTTTAACAATTTGAATGTTAATTGACTGACTGTTATTAATTGAGTGAAAATTGGATAGAGCTCAAATGGATAATCCATTTGAGATAAAGATGGATTGGAGGATTGATCAATTAAGAGAGCTAGGACTTAAAATACTCTGTGTAACTTGCTGCGACTTTGATCATTTCTTAAACGGTTTTGTATGATAGAAATTTTAATTCTCAAGAGACTTCAAATTTGAGAATAATTTAGTTGTCGTATTTTATTTGGCATGACAATGCATCTTTATAAATTCTAATATATATTGTGCTGATTTCTGTCTTGCCAATATATTCTCATGTGATGAAGAAAAGACGAAGATGATATTGAGGAAATGGAGAGAAATCATAGAGGCCAGAGTGAACCTGTGAATAAATGCAAGGAAATGGAGAAAATGGAATGGAGAGATGAGAGAACACATATGGAAATAAGAAAACATGGAAATGAGCTGGTGCGATAATTAATTATGTAATAAATTGAGGAGTACCCATAATATTCTTTTCAATTTGAAGGGTCAAGATTAAATCCATCAATTAAACCGAAAAAAGAGTCGGGCACTATAGAAGAGTTCCATACTTAAAACACCTAAACATAACTTGTGTAAGATACAAATCTAATCAACTAATCCTTCAATTTCACGAGAGATTGCCAAAAATGAGCTCTTCTCCTCATGCCCTAGTTCTTCCGCTCCCGTTTCTCAGCCACATAACCTCGCTCATGCACCTCTCTCGCCTTCTAACTAATCATGACTTCATAATCACATTTGTCAACACCGAGCACAACCAACATATTGTTTCATCCAACAAAGACAGCCACCCAGATCAAATCCGCATGATTTCAATTCCTGACGGGCTATCCTTGGAAGAGGAACGGAATAATTACAAGTTGTTCCTTGCACTAGAGAAGCACATGCCGGCACGGTTAGAACAAGTGATATGTGAGATAAATGAAAGAGAAGAAGAGAAAAAGATTACGTGTCTGATTGCTGATTGTGGCATGACTTGGGCGTTTGAGATCGCGGAGAAAATGGGACTTCAGACGGTCGCATTTTGCCCGACATCAGGCACCCATGTGGCAGTAGCGTGTCTTAGTATCCCCAAGCTCATAAAAGACGGGATTATAGATGAAAATGGTGCGTAGAATGATTCTCTTTAACCTAAAAATAAATGAAATGATCCCTGTTTTTCAAATTTGTTTCCTCTCTTATTTGTCGAAAGACTGAAGCGGATTCTCAGACCCACACTTGGTTGTATATATATTAGTAACCAATAAAATAATACAAAATATATCAAAATATTTGATATTGTATTTATTCTTTTTAATTCTTGTTTTCCAAATTACTTTTTGTGGGCTTCCTAGGAATCAATATGAATACTCTTACACCTTTATTTTTTTGTAGGGTTTCCAAAGAATCAAGAGAAGTTCCGACTAACTGCAACTACACCACTCATGGATCTATCTCAACTTACATGGAACTATTTCAGAGATCACGATGCACAACGATTCATGTTTCACTACTTTGTGAAAATAGAAAAAGCTTTGTCGAAAGCTCAATTCATACTCATAAACTCTTGTGAAGATCTTGAGTTACCGATTTTCACAAATTTTCCAAATCTTCGCCCAATTGGACCCCTAATTGAACAAGTAGAAAAAATTGGCACCCAAATAGGCCAGTTTTCTGACAACACAACTTGCATGACCTGGCTTGATCAGCAAGAAAACAATTCAGTCGTATATGTATCATTTGGAAGTGTAGCGAAACTCGATCAGAACCAACTTGAAGAGCTCGGACTTGGACTAGAACTATCTCAAATGCCATTCTTATGGATCATAAGACGGGATTTAACCGATTCAAACAATAACATTTTTTTGCAGCAATTTGAAGAGCGTGTGAAACAACGAGGCAAAATTGCAAAGTGGTGCAATCAAAAGAAGGTGCTTGCTCATCCTTCGGTTACGTGTTTTGTTTCGCATTGCGGGTGGAATTCTACAATCGAAGGGGTGACAAATGGGTTGCGGTTTCTTTGTTGGCCTTATTTTGCCGACCAATTTGCGAATCAAGATTATATTTGTGATATGGCAAATATCGGATTGCGAGTGGTTAAAAATGAAAATGGTGTTGTAACAAAGGAGAATATTCAGTCGAGTTTGATTGAATTAATGGAAAATAATGAGATGAAAGAGAGAGCTGAAAAGTTGAAGGAAATTGTGAATAAGAGTACCGTTGAAGGGGGGTCTTCTTTTACGAATCTGAATAAGTTTGTTCAAGCCATCAAAAAGTAATTTAAGAAACTTACTTTTGTAATGTTTCAGTGTAAGTTTATTACATTTTTTATTTAAAAAAAGTGTAATTTTCAGTAAAATTACTCTGTTTTTTAAAGAAAAAATTGTAATTTTATGTGATAATAATAGTAATAATTTGTTGTGATTTGTTCTTTATTGCTTTCAAGTTTGTATATTTTTCAAGTTCGTGATTTAAGTAATGTTTTCTAGTAAAATATGTGTAAGTTATAACTAAAAGAGCAGATTAATATACACATCATCATTTCATTAGCAAGATTCCCTACTTAAAAAAGGTTAAGATGGTTTTGTCAGCTAGAAAATCATGTTATGTTCTTATAATTTCTCATTGAGTACTGGTAGATGATTAGGCCAAGCATGTGATATTTGTGCGGTTAAACATTCTTCTAGCAATACTTAAAGAAATCATATATTGAAGATCTCAAACATGTCCAGCATGAGAAATTTTTTTTTTGGCAATTCTTAAACATCAAATTTTTCTTAAGCATGTGATATTTGTGCTGTTAAACATGTGATATTTGTGCTGTCAAATTCTTAAGCATGTGATATTTGTGCTGTTAAACATTCTTCTAGCAATTCTTAAATATCAAATTTTTTTTTTTGCCAGTTAGGGGCGAAAAAGTATTTTTTAGCTTAATTCAGTAGGAAAAAAATGAGAAAATTGATATTTCGCCCCGCCACTTATTGAGAAATAAGGAAGGCAATATTGTGTTCCTGCTATTTTTATATTTCTTAGATAGTAACTGTTGCTCTAAAGATTTGTAAAATTTTAGTTTTTGTAGCTCTATCATTGTAAATAGCCCATATAACGATTATTTATTCGTATTAATACAACATAAGCAAACACTTATCTTTCAAAAAAATAAAAATAAAAGGGAGTGTGGACTTGACCTAGCAAGATTCAAATCAAATGCTAATCAAAAAAAGAAGAAAATGAATCAAATGCTAATAAAAAATAATTCCAAATATTTCATTTATATTACCAATACCAAAAGAGTGGTTACGATCCAAAATCATCATGCACAACACACACACACACACACACATATATATATATATATATATATATATATATATATATATATATATATATAGAGCAATAGCAGAGTCAAAACAATACAAACCAGCTCTCACTACGTAAAACTAAAAACAAGATCTACAAACTATAAATATAACTACGACTACTAGATAAAAAAAATATATACACTAGTGCTGGCGCTCTCTGCTACGCTCTCAAAAGAATCTACGTATGCCACCACCTCCTGCCTCAAGCGCTACTTGAGAATATTGGTTGAACGTCAGAAAAGTCAGATAATAAAATATTATCCACTACTACAGCTAGTACCCTACTGGAATGATAAATACTACACTTCTACGAAACACTGCCACCACTTATAAGAACTACCACTTGCTATAAAAATTACTACTTTTATAATATAAGTGGTACTACTGAAAATATACATATAGGTATATTTAAAAACTACGATATGGTTGGCAACCACACGGGACCCACTCATAGACTGCAATCTCAGATCTACTTGAGATAAATCAGTCTGCTACACTCTCAACCACACGAGAGTGGTGTCTCCAACTTTGCCACAGTGGAAACACGCCCCCTCTAACCACCCGAGGAGACCGTACTGTCACGTCTAACAGTTTGTAAGTTTCGGTAGCTAGCCGAAAATCACTCTCTGGTACCAAGCCCACTAAAAATGTCCGTACATGTGTCTTCCTCATCCACTTGTATAAAAATAATATTTTTCTACCACTAACATTTATACCACAAGATTTACCACTTACTACGTATTTCTACTGAAAATAACTACATTTATATAATATATTGAAAATGAAATAAATAAGTATATAAGTAATTAAATAAATAAATAAATAATAAGATCTTTTAAATACTACCATTAAAACCACCTCGGAATAAATATTATAATGACTACAGGAACACTGAAAACGGATACTGAATGGAAAAGTTATGAATATTTTACTGAATTATATTCTACTGATCAGACACGTCAGTCTAAAACTGACCTAATTCTACTGATAGGAACTACAACTATCTACTGAATGAAATAAAATAATTAAATACTTAAATACTCAGCCATGTATTTTATCTTGGCCTAAAAGCTTATTAATCCAACTATTAATTAATTGGATCATTATAAGTAAAAGGTCTAATCCATTTTAATTTAATTAAACATGGCCCAACTGCAAATAACATTCAGCCCACTTCACTAATTAATAATTAATTTGCTTAAATAATAATCCAGCCCAATAATATTTCGGCCCAACAGATTTATATTAAAAAGGCTTAATGGATATTTATTTGGTGGATATTAAACCCGAACTAATGATCCGACCCGGTAAGAACAAAACCCGACCCGATAAGACAAACACCTTAATTCTCTTTCTTCCTTTCTTCCTCTTTCGTCTCTCCTTCTTCTCTTTCGTTTCCTTTTAACTCAAACAGAGCTTCAATGGAGCTCCCCTCTCTCTCTAATAGCAGACCAATAGATGGCCGAGACGCCACCAATCAGACGCCTGGACCACCACCGGCCAACATCTCAAATCAAAAACCTACTTTCCCATCTCTCTACTCAATTTCATTCCATCCCCAAAAATTAGGTTTAGTCATATTTCGAGTTATACTCGATTTTAATGGCAGTAATCGACATAGCATCAAGATTAAAGGCTTAATTCAACTAATTACCTCGAAAAGCTCAAGCTTTACGATTAAGGTGGCTCGTTCTTCTCCGATACGTGAATTCCGGTGATGCCGGCCTCCGACCCGGCCTTTTCTCTACTGACTCGCCTCTATTCACGTTCTCTCTCCAGTTGCGAGCCTTCTCCCCCTCTCTGCCTTTCTCTCTTCCTATCAAGAGAGAAGGGAATTTATATGGATATGGATATGGATACAATATCAATTTTATGAGGCGGATAAGGATACGGATACAAATATTATTCGTATCCGGATAATATTTCTATTTGGATATCCGTTTTTATGAGACCCAATTTGGATCCATTAAATATTAATTTCCTTTATTTCACAACCATAGTTTCCATCTTTTCTAATTTACTTTTAATTAACATGTATCTCTTTAGTCTTTCCTCTTATTTCATAAGGAGTTTTTCTTCTTTTTCAAGACATATATTCAACTTAGAAACTTATTTTAATTTTCTCTCTATCTAAGAAAACCCTACCCTCCAAATTATTCTAATAGTATGTCTTTGTGGTTTGACTATGTAGAACAATGAATTTCTAGTGCAATTACTTGCTTAAATTTTTTTCTTTTAATAGTTATATTTATATAGCAATTTTCTATGATACTTACTAAAATATCCGTTTTAACAATCCAAAATGAGTCCATATTCGTATCCGTATCCGAGATATCCGAACCGTATCCATATCCGTTTAATATCCGAACCGTATCCGTTTCCGGGTCTATCCGTATCCGTATCCGAATCCGAAAAAAAATATGGATACGGATATGGTAAGAGCACTATCCGAACCGTATCCACACCGTTTACACCCCTAGTCATAAGGGATCGGTTAATTATCTCTCACAAATTGTGACTCACCGGCTCCCGTCCAAGGAGAAGCCGCCACCTGTCAAAAAATTAGGAGCCATTTGAAATCTTTCGGAACTCCCGATTTTATGCACTCCCGAGCTCTCATATATTGCTGACAATATTAGGAGCTCCAAATTAACTCCCACGAAATTTAACCTCTAATTATTTTGTTTTGTAGCTCCTTATGGCTCCCAGAGAATTTCTCATGTAAGGTATATTATTGGTAATATAAAAGTGTAATGTTTAGAATATAAGGTATATTGTTGTGATATAAAGGTATATTATCTATTTTGGCGGAGATATTTTTTTATTAGTCTCATCCTCTATATCAGTATGATAAGACTTCTACATTCAACTATTTTAGTATTCATTTTCTCTTATTTAGAATGTAAGGTATATAATGTTTAGAATGTAAGGTATATTGTTGGGAATATAAAGATATAATGTTTATAATCTAAGTTATATTGTTGTAAACACAAAGATATAAATAGAAATCAAAATAAACTATGAAATTTTTGGTTAAAAGATATAGGAGTCCGGGAGCCAACAATAAAACTTTGGGCTGAAATATATTGGAGCCACTAGGAACTAATAAAAAAAATATTCAACTGTATAGGATGATTCCCAATTTAATCTCTCATCTTATTGGAAGGTAATAAGAATTAAATAAAATGAGAAATCCAAATCTTTTTTTCTTGTCATAAATATTCATGAATCCCACATTCTTCAAAAGAAAAGGGTGGCACGGCTGTTATCATGTGGCGAGAGTCAATTATAAATTGAAATGTACATGAATAGTAACCCGCTATATTAAAAACTATATAACTTCATCTATGAGTATGGCTAAACAATATACGTAAGCAAAATGAAAATTTTGCTTACGGTCCAAAAAATTACACGTATCATCAAAAATTCAAATTTCAACCGTACGGATGGAATATATATATTTTGAATATGTTGTAGATTAATTTTCATAAGAATCGGAATAATATATCATCGTCATCATGCATCATCAAAATTCATCACTATATATATATATATATATATATATATATATATATATATATATATATATTCCAATTATATATATTTTGAAACGGGAGAGAGAACATGGATAATAACTCACATTCTTTGTTTTATCTACAATTCACATAATTAAAAAATAAAAAAAATCATTTTCCAAGAAAGTCAGAAATCCATGACTTTGCTTAAATCAAAATTTGAATTTTACGATTAAGTATCAAGTATATATTTAATTTCATTCATATATTTTGGTATTAAATTTGAAATGTTGATTATTATTATTAATTTTTTTATTATTATATTATATAAATATAATTAAAAATAAATATATATATAGCCGTAACTGTATCATAAATTTTTTTAAGATTTGCCGTATCTCCGTATCCGTATCGTATCGGAAACGATATCTGTATCTGTATGCTTACAACATAGCATGGGAACCACATTTTCATGTGCATTGAAATTGATTGTTCTTATTCAATCCGAGATAAAACAACAAACATCACATAAACCAATCAAAATTCTACAACTCATCTACTGTAAAACAAAAAATTTAGAAGATCAAATAAATGAAAGATTATAAGGTTAGAAATTAACCTCATTTCTTAAATGAGTGGCCATGGTAAAAGCCTACGTGTTCTCTCAATCAGTTCCAGAAGTAATTGCCTCTATATGGAGGGGTTAATTGACGATCCGTTTCTTATGGTGTAATATTATCTGAACCTGATGTATTTATTACTTGGATTATTGATTTGCATAAGTTTCTTCTTGTTTTACGATAAGAAATGCAAGTTACATTATATAAAAAAAAATTCAGTCAGATTTATCATTCATTTTTCTTTGTGTATTTATAGTTGTATATTTTGAATAGCAGAAATTACAAGTGGTTACAGGACATTTTCTTAATTATATATTTTGATGATACATGATGGCAATGATATAATATTTTTATTATTGTGAAAATTAATCTACAATATATTCAAAACATATATATTTCATCCGTACGGTTGAAATTTGAATTTTTAATGATACATGTAATTTTTTGGACCGTAAGTAAAATTTTCATTTTGCTTGTGTATGCTATTTAGCATCTCCACTTCATCTATATCATTTTATTATATAAGTGAGACCCCATATACCAAAAGTTGTAACGCGTGTTGTATTGATTATTTCTGATTTGATGACTCGATTTATCTAATATTCTACACAGAAAAATCACAAAAGTGCATTTGAACAACTATGTCATCAATTTTTGTATAGTTTGAATATGAGAAAGTAGACAACTGGCTACACAAGACATTTTTCTCTTGATATCATGTTAACTTTTGTAACGAAATTAAACTATTTAAGAAATGTGGCTGTTAAGGATTCGTTTGTAATCGTTTCTGTTTTTCTGTTTATTTTCTTTTTTTCTGTTTTTATTTTCAAAAAACTATTTTCTGTTTTTAAATATTTATATTCAACATATGTTTATAAAGAAAATTAACATATAACACAAAACTTCATTAAAAGTTACTGTCACAAATGAAAAACAAAAACAATTGCAAATGAATAAATCATTGTCTTTTTTCACTTCTACTGTTCCAATTTCCAACCGTTTTGTTAATATCGTTTTCTTTTTGGGTCTCTTCGTGAATAAGACTAAGAAAATCGACGAGCCCATATACCTTCAACTTCAACCTTAAGATCATCACCTATTTCAACATTTTGAACTGATTCTTCCATCTCCAAAATATATTAATCTTATAAAATTATTACTAGAAAAGAACTACTTTATACTACTTCAAAAACACTAATAATTATGTTGTATTCAAAAAATATATATATGAAAGTTCACACCTCCAAATTGAGACAAAATCATGCATTATCACCTTCAACTTTCAAGTCCAAACAAGTCATGAGATTCAATGCACATAATATATATTTATCAAAAAAAAAAAAATGTATTGATGTCTAGTTTAAACAATGAGAGAGAGAGAATAATCCTTGATTGCTTTCATATCTCTTGGGCTTTATCAGAAGTTAAGCGGTGGAGAGAAGACAAGCTTCTAATTTTTTTATTTCAAGAAAAAGAGGTTTGAGATATTGGTGCGAAAGTTAAGAAGGTAACGGAGAAAGCGGCCCTGGGAAAAACAAAACAGGAAAGTGAAAACGTAGATTAGACGTTTCAAAAATCCCTTTTTTTTGTAAATGAACAAAAAAAAAAATGAAAACAACATGATTTTGCCAAATAGGTTTCTGTTTTATTTTGGCTAAAATAAACGAAAAACATGAAACAAAATCGATACCAAACGAGTCCTTAGATTATTTAAGAAGTGCTTAAATAAAACACTTTTCAACAGAAACAAGTTTATATTATAAAAGTAAAAATCATTTTTTGTTTATTTCTTTCACTTAAGCTTGATCCTAAATTTAGAAATTAATGTTTCCACCGTGTTTAGAAAATTTCCTATCGCCATTACTACAAGCAATATCCCACATACTACAACCTACACAATAAAAAATAGTATAAGAATCATTAAATTTCTCAATTAATAATAATATATATATGAACAAAAAAACTAATTATGTTTTAATTACTGGCCTGCCATTGAGGGACCAAACCAGAAAAAGCCGTTTTAAGAAGCAACAATCCTACATAGGCCTCAAAACCCTAAAAAACAAACAAAAAATGGTTTTTAAACCCTAGAAAATTTTATAATTTTTATTATTTTCTAATACCTGTAAAATAAAAAGCACAGGATAAAACGGCCACAATTGACCCTCTACACCCGCCGTTTCGCCCCACACTACATCCATTCGTTTCGCCTAAAATAAAATAAAAACATTATTTTATATAATTTCTCATTTTTAATATATTTTAATATTTACTTTTCCTAAAGCGATACGAGTGTAGAGTCTTTGCCTCTGATATTTGTTCTGCAACAGCATAGCGACACCTTGCATAATCGCCCAAGCCAAAAACAATTCCACACCTTTCTATAAAAAATATTTATTATTTATTGATTTTATTTATTCATTATTTTTTATTTTATTTATTTTATTTATTTATTTTTTCAACTTTATTCCCAAACTAAATCAAAACCTTTCTGTCAAAATATCAAAATAAACAAAACCGGGTGAAATCCAGAGGAAAAATTGGCAATTGAAAAACCAGGAATTAAAATCCTGAAAAACCAGGGAATTGAAAAACCGGGAATTGGAGTACCTGTTTGTTGGCACAGTCTAGCTCGCCTTGTCCCTTTATTTCCCAAGTGAGGCTCACTACAGCCATTAACATTGCGCAATAATGATGATACATCCACCTGTAAAAAAATTAGAAATATATATTTATAAGAAAATTATATTTTGATAATTACAAGCTTATTAATAATATTATAATATATATTTTTACCAAGGACGAATGTCGCTTCCGTTTATTCTTAGGATATTCTCTCGCAAGGCTAAGTTCGTGTATAGAAATAAAAGCCAAGCCTTTAAATTGAAAATTCATTAAAATGAGAAATTCATGAAATTTTGAAAATATTTATACTATTATTTTATAGTAATATTATTAATAATTACTTGGTAGAATTGAACGGGCAAAGCAGGGAAACATCCGTTCCAAATCCGGGATCTCAAAATGAGGAGAGTGGATGGAAATAGAAGAAATAAAAATGCAGTTTTATCCTGTTTCAATTTATTAATATTTTAGCATAAAAATTAAAATGTTAATAATATGATATTTTTTTGAATTAATTATGAATTTTAATTTTAACGTAGAATATACGTAAGTACATACTCTGTATTTGTTGTATTCTTCCTTGATTTTAAGCCTCTCTTCTTTCCGTTTTGCATGTAAATCCACTGGACCGAGAAACATATTTAAGAATCGACCTAATGAAAATCCATTATTCAATAAAGATTTACTAAATTACTATATTGTGAATTGAATGATTTAAAGAAAAATGAGTGAAAATGGAGAAGAATGAAGAACCGTGAGCTTTGACAGGAAGGAGAGAAGCCACGTCACCTTCACTGATCCGACACTTCGCCTTCCTCAGCTGCTCATCAATCTACACAAATAAATCTCAAAACAGTAACAAAAAAACTCACTCACTGATCCATTACAAAAACGCAAACTAAAGAAGAGATTTACTCTGACTGAGATCCCAGGATCGAGTCTCTCCCGTGCGGAGTTCAGGGAGGAGGAGAGACGGCGGAGGGCGGAGTCCACGGCGGCAAAACGGTGGCGGAGAGACATCTCCTCGACTGATCTCCGGCCAGCTGCGGCCATCGCCGCCTCCTGCAGCTCCGTGGCCCTTTGCTTCGCCGCCACCGCCTCTGTTAGTAACTCGTCTTCTTCCTTCGTATCCACCATTTTCATCTCTTTGAGAGCTTAGTGAGTGAAGAGAAGTGATTTCTGTATAACGAACAGTAGTATTATTCGGTGCAGAGTGATTTTGTCTGCTTACGTAAGCTGTTATCAAACAATGCTTGTTTCTATATTATATGGAGAGCTGTATTTTATAACGACAGTTGAAGGCAGAGCTGTGTGTTTTGTTTCCTTTATCTGTGTAAATAAGACATGAACCTGTGTATAATGGCTTGTGGGCCGAGTGTTTGTGCAAGCTGATTAAATGTGGATCACTAAACGATTTAATTATAGATAGACTGATCCATGGCCCACGTTTATTAAATTCAGTTCAGTGTCACTTAATTAGATATGCCCCAATTCAGTCTCATTAAATTCAGTCTCATTGGGAAATTTGCAAAAAAAGAAACAAGAAAAAGGATAATGGTATTATGCCTAAATTGCAAAAAAAAGGTGCATTACCAAAAAACTGCAAAAAAGAGAGAAGAAAAAAACTGTGCTTAAATTGCATAAAAAAAGGTGCAGCACAAAAAATTGCAAAAATATTTCAACTATATATTTTGCAATTTACATAAAGGAGCTTTTTTTTCAAACTCTCTAAGTTTAAATATACTACTACAATACAATAAATAAAATGTTTTTGAACACAATGAATTAATGACCCTTCTAAGTTATAAGATAACCCAAAAAAAAGATTAAAAAAGTGCTCTTTTGACAAAACCTATACCTACTTAATTTATTTAATATAACATAAAAATATTAAACAAATAAATAATAAACCTTGTACAAACTATATGCAGGAAAATATAACATTCTTATTACATTACAACACGCTCTTAACCAATTTCTCGAACTTATTTGCGACAATTTGATGCCTTGAGTTTTGATATAAATTAATCAACGCTTTAATTGATTTTAATAATATGAATTTAGATAAATAAGATTGAGTCTCATTTTCTCTCTCCTCTGAATTTGAATTATCGCTTGATGAAGCATGATTTAAATTTAAATTTAAATTTAAATCTTCTTTTAATGAGACGCATAGTGGTTTTAACCATTCTTCTAAAAAGTTCGCTTTCTGCAAAAAAATATAATAATTTATATAAATTAAGTGAAAGAAACTTAATTAGGCGAAATAATTTGTAAAAATAAAAAATAATTACCTTAATTAGAAAATCTTTTAAAGATTGTTCATCATCAGATGAGACAAAACCAAGCAAATGCAATGCAGTAAATGCCAGCTGACACAAAATTTAAAAATATATATTTTATCAGACTAATAAAAAAAATACAAATAATAATTAAAATAATGAAAAAAATGAGAATTCAAACCTGTTTTTCAAGATTTTCTTTGTATTTAAAACTTGAAGGAGCAGAATTACTACTATTATTATTATCATTATTTGATAATAATTCAAGAACGTGAATAATTCCTTGCACCACATCAGAATAAGAACTCCCATAATCTTCAAAATTAATAAAAAACATTAATGAAATATTAATTATAATATAAAAAAAATCAACACACACACACAATCACACACTGACCAATTTTCGAAGAAGGAACAGCAAGAGCAATCGTGGCGTGAATTCTTATTTTGTAATTAGTCGAGTCGCGAATTAATAGCATTAAAATTCTATATACAGTTGGCGCCCTGAAATATATATTAAATAATTATATTATTATTATTATAAAGTTAATTATGTTAAATAATATTAGATAATTACCAAGGCATAGATTGGAGTTTGAGAGTAGTGTTTAAAAATAAGTTGCTCAATGCATGACAAACATTCCATTGTACCTAAATTAATAAAAATAAAATATAATAACAATATATTTTGTAATTATTCAAAATAAAAAGAAAAAATAAATAAATATTCTTTTTATACCTTGACATTTCCAGTAGTTACACATGAGAGAAATGCTTGAACCATTCTTTCAAGCCAATTTGAATCTCCATTACTTTAAAAAAAAAAAATATATATATATATATATATATATATATATATATATATATATATATATATATATATAGGTAATTAGTAAAAACAATTTTTGAGAAAATAAAAAAAAAATTAAAATCCCTAGTTAAAAAGATAAATATAGATACCTATTATCAAATCTTATGAATCTTGAGAGATAACCTAGAGCTCTTACCGCATTTGACTTAATCTAACAATCAACAAAATTAAAAACATAATGAGATTAATTAAATTAAATAAGAAAAAAAATACATTTTTTCTCTTGTAAAATTAATTTATCATTAATTTACACCTTATCGCCATCCTTAGTCAATCTCAAAGCAGTTTCCACCAACAAGCTGGTAAACTCGCTCCATTCAGCTGTCAATTAAAAAATAAACAAATAAATATAATAATTTTGAACAAAATAGTGTTTGGTGCATTGTGCTGACGTGGCGCACCAGGTTCAGGCAGCTCGTCAGATTTGAGGCGAAGAGAGTCGCATATATTCGCCAGAGCCCAAGATGCTGTAATTCTCACCTGTATAATTAAATAATTAATTCCACAATAAAAACATCAAAAAATATATAAATTACAAATTTTGAAAGAATAATAAATAAATATCAAATATTATAATACCGAGGCTAATGGATTACGAGTATTCAACTCAACCGCATGAATAAAATCACTCAAGACTCTCGAACTGCAATTAAAAATAAAATAATTAAAAATATTTTTCTCTCTATTTTTAACATTAACATGAATAAATTAATTAATTACTTGGAAATAATTTGAGGAAAAGACGAAATAATCCCAACAGCTCGACAAGCGGCCGATCTGACGGACGGCGCCGAATCTTTCGTCGCGGCAAAAATCTAATTAAAAATTTTACAGGGTTATATACGCAAAATTTCTCCTACTAAAAAAATTAGTTTTTATTTTACTTACAGAAGAAGAAACGACGAATTCTTTTTTCTGTTCGGAAAGAGAATTGAAGACATTTAAAGTCATGCCAGCAAAACAAGTCACCGACACGGCTCTAACCTAAAATGGAATATTCACAATAAATTTGAAATATTATTGCATAAAAATAATTAATTTTTAAAATAATATTTTTTCTGATTTTTTACCATGGGGGAAGAATGAGACAAAGCTAAAGGCAGATACTCCTCAATCGCTTCATTCCACATAACAAAACCGAATGATTCCCCCAAATTATTACTATTATCATAATCATTATTATTATTATTGTTATTATTATTATTGTTGTTGTTGTTGTTGTTGTTTAGGTCAAAACAAGGGGCAGAAGAGACGCGTTTGTTTCTTGTGAGATCTGAAAACCGGGAATTGGAATCCGGGTTGTCATCGAAACCCTGGAATCCAGATCCCGCTCTTAAGCACTCGTCCATCACCTAAATTAAAGAAAACAAAAAAAGAAATGTTTTTAAAAAAATTAATACACCTGTTTGTTGACTATTAGTAAATATTTGGTATGGAGGTGTGGTATTTGAGTAAATTTTTCATATTTGTTGGGAAATTTGAGTTTTTTTGTAAGGGTGTATGAGATATTTTGAGGTAAGAAACAAAATGTTTTAAGAAAATACGTCTTTTTCTTGACCAGAATTAAAAAAAATTATTTATAATTTTTGTAGGGGCAGTATATGAGATATTTTGAGGCGAAAAAAGAAATTTTATAAGAAATGTCTTTTTGTTGAGTGGAATTACAAAAAATATTAATTTATTTAGAATTTTTTTTAAATTTTGTAGGGGTATTATATGAGATATTTTGAGGCAAAAAAAGAAATAATATAAAAAAATTTGCCTTTTTTTACTGTGGAATTAAAAAAAATTAGATTTTTTTATTTTTGTAGGACTATATGAGATATTTTGACGTTTTCAAGGGCATATAGTAAAAATTACAAATAATTACTTAAAAAATTACCTCAAAAAAATTACTCTAAAAAAAAAGAATCACCTTAATGACGGAAGTAATGCATCGCTCGAGAGTGGGAGGGGCGTTTTTGTCATTATCAACTTTCGAGGGACCGAAATGCAAATCCTCACAATATTTTATTTTCAACAATTCATTTACTGCATTTGACACTTTTCTCCAAGTTGCGTTCGCTGTGGTTGGGTAGTTATGCAATATTGCTCTCAAAACCTAAAGTAAAAATTTTAAAAATATTATAAAATATATATATAATGTTAAGAAGAAATATTTTAGAGAGAGAAAATGAGACCTGGAGGGACCCGCATTTAATGCTGAGGTGCGCGTCCTTTTGTAAGCAATTGAATAAGACAATAAATACGCTTGATTTTCCTTCAGCTTGCTTAAATTCTGATAAATAAATAAACAATTCATACATGTAACATAATTGAATATTTAATTTTTTTTAAGAAAAAATAAATAAAAAATAATAACCTTGTGAAATTTCGTTTTGTAACAGTTTCAATACATCTAAAGAAGGTGGTGATTTAGAGAATGCAACTTCCAAACAACTAAGCACATTAACCTAAAATAAATAAATAAATAAAATATTAATAAAACTTAAACATTAATAAAATTAAAAAAGGGGAGATTAAGCATTAATAATTAAAAAATATACTAACCACAAAACTATATTGATCATTTTTTATCGCCTTATTTTGTGAAACACGATTGCACAAAGATGAAATAGCGTTTGGCAATAATTCCCCAGGCATTCTTCCATATCTATTTTTACAAAAAAAAATAAAAAATAATAATATATTAAATAATTAAAAATGATTAAAAATAAATAAATAAAATAAATAAATCATACGGTGTGGCTGATATTAAAATAATCAAAAGTTTGAACAATCCATTGACCAACGAATTATGAGTCTCTCTTTCTACCAAGTACAAAACACCTGTTAAACAAAAAACATACACAATTAATATAACTATAAAAAAGCAACCTATTAAATGAGAAAAAAATAACAAAGTAAAATTCGCAAGAAAGCCTTTCTATTATGCCTAAATTGAAAAAAAGACCCTGCATTATTGGAAATTGCAAAAAAAGGTACAGGCCTTTTTGCATTTTTGGCAATAATTCATGGTTTTTATTGCAATTTCAGCATAATGCAGGGGCCTTTTGCAAATTTCCAAATAAAAAAAATGATTTTTTACTAATGTAAGAAAAATAAAAATTTACCAGTGTGTAATTGCATGAGGATTTTTCCTAAAGAGCTGGAAAGAGTTGTGAAAGAATTAGGTTTTGAAAGCTCTTTGAATTCTGCCACTTGTGTTAAAACTAGGGTTTGTGATTCTAGCATTGTACTGATCGTTTGTACCGCCTCAATTCTGACCTGTTAAAAGAAAAATTAATGTTTTAATAGGAACACGTTAATTATAATACACTTTCAGTTCTCACCCATCAATAAATATTTATTGAAATATTTTCACAAAAAAGGAAATTAATTTGTTAATAAAATGTATTTTTTTTAAATACCTTGGGTATAGGATCGAACATTAGACATGTCATAAGAGTAGCTTGATTTTTTCTGAGTAAAAACCAAAACAGAAAATTGTCAATTATATGCATACAACAATTATACAAAAGAATAAGAATATATTAATTACTAAAAATAAAATAAAATAAAACCTAAGTTGAAGAACATCATTTTCAGGCAAAATCAAGGGCCAAAATGAAGTGAGAGATTTCGCTTCAGCACGACAAATATCCTTCAAAAAATCAAAAAAAATAAATTTTCAAATCTTTTGAGGGGTACAAACGTAAATTTCACCAAATAAATAAATAAATAATACCTGTATGCAACAAATCGCATTTAGTCTAACTTTCGAGCTTCTAAACCGATCACTATTAATCTTTGAATAATCATTATCACTAAGATCTGAATCTGATGAAGAATATTCATATCTTGAATTTGAATCAGAATCAGAATAATTATCACTATTATAATTATAATTACAATTATTTTTTAATCCTTCTTTTCGTCTTAAATGAGGCGGTTTATATGCATTATTAGTTGATTTGCAATTCGACCCCGAATTTGCGCCCAAATTAGAAAATTGAATTTCTTTCGATTTTGAATTTGAATTTGAATTTTGAGGAGCTGAATTGAGACCATATGTGAAGAAGAGTTGAAGTGTTGAAACAAAACCTGCCATCTTAAATATTTAATAAAAATAATGTTAATTTAATTTTAAAAAATGGTACATTGAGGAATTAAAGTATATATTAGAAAAAAATATTTTTATATTTATTACTTACATGAGCAGAAAGAAGGCCTTTTGGATCTGATAAAACTAAGTGTAAACATTGAAGAAATGATGTATAAAATCTACAAAAAATAAAATAAAATAAATAAATAATAATTAATTAATTTAGTCATAAATACTATCAAAATTAAATAATTAAAAAATACCTCGACATGATATTATTCTCTAAGAATAAATTATTTGCCGCCAGAAAATCCATCAATTTCCTCAAAACCTAAAATACGAAAATATAAATAATCACTCAATCCGACAAATTATCTCAAAATTCAAAAAACAAGATTCGAAATTTGAATTTAGAATTTTGAAAATTAAAATACCTCATTAATAGACTGCCATAAATCTTTCGAAATATTCGACCCAGCCCGATTCAAAACCTTTCCCAAAATGGAAAATGCAGAGTTTTGCAAATCCCACACGTTTATAGATTGATTTGATTTTATTAATTCAATATGCAAATTTGAAATAATGCGAATAACAACTCTGATTAAATGCGTATTTTCTGATAGTGAAGCATTTCTCTCATAAACCCTTTGCAAAAAACTGAAAAAAAAAAAAAAAAAAAGGAAGAAAGAAATTAACTTTTTAATAAAAAATTACATAAAATAAAATGGGGAAATAAATGAAATAGTAAGTTAATTAGTATATGAACTGACCTTAGAATATCTAAGCTGTCTTTAATTGTACCGATTTTATTTGATTTAATGGATGAATTTATTTCCAATCGGCCCAAAATTGCTTCTAGAAAGTTCAGTAAAGTATTCCAACAAGTTGGATTTATCTCCAGTTGAACTTTGCAAATTATTTCATGAATCTACAAAACAAATTGCCAAAAAAAACACCATTTAATGCTGTATAAAAATACAAATTAAATTAACAAATGGAGAAAATGAATAAAATTTACCAAATGAGAGATGTTATACAATGCATCGTCACAATCTTCACACTTAGAAACCGACTGAACCAATTCAGCCAGCAGAATCACATCAGAAGTAACCTGAAACAAACAAAAAAGAACTCAACTTTACATCCAATTCCATCCTCCAATTACTCAATTAACACTCAAACACGCCCCAATCTATCACCAAAACCCTCAATTTTCACAACCACAAAATCACAAATTTCATGTCAAAATCTGACCTCGTGAGAGGGGAGGAGTTGGGCGGCGGAGAGGAGCGGATCGGAGGGGGGAGAGAGGACGACGCGGCGGAGGAGAGAGAGGAGAATGGTTGGCGGGGGATTGGTTAGGGTTTCGTCCCGCAGGGTTAGGAAAATCGTCCGCCATTGTTTCACGCCAGGCGATGCTGATGCCATGTTGCTTGGTTTGGGATTTCACTGAAGAAGAAGAAGAAGTAATGGCAATTGGATTTGTAATAATGCAGTAATGATTGCTGCTCTGTTTGTTTCTTTTTAGTTTGATTTGTAGTTTTTGGATGATTTACTGAAGAAGAAGAAGAAGAAGGAAAGAATGGAGGAAGAGAAATGGTGTGATTGGATGCAGGGATAAGAGCCGTTCGATGAAGATCTGACGGTTGTTATATTGGAAGGAGATCTGAATTGTGCAAAAGAAATTGGATGAGATTAGGAGAAGAAAGCAAAATGGGCTGGGCTGACTTAATTCAGACCTGGCCTGATAGTTAGTTTATCAACAAATTATTTTCGCAAATTTGTGAAAATAGATGAAACTGAGGAAAATATATATGTATTGAAAAATTGTATTTCCTTTTTATTTGATAAGAAATTCGAATTTTTTTTTTTTTTTTTTTTGAGAAATTTAAGAATCCAAAATTTATTGTTGGATAAACTCATATTTTTTTTGTCAAACTATGGTAAAGGTAATAAAATGAGGTAGATTTATGAGGTGAAAACTCCACCAAGATAGTATACTTTCATCCAGATAAAATATTATGAAAAAAATCAAGTCTAACCTTGCCAAATTATTTAAATATAAAAAAGTGAGATGCCACAAAATGGGAGACTTTTTGAAGACAGACTAAGGAAGAAAATATGTGCAAAGCACACGCTTTGTTCAACAAATTTTGGAATCCCAAAATACTAAAAATATAGAACAAAAGAAAAGGTTTAGTCAATGAAGAAAGAAGCGTGGTGGCCTCGTGCATTAATATAAAAATACATGTTATTAAAAAATAAGATTGATATAAAATTACAATTGGTGGCTTAAGATTGATATAGAAGTACAATTGGTGCCTTAAGAATAACCACTTTTTGTTATACGGTAACCCTTCCTTTCTATTCAAAAAAATAACATAGTCCTTATGAAGAAGTTGGTGAAAAAGGAAAGTGAACCAAAAAAGTTGTAAAAATAAAATTTTGACCAACCTTCTTTATATTCAGAGAAGAAAAAAACATAGTCCTTAATTATGAAGAAGGTGGTTGTAAAAATAAAATTTAGACCAAAATATTTGCTAAAAAAGCTAAAAAATCTTTTTTCCTACCTCTCCGAATTATAAATATAAATGATTTTACCAACATTATTTGCAAAATTCAAGCTTGCCTAAAAAAACATTAATTGCAAAATTTCGACAGGAAAAAATATTGTTACGCAATTTTGTTGATGTTTTGAGTTTTCCAAAGAACAATTGTGAGTTTGAATTTGAATATTAGCATTTTAAATTTCTTTTTGGTATGGCATTTATTCTTATTTATCATTTAATCAAAAATTATATAGTTGACTTGTAATAATAAAAAGTATATTAAATCTAAAAATAATTTTTCCATAAAAGTATTTCACATAAAAATTTGCATTAACCCTATGAAGAGCCAAAGATCATACAAGTTTCATAGCGGTATAAAATCATTATTATAAAATAAAAAAAATAAAAAAGGTGTAGGATATGCTGATAAATACTAACCTAAATCCTAATAAGTAAAACCTTACTTGTATTTGAATTATGCAAAAAGATATCACTATTGAGTCAATGCTTTAGCACTATGTTCTATTTAGAGAAAATGGCAAAATGAATTGCTTCAACATAAACTTTAATCTGTCATCTATATATAGTATATACAACCAACCTGTGAATAGTATCTCCTCAGCATGTACAATTGCATGAAATAATTATCATTAAAATTGTAAATATTAAGCAGTGAATCATTCCATCAAAATATTCTGCAGAAAAAAATATTATCGCGTAAAAAGTAAGAATTATCTGGTGAGTTGTTTACAAAAAGAAAAATAACCTACAGAAGGAAAAACTGATATAAAAAAATTTGTGTTTAAGCAAGTAATTCAGATATAATTTTCTAAAAGGGTCTGTTTTAATCGTACATAGTCGCTAATGCTCATTGAACAATTTGTAACCGAGATTTTGCGGAAAGTTTTGGTTTTACTTTATCAACGGCGATATTTGAAAATACACCTTTAATTCATCGGTTATTCGAGGAAAATGAAAACTTGTTCTTAGATGATAGAATTTATTGTTCTTACACTACCTTTATATAAATAGAATGCATGGTTTGGTATAGGAAACACTTATAAATAGTCAAATTGTTCAATATGATCTTGTTCACACAAATTTGGCCTAAATCCACGTGATCTTTTTGTAAAGCTTTCAACAACCTAAAAGGGATCATAAATCATTTCCAATTATATGCTTCAATCCCAATTCTTACAAAGTTTCAACAATATTTTGATAATTTCGTAAGATTAAAGCATGCTTAAAATGTAAATAAGCCAATGAACTTGTATATACCAAATTTGTCATGCCAATGAGGATTCCACTATATTTAATCGGCTAATTAGAAAAAACAAGATCTGATGTTTAGAAAACAGATATATTTGTTAGGTTTTTGTTTATTTATATGCATTAATTCTACACAAGCTGAAAACACATTAAAAAATCAACGGATCCTAAAACTTTTTTATTGGTCCCTCTTCTTTTGTTAAGATCAAGAACAAAAATTAATAAGTATATAAAACAGTTCATTAATATATCTTTTGTTAAGATCAAGAACTTACATAAAATTAAGTTGAAAACAGTTCATTTAATATACTGATTTCAACTACACACAGTACAAAGCATGATTTGCTTAATTCACACCTCCACCCTTCTACTTTTCCATATTTATATTTCCATAATTCAAACCTTAGACATAATTAAAGCACACATATAGGCTTATAGCCATATCTTAACCATATAATCCTAACATATAAATAAACCTCAAGGAGAAAAGTGTGACTCATGAAGTGCCAAACCAAACAACCTTAAAGTACCAAAGGATATAGCCATGGCTGCCCAACCCCCTACCAAAACCCTAATTGCACTCTTCTTCGCACTTGCACCACCTAAAGCCGCACCAATTGCCCCAAAACCAGCCAATGCAAGAGTCGTCACCACACAGACCACTATCAGTCTAATCTTCATGGACCTGATAAACCCGCCTGCAAGAAGTGGTATGAGAGCGCCTGAGGCAAATGCCAGTGCTGAAGCCCCAGCCGCTTGTATTGGGCTCGGCAAACTTTCTCTCTCCTCTTGAGTAATCACAGCAGCTTCCTTGTCATCTTTCTCTCTCTTCATTTGTGCCATCTCTATGTCGTATTGAGCATACACGGATACATACTCGCCGATCGCCATGGAGCACGCACCCGCTACCAGGCCTGCCAAGCCTGAGACCAGCATGGCTCGAGCAGATTGATTCACGGCTCCAACACCGATCATAAGTGAAGCTACAGAGACTAACCCATCGTTAGCTCCTAAAACAGCTGCTCGAAGCCACTGGGCCCGACCTAAGTAATCAATCTCATCATCACAGTTCGGAGCATCATGATCATGATTAGGGATAATAGTTATATTGTTAGGAGGGATTGTGGCATGGTTTTGTGACTCTTTGGTTTGAGTTTGGTGGTTTAAGGCCATGGAATTTGTGGAGAGAGAGAGAGAGAGAGAGAGAGAGAGAGAGAAGAATGAGCGAGTGTGTAGAGCACACGTTGAAAGGGATTTGATTTATAGAGAGGGGGGAAGGTGAAGTGATGTAATGTAATGGGGAACGAGGAATTTGGTTAAGGTTGTATTTGAAAAGGAGTTTTTTGCTTCTGGAGAAAGACTTGGTTTATTAAGTAAGTACTTTTTTCAAGTTAATGATTCATAAAAAATTTGCAACATAAAAAACATGAAAATATGAGGAAATTTTTTTCTTACAGAAGTGTCAATTTTCATTTATATTAGTTGTAAGAATAGTTTACTATATATAATGTACTTGACTAATACTTAATATATATATATATATATATATATATATATTTATATATACTAAATAATGGTCAAATCATATTTCAATTCAAAAATATGTTAAAAATAAAAGGAAAATGCATTTAAGGAATATAATTAATCAAACCTTTTTTTAATTGGTATAATTAAACAAACTTGTAGATAAGTTCTCTCAACTGAAATCTTATAAATTACACGCACGCAAAGTTGCCAAATTGGTAAATTCATGAGGGTCAGAAAACCCGCAAAGTAATAAAACATCTGTAACGTTAAATGACGGTTTTTTCGAATATCTACTTCCTTAAGAAAAGATGTAGTTTAAGTGTGACGCAGTCGAAAAAGGATTTTATTTTGTTTCAGAAATTAGATTATTGATGGGATTTATTTGAAAATGCTAAATTTTCAGACACGAATATACAAATATAAAAGATCGGCTTTGTAAACCAATATTTAAAAGGAAAGAGAAAAAAAATATATTGCAATTTGAATGATATTTCTATTCTAATATAATTATTCAGGTTCGATCAGTCAAAAGCTTAAACAGAATTATATTCGTGTGTAGACCTCTAGGCAGAAATGTAAAGTATTATTACATACATTCTTATTTTCACCACTCTTAATTAGTAGATAACAATAATTTATTTCACTTATGAATACAAAGCTATTTCTCTATGTTTTGTTAATAGTAGAATATAAAGGAAAAAATCTCATGGAAAAAGATCGTTATTTGTCAAAACATGGGATTATTAACTTTAAGTTTCAAATTTCTTGTACGACTTATTTTGGGACAAAAAATTTCTTGGACGACTTCTAGAGTTTGTTAAATCATCATCAATATCATAGGCTATATAGATCTCTCCAACATAATATAATAGTAGTTGGATATGTACTAGTATGATTGTATAATGTTACCAAGATTATTCCATTTTTGACCATGAAATCTTGGACCACATCTCTCCTCTAATTAAAAATAGTACTAATATTCCTCAAGTTAGCCTCAAAAAAAAATAGTACTAATATTGTTTTTTTAACTAGTAAAAATAGTACTAATTTCCCACATGAATTAATGGAATAATATTATAGAATAGTTTTTCAACCGAAAGGAAAATAGCCATTTTGCCAAAAGAAAACAATTCAAAAAATATCATGGTTGCTTATAAGAAATATTATGAGAATGAGAGCACATAAAACCTGCATGCTTTTGTTAAAAGGAGGCTAGAATTTGGCACTTTGCTTGGGCAAGGAAGGCAAATCTATAGACCTCTGTCTAGGCGTTTTATCAAACATGTGAGTGGCAATTTTGAATTAAGGCCAAACTTCTAATTTTTTTTAAATTAAACTTTTATTTTTATTTATTTTTAAGGAAAACTTTTATTTTTCTAAAAGGGGGTGACATGTTAGCATGTGGCATTGAATCATGAGGCTGGACTGATCTGATTTTGGTTAGTTGAAAATGAATACTTTGTATTAATTTTCTTAATGTAAAATATTTACATTATATTAGCATGAGAGAGGTGCAGTAATACTATAAATAAATTGAAACTAAAAAATATTTATAACAACAAATTGCTGGCCAATTTATATTAAAAAAGTACATTTAGAAACCTGCCTCATTTTATTCTAAAAAAATGTTGGTCAGAGCTATCACTACAACAAAAACTGCATATAGTCACGGTTTACTGTACACGAAACATGACCCGCCAGTACGTAACAACTTTTTGACACTCATTTACATGGTTTGCACACCGTGAGTAATTATACCCTTATTTACACAGTTTTTCTAATAGCCGTATAAAAGTGTCGTTTGTTAACGCTGTTTTTGTTGTAGTGTATATAACATTATTTTGAAATAAATTTATAAACATCACACAATTTGTAAAGTTTGGACCGTAAAATGAAAACTAAACCAGGCCATCTTACTTGGTTTTGAACAACTCTTGGCCTGTACTATTTAAAGGCCGTTTAAGATAAAAGAGAAATTCTTTCGGCCTTCTCGTGAAATAATGACAAAAAGAATTTCTGAGAGAAATAAAACCTTTTTTTTTTTAGATTGACATCATACAATTTTTTAATGACATTTTTGTGGAAAATTTGATCCTTTTCATACCGTTAATGGCTTGTGCAAAAAAAAAAATTATGACATATACAAATCTGATTTTTGTCAAAGTTCGAAAAATCATAATCAAATTCAAAATGGTCTCTCAAAATAGCGATTTAGAATCGGCCGAATCGCATCGGAATCGGTCAAATCAGATGAAAAATCAGACTAATTTATAGACAAAATTTAATTTTATATAATCGTGAAAATCGGATATAAATCAGATCGGAGCTTGCCGATTCGGGCTCGAATCGGCTGAATCGAAATAGGAATCAACGATTCTTAAAACCATGATTTATGTAGTATAACACATAAATATAATCTTTGTAATGGTGTACTTGCACACAAAAAAACATTTAGAAAGGAGAAATTCCACATCCCTGTTCTCATATTCAGCTAAAAATTGAAATAATCCAACATAAAGAAAGATAAAATCTCTTCACAGTATTGTATAATTCCTCACAAAAAACTACAAATCATCCCTAATCATCCCCAATTAACACTATTCAAATCACAAAGACACAGCGATTCCATTAATGGAATCCGACGAAATCGACGAAACAGAAGACACATTAGAATCAGACCTCAGCATTACTCTCTTCACAAGCTCCAATTGATCAGCCAAAACCTTAATATGCTTTCTGTAAGCAAGCACTTGCTCTACCGCTTCCGCCTCTAACTCTCCTAATTGCACGCACAACCTCTCCTCTGCTTCTTCCGCCAGCCTCGCTCTCTCTCTCATCCTCTTCAAGTCCGCCATTAGCCCGCCTTCTCTCTCTCTTCTTTCTCTTACTTCCCTCTCCAATTCCCCGTTCTTCCTCTTCAATTCCTCCACTTCGCTGTATTTGGTCGGCATTGTTGATCTGAATTCAGATTTTGGTAGTTGTTTTGTATCAATTTGAGCTTCTCAAATGAGTTTTTTTTATTTGGGGAAATGGAAGGAAGCTCTGAATTTATAAGAGAAAAAAGGTGTCTACATTCAATGAATGTAAATTTCAAAAATAAGATGTTATTGTGCCACGTCATCACCTAGTAGCCAATGAGGAGGCTCAAGGCTTGCCACGTAAGCACGGGGTAGCTAGAGTAGGAGGCTGCAGTGATGCCACGTATGCAGGAAATTTCCCATTTGAATTTGGAAGATAAAAGTGTCTAGATTCAATTTGAATTATTGAGATGAGATTATGTCAGCCATTACATTCTAAATAACTAATTTTTGTGCCATATATTATGTATGAATATGTAACAAGCTATAATGAAATGTTAAACTGACCCGTTATATTATTATGAATATGTAACAAGCTATAATGAAATGTTAAACTGACCCGTTATATTATTATGAATATGTAACAAGCTATAATGAATATGTAACAAGCTAAATTGATATAGAAATGGAAAAGTAGAGGTTAGTACTTGATATTCTTTGTTGAGTTTTGTTAATATTTAGAACATATGGGCTAGGCCCAAAATTGTGTTAAACTAAATCCTGTCATTGCCAGCCTAGTTGATGAAGTATTTGGTTTTTTGGTTTATGAATGTTTATTTTTAGTATGTTTACAGAGTTTTCAAATTATTTTGTTTAAGGAAAATTGAAAATCACGCTGGGGGTAATGTAGCGAACCTGTAGTGACGGATTGAAATTATATACTGTTTTCTCACGTTCGTATATACTATTTTCATTTTTTTAAATATATATTGTTTACCGAATGAATTTTTATATGTTTTCAGTTTATATGTTTGTATATACTGTTTTCATTTTTTTTAATATATATTATTTTATAGAATGAATTTTTATATATTATTTGTTTTCAGTTCATATGTTTGTATATATTGTTTTTAGTTTTTATATACCGTCGCCATAAGGTCGTTACAGTACTGTCACGCAGTATCAGTTCCCTTTGTTTAATAACGGTTTAAGACTACGATTTATAACTATAAGAAAAGATTTAATAGTTAAAAAATGGACTACTGTTGTCATAACGTAACATTAAAGTCAATTCATTTTGTTAAGTCTTGACTTGTTTTTTGAGAGTTGATAGATTACCACGAGACTTTTGGGCGTGTAATGCGACATAACAGATTTTGTTATGTTAGTATTTTAGTACACCTACTGATAGTGGTGAAATTTGATTCAGTATTTTGGAAGGGGCAGAATTTTTTTTTTTACGTAACTGAATATATCTATATAGAATTTGGATCCATTAAAATTTAAAGGGATTGATTGAATAAATTAAAACGCTAGAGATTTGATTGAACATTTAACAAAAGAGAAATGGTCAAAATAGTTATAGTTTGCATGTGTGGGTCCCACAAAAATCATACGTGATGAACGGCTTGGCCGATTTGCTAGCTTTATGTGGCTAAATAATGAAGGCCACTGGAGATTCGGACTCCCTAGAAAAGACCCAACTGCTTAAGACTAGACTACTGTGGTTATAACAATAACTAAATATTAGTTTTTTTTTTAAACGAAACTAATTAAAGAAAGTTAAGGTAGCAGGCTAGATTATCTGTTTAAAAAAAAATAGGTTAGATTAAATTTGTAAGGACATTTCAATCTGCATGTTACTTACATGAATGCATTAATTTTCCTACTTATTTACTAAAAAAAAATTAGCTCGGATCTGAGCAAACCCTGACGGCGCTGGTGTTACACCCTGACTCCAATTTCGACCCAAGATGTAACAGCCATATACCTTAAGGGCATACGACGCTAAAAATCGTATTACACAGCGGAAAAATACAAAGAATAACAAAATCAAGCATCTACATTCATTTTTACATTTATTATTATATTTGTTTATCTTGATATTAGACGACGCTCAACCCGACACTCCCGAATAACTGAATCTGAAATCTGGGGAAATGAAAAAAAGGGGGTGAGCACAACAACTCACTAAGGATATGTTTCGCATACATAAAAATAATATTAAATTTTAGTAAATAAATATTTGAATAAATCATAATATATATATATATATATATATATATATATATATATATATATATATATATATTCAATTAACATCTGTCATGTAACATGTTATATGTCATCTCGTTATATATATATATATATATATATATATATATATATATATATACATATGTATATATATATACATATGTACATATATATACATATGTACATATATATACATATGTACATATATATACATATGTACATATATATACATATGTACATATATATACATATGTACATACCTATATATATATATATATACCTATATATATATATATATATACCTATATATATATATATATGTACATATATATATATATATATATATATATATATATATATATGTATATATATGTACATATACATATATATATATACATATGTATATATAGGTATATATATATATATATATATATATATATATATATATATATATATATATATATATATGTATATATATATATAGGTATATATATATATATATATATATATATATATATATATATATATATATACATATATATATATATACATATATATATATATACATATATATATATATACATATGTATATATATATGTACATATATATATATACATATATATATATACATATGTATATATGTACATATGTATATATGTACATATGTATATATATATATACATATGTATATATATATATATGTATATATATATATATATATATATATATGTACATATATATATATATATGTACATATATATATATATATATGTACATATATATATATATATATATATGTACATATATATGTATATATACATATATACATATATACCTATATATACATATGTATATATATATACCTATATATACATATGTATATATATATATATGTACATATATATACATATATATGTATATATACATATGTATATATATACATATGTATATATATACATATGTATATATATACATATGTATATATATACATATGTATATATATACATATGTATATATATATATATATGTATATATATATATAAATTCTTTTATATTGGGATATTGATTTCTTATTTCACTTTCACGCACACACATTCACACATTAGATCATGCTCCGCGGCATCGAGTACGCGCACAGATACAAGTCTTTCCGAGCTCGTTATTGGTGATCGACGGCCCTAGTTTCGCTCTAGTACGGCCTATCACTTATGCGAACTAACGGTCCTGATTTCTCTCTAACCAGTACGGCTGTATCCACTTTAATTATTTTCACACGTTCTTTCAACACATCATCTTATCCCATAAAAATATTTATTTCTCAAAAATATATTGTATTATTCTCAAATATTATATTTAGTACTACCAAAATAATTTAAAAAACAGTAAACATATACGAGAGCAAAATCGCTTACCTGAACCTATTGGAAGAAAGCAACAGACTACCTTCAGAATTCTCGAAATCAAGACTCCTTGATAATTTCATGAATGTAGCTCGTAAATGTCAACGGTATGTCTCATACAGAAATATAATGAAGCTCTAATTTGATAATATTTAGACAAAATTTGATGTGGAAATTGGAAAGGGTATCAGATGAAATCACTTCTCCATAGTATATTTATAGCAATGAAAAGAGTGCTAGGAGCTGGTAAAACTCGGTTACAGATTATAAATGCAAATTAAAGCCTTTAATTTAAATCCGTTTGGAGACAAAATGACACAAGAGAAGTTTGACTCAGTCAATACTGATTAATAGATAGCCACATATTCTTTTTATTATGTTCTTATACCGTAAAATTTACTAAGTTTGACTCGGTCCAAAAGCAAGGTATGAGTTACAAAATATTTGTTGTTTTTCTATTCAATTTGCCCAATAGACACGAAAGCTTCACTCCCTTTTTTTTGAAGCTTCAGACGGGGATTGCCGCACTGAGATTCTATTGAATAAATAAAAAGAGTTCAATGTTACAGCCTAAGAAAACGAAGAAAATAAAAAGATGGATGTTAATTACAATGTAGCGAATGAAAGGAAATAAGAAGGGAGTATCGTCTTCTAGCAGAAGTTCTTCCAATTATTATTCTGCTGAGTGATCTCTGCTAAGACATAGTCTTGGTCCTCAAATGTCGGAAGATAAGATGGTTACGTGTCTTCCAAATGCTCCAACACATATTCAACCATTCCGTACCCCAAGCGTTCCTCCGATCCTTCATCTTAGCCAATCGTTGTTCTCTCCAGAAGTCGGCCATGTTGTCTGCTATATCGGAGTCTAGGCCCTTACATCTCCATATTTGCGATGCGAAATCACAATGTAGGAATAGATATGTCGCAGTCTCCTCGGCATATTGGTTGCAAAGAATGCATTCTTCTTGATTTGGTCATCCCCTTTTGGCGAGATTATCTTGGGTCATGAGACGACATAGAACCATTTGCCAACCAAAGAAATGAATCTTCTCCGGGCATTTGATTTTCCAGATTAACGTATTCTCTTTGGAGGAGGTGTGTGCCAAGTGTAACATTTTATATGCCAATTTGGTGGTAAATTCTCTCGAGACCTTCCAATGCCACCTCGGCTTGTCTCTTTGAGAAGAGGGATTGACGAGTGCGATTGCGAGGAACAAGTCTTGTGCCTCGGCTTTAATCCTCTCATCCGGAGATGTTAACAATAATCCAAAGTTGATAGCCCCTTGAAGGACCTGAGCCACCGACAAATTATCATTTCTCACAATTGCATAGATCGTTGGAAAGAAGGATTTTAGAGCGCCTTGGAAGGCCCATATGTCATTCCAGAAATTGATGCTTGTTCCTTCACCCAATTCATAAGAGATTGAGATGGAGAAAATGGGCATTAGTTTAGCCAATTGAGATAGAAAGAAGGAGACCGGTTGGGAGGTGTTTGTTAGGTCCGTAGGGTCGTCAAACCCATACAAAGTTTTGAGTATTTGTTCCCATTGCCCATTCGGTTCCGTTTTCCAGATCCATAACCATTTAAGGAGTAAGGAAATATTTTGTTTTCTAATGGAGACTATCCCCATGCCACCATTTTCTTTAGGGAGGCATAACCAATCCCATGCAACGAGGCAATGGCCACCATAGCACTTTTTATCGCCTTTCCAAAGAAATGATCTTACAAGTCTATTAATCTCATCGATGAGCCACATGGGAAAAAGAAGGACTTGCATCTCGTAGGTGACGAGTGACAGTAGGACGGACTTAATTAGTGTTAACCGTCCACCAAAAGGGAGAATTTTCCCCTTCCAACCCGTTAATCGTCTTTGTGCTTTCTCCAAGATATTTGTAAAGATAGCTTTCAATGGCCTCGTAAATGTAAGTGGAAGACCCAAAAACTTGAGCGGAAAGTTTTCTATTTGACATTGAAAGATTTGAGGCACCAAAGAAGCTAAGTTTTTATTTATCGCAATGGTAGTACAAGAGCTTTTTTGCCAATTAACACTTAATCCCAAAATAAGGGAGAAATTATCAAGGGTATCCTTAATCATTCTCAAATTTCTGAGGTCTGCCTCCGAGTTAATTGTCGTGTCATCCGCATATTTGCAACCACATTTGAGGGAGAAGGAAATGGGGGTTGAATATAGTTGTCGCTGGTTGGAAGTAAGATTGAAGGACATCAACGGTGATATTAAAGAGCATGGAGGATAGCGGATCGCCTTGCCTTAAATCCCGTTTATGGAAGAAAGGAGTACCTTCTCATCCATTCACTTTGAGAAAAGAAGAAGAGGAGGAGAGAATAGTGTGGATCCACATAATCCATTTGGTCGGGAATCCTCTACCTTGGAGAACTTTTGCAAGGAAGTCCCAAGATACAGAGTCAAAATCCTTTTTAAAATCAATTTTAAAAAGGACCCAAGGAATTTTTTTTTTTTTAGAAAACTTGCAACCTCTCTAGTGTTGACAAAAGTTTGAGTAATTTGTCTATTTTTGACAAAAGCCGTTTGTTGTGGATTTATTAGGCTTTCAAGGAAAGGTTGTAATCTTGTGCCTAGTAATTTAGAGATAATCTTTGCCGGGCTATTAAGTACACTTATTGGCCTGTAGTCATTCATCGAAACCGGACCTTCCTTTTTAGGAATAAGTGTAATGGCCGCTTGGTTGAATCGCCATAGATCAAGAGAGTTGGAATAGAAATCATTGATCACGGCCATAAGGTTAAGGTTTGTTTCCTCCCAAAATTCATGAAAGAATTCATTGGGTAGGCCATCCGGTCCACTTGACTTTCCTTTTTTAAGGTTTTGTACGGCCTCCTTGACCTCCTCCATGGAGAAGGGGAGTTGGAGAGAAGATAGGTCATCCAATAATCACGAACGATTTCCTTAAATCCATCTATCATGAACCAACTTCTTTCAATTCTGAAGCGATTGTTTCTTGGGCTATCAAGCTCAAAAAGTTCAAGCACTAGAGGAGTGTGGTCGGAAGTTGTGGCCGGCAAGTCAGTCAGTAGTGGCGAGACATTTGATTGAATGAAGTGGCTAGAGAGAAAGACTCTATCCACCTTTGATAGACAAGGTGACTCTCTTTTACTGGACCATGTAAACCTTCTTCCCGTTAGGTCTACTTCAAAGAGTTCTAGATCATTTACCACATCATTGAAGAAAGCTTCACTCCTTAACTTGGTCAAAGAAATCAATGTACAATTAAAACATGATATGCAATTCTTGTAAAATATAAATAAAACAATATATTAATTTATTAGAGAATGAAATTATGTTAAGTTGTTATATTTATAAATAAATTAATACATACGTGTGAAAATTAAAATTATGTTTCATTAATTTTAATAAAAATATAAAGTTTAGTAAAATATAGAAAATATATGAAAATATGAATTTTTCTCCGCAACATATTCATAAATATAATTTCTCAAAAATATAAAATTTTGTCAGATGGAAAGAAACTACCATAGAGAAACAAAGACACTAGTTTAAATGAGAAGGTTTTTTGGTTTCAATAGAATTTATTTTTACATCAGGAATTTAAGACCTTTAACAAAACGTGCAACAGTTAGGAAAGGAAGAGAAACAAATTTAATGATTTTGAAATTTAGTCCCTAAAATTTTGTTAAATTATAAAAATACCCTTTAATTTTTATAAAATTTCGGAGTATAACAGCCGACAAGTCTCCCATCTTCTCCCCCCTCTTTTCTCTAGCGCACCACTCCGGCCGCTCCGATGACGGCCCTGTTTTTGCACAAACCCTAATTTCGGATTTCTGAGCAAGCCCTAATGGTGCCAGCAAGTCTCCCGTCTCATCCCCCCTCTCTGCTCTTGTGCACCACTCCGGCCACTCCAACGGCCGCCCAGATTATGCACCAAATCCTAATTTCGGATTTTTTAGCACCAAATTATAGCCTTAATTTCAAGGTCGGCAGAACTTATCTCGACCTTATTTTCTCTTCCCTCTTGTAGATCTATTTCGAGGTGGGGGCTCTCACCTCTCTTGTATTCTTTTGGTGGATCTACAAGAGGCGCAAAACCCTTGCCTTCTAGGGCAGTGCTTCCTCATCATGGTATGGCTCTTTCTAGAAGAGTACTAATGCTAGGTGTGATCCGGCAAGCATGATTATGGCGGTAAAGCTGCTGTCCAGGGTGACTGAAGCGAGTGATGAACAACCCGTTTTCTCAAACCTTGGCTTACTTCCGACAAGGCGCTCTACAAGTCACTATAATTCGAGCATTCTGCAATTTCTCCCTCTTTTTAGACGTTTTTGCTAAAATTGTACGAGCTGATATAGGGCTGATTTGACTGGTACAGCTCTTTGGTACAAGGCGGCGTTGGGGTTGGTAGGGGCCTGATTTTTGGGGTGGTTTTGGGGCTGGTACATGAGTAACTTGGTGCCGATAGAGTGGCCATTACGCCACCGGTACGGGGTTAATTAGGTACTGATTTCGCGACTGAGATTGAGCGAAGAGTTGTATGCAAGATGTTCAGTGTAATGTCCAGAAGCTGGATTAAAACTGTTAGAGCCTATTTTTGCTCGGTAGATTTTGGACTCTTCGGGTCTTAAGTTTTTCTAGCTGTTGATATCCATAGTGGCGCCGAAACCTATCCTACAGGGCGGCGCGAAACCCTAATCGGTAATCAAATCCGAAGATCGACAAATCTGAAGATCGGCAAAAAGGTCAACAGTCCTCTCATCGGTTTAATCCGAATTGTGAGAATGAAGATAGAATTTAGGACTGTCGTTTTTCTTTCTATCTTTTTATTTTCAAGTTTAAGTTTCGAATGGCATCGAATGTAATGTGGAAAAAATTTTGTAACCGCTTTTTTATTATTATTAATGCAAGTTTCTAGTAGGCTCTCGTCTACTATTTCAAAAAAAAAAAAAAATTAATTTTTCTACTTTGATTTGAGATCATTCATGAATTATATTATACATGTTAACATGGTGAGGGTGATGATTCTATAAATGCACAAAAATAATATGAATGTTATGCCATAAAGTTAAATATATTAATATACGAAAAGCAGAGCCCATTGTCTCGTTAGCTCCACTAGTCATGCCCTCCACTAAGTGATTACCCTATGAATTAATAACCCTAGTTAAGCCTAGGTAACTAATCACAGTTAAGACAAACCCTAGTTAAGCCCTCCACTATATATCACTGCTCACCGGATATCCTTTCCTCTAATACCTCACCAACCTAGAATACTTCACTGGCTTCTGTCCTTTGTTTAATTTAGTTTCATCAAGCCCAAGATGGTGAAATATGTCCATATAAACTTGGTACATGGACTAAATTATTATATGTAAAACTTTTTGAATTATAAAAAAGAATGTATATTTTGTCAGCACAACAACAAAAAGTTTATAATCATCATTGACACATTTTAAATTTGTTGGTGGAACATTTTAAATTTTAAACATTTTAAATTTTAACAACAAAAAGTTTGGTCAAATGACAAATATCTTGACAAAATAGACAAACTATTTTGCATTCACTTGGTAAACTAAATTCATAACATACACATAAAATCCCTTCAAAACAAGATTTCCCCTATAGCCAACAAGTTCTCTCTAGACCGGGTCTACAAACTACTCCTTAATTAGCCAATGCATGCACAATAATGTGTCTCAACGTCTAACTGGGGGAGGCTCAAGTTCAACACATAGCCTTTGCCTATATAAACACCCTCAAACCATCCTCATAACATAACCTTAAAGACCAAACAGTATATATTAACATTATTAATATAATATACTAAGATGGGGGGCAACAAATGGCTTATGATTTTTGTTACCATACTACTTGTGAGTACACTGGCTGACCAGGCAACTGCTTATACCAGCTCCTCAGCTCAAGCGCCACATCATAGTAAAAATGAGGAGCACAAACACAAAGAGAAGGCGGAAGCGCCACATCATCACGGTAAAAGAGAGGACCACAAGGAGAAGTATCCGAAGAAGAAACACTCTCCACCGCCGCCGCCATATCACCACTGAGAGAAGACAAGCGAAGAGAGAATGGATGGTTTGTTTGTCGCGATTTAATTGTGTTGTTTGCTTTAGTTGTGCGATGCTTTATTTGTTTCTGCATTGTGTTTGAGTTTGGTTGGTGTTTTCTTTTGTTCTTGTTGTAGTAATGTATTTGTATGTTGTGTGTTTGGTCTTGTCGTGATGCATTTTAGTATTTTATTATGAATATGAATTTGTGCGTTCTTGGTTCAATATTTATTATTTTGTGTTTGATCTTGTTGTCATGTATTTTAGTATTTTTTTATGAATTTGTGAGTTCTTGGTTCATTATTATTCTTTCGGGTCTGCTAGATCACATAATAAAAACAACATAGAGTTATAAATAAGCAGTTATAAAACAGTATACAACATGAAGTACAATAGAACATAAAAAATAGTGCATAGACATTACAAAATAATATATAACAATAACAAAATAATATAATATAAGATGTTTTAAACATATATAGTATATTAGTATATGCATTATTGCATGATATTAACTATTGATTAGGTGCTTAACTTTCCATCTTTTAATTCTCATCTCTTTAAAAGGCCCAGCAAATCAAAAATTCAGAAGGCCCATTCCCTCAAGAGCACTACATAATTTCTTCCAAACAGACCCATTACACGAAAAAAATCAAAGAATTAATACATCATATCTAATTACCATCTTCATCCTCATTTCCATGCGCGCCGTTTCTCACCACTTCCAAGTTACAACACTTGTCACTCTCTTATCCCGCTTTCTTCTCCTCCTTTCTCTCTTCCATTACTTCACCAATTTCTTCTTCTCCTCCCAAATTCCTCAAAATAGAAGATTAAGCCATTAAAAAAAACTCCAAGTTCCTCAAAACAAAGGATTAAATCATTAAAAAAACTCAATTTCACGAGCGTAAATGAAGAAGGAAGAGCTGGATTACGTACTGGTACCGGTCGGAATTTTCATCCTTTTGGGCTACCATCTATGGCTTCTCTATAGAATCTTGAAGCATCCAACAACCACCGTAATTGGAATCAACTCCATGAATCGCCGCTTGTGGGTCAAATTCATCACTCAGGTAGAAAAAAAAATCAAACTATCAAATTAATAAAGTTAATACTCTCAAATTTACACAATTCTTCAATTTAATTTCTCATTTAGGATCCATCAAAGTATGGAGTGTTAGCAGTTCAAACGCTGAGAAATAACATAATGGCGTCTACTCTTCTCGCCTCAACAGCCATCATGTTGAGCTCTGTGATTGCGGTTCTCATGACGAATGGCAACAGTGGTCGAATCGACAGTTTGGTTTTTGGAAACACGACTCAAGTTTTCCTCTCTGTGAAGTTTTTTGCGATTATACTCTGTTTTCTTTTGGCTTTCTTGCTGAACGTACAATCCATCCGTTACTACAGCCATGGTATAGAAATAAAATAGGACAGTTTTCAAACCGTAGATTTTAAATAGCAAATATTTCAACTTATTTTTTTGGACTAGCATGGTTTGAAGTTCCAAATCCTGGCTCAATACAAAAGCGGGATTTCAAATTCTGTCTTAGATTTTATGTAGCATGTTTAGTATATTAACACGTTGACTTTAAGACTTAATTTGAAATCCTAATTTTTATCTGATACGGGATTTGAGACTCTGAAATCTGAATGTTAGTTTAGTAACCCTTAAATGGAAAAACCGGATTTAAAATTCCATCTCAGATATTTTTATTTTATTTTATTTAAAAAGGGGATGCAACACGAGGACTTCCAAATCATCTCAGATATTTTGATTAGCATGTTCAGTCATTCAGTGTATTGCAAGATTTGAAATCATTTTTTTATCTAATAATTTCAAAAAAGATATACCTTGTTTATCTGAGACGGATTTAAAACTCCCATAGAGGAAAAAAAAAAGAGAGCTGAAATTCAAGTTATTTCCAGTATTCCAAAATTTGAGTACTTACTAGCTAGTTAAGATATACAAACTTGTCAAGAAAATATTTATCAACTATATTAACTCCTTAATTGTTTTCTACAACAGGTAGTCTTCTGATAAATGTGCCGTTTGACCGGTCGAACATACCAGACTCTCTTTCAATGGGTCCCTCGATAGAATATGTGGCACAGGCTTTAAACAGAGGGAGTTATTTCTGGTCGCTCGGACTCAGAGCATTTTACTTCTCACTGCCGTTGTTTCTTTGGGTGTTTGGGCCCGTTCCCATGTTAACGTGTTGTCTAGTGCTGGTTTCTGTTTTGTATTTTCTTGATGTTTATGATGATTAATTAACAGGTTGGTTTATTGGTGGTTCAGTTATTAAAAGATAGAGAAATGTGTTTTGTTTTTTGAGATTGTGATGAGATGTGAGTTCAGTAATCGCTGAACTGAGAGGAGTGTAATAATAAATAAACGATTAGAATGCTATATCTTTGTGCTTTATTTTTCTTTTCTTTTTTTGAAAGAAGTACAATGCAATCTTTTTTTTTTCTTTTTTTTTGAAAGAAGAGTGCAATTTTGATAGTCTCTCTTTGTAAGAGGCAAGATAGTACTTTAATTCATGCGTACACTTAACTTTATTAGTTGTAAAAGTATCATATTTAAATTCTCTGTGAAAATGACTTTGTTTGAAGCCTAAAGGCGATTTTATGTCGAAAAAAAGAAAATGACTTCATCTCTGAAATATAATAAAGCAAGAAGATCATTATCAAGCTGTAGCTGATTAATTTAAACACTTCTCCGTATACTTTTCCACCAAGAAATATATGAAAAGGTTCAAAAAAAATAAAAAATACATCCCCAAATCAAAATCAAATTCAACGAGCATTGAATTTTATCAATATGGACCTCAAACAATCAAACTCTACAAATTCTTACATATATTCATCACTAAAAACTCAATCAATTTCCAATATCACATGACTGTTCAACCGCTCAGTCGAACCCACATCCCCTTTCGAGCCAGACTCAGACTCGAGCTCAATCCGGCTCGCACCGTCATTTCCTCCATGACCAATCACAATATAGCCTGAATAAACATCCAAAAAATAAAGCAAACAAACCAAACTCAAGGCACATAAAAACATAGGAATCGGGCCGAACATCCAAAGAAACAAAGGGATGGTAAAATAAAATGCGTGAAGACCGAGAGACCAAAAATAGCTTCCCTTGTTCAAAACCCCGGAAATGTAATCTGTACCGATAGCACGTTGGCCCATGACCGGTACGCTAAGCAGCATGGTGGCGTGACTGTAATATCGTACCGACTCCAAAATGAGAAAGAATGCGAGAAGGAAGCATACAAGTAGAGCGAGAAATTTGAGGGAGATTATAAGGTCACTTTTGTTGCCCAAAACAAGATCCTGATAAGAAATTTATAATTGCTGAGGTAATAATGGAAAAATAAAATGTTACATAACATGACAATAATGAATGATGACAACATGAATATTTGAACAAGTCATGTTTTTATCATTTTATTTATTTTCATATTTGTAGGTTTTTTATAATAAAATTATCATTCCAGCTAATTATTACCTGTCTACGTAGGAAAGTTTTACTGCTGCTAGTGCTATTCATAAGAGCGGCAATTATCGAGCTAAGCGTGATAGCAGTTGAGGCGAGAAGAGTCGACGCCATTATGTTGTTCCTCAATGTTTGGACTGCCAATATACCATTCTTAGCCGGATCCTACACATAATAAATTGGTATTTGATAATTCAGGTAGTTATGAGATATAATTAATTGGATAATTATAATTAATTGATTAGATGGAAGGAATTAAAAGGTTGAATGATTGATTGAACTGAATTACTTGCATGATGGCTTGAACCCAAATCCGGCGATTGATTGCGTTTATACCGATTACAGTTTGAGTTGGTTTGCGGATGATTCGGTGCAAAAGCCATAAATGGTAGACTATCATGATAAGAAGCCCTAAAGGGACCAATATAAAATCTAGGTTTTGTGTTTTCATTTTTGCAACTAAGAGAGAGAGAGAGAAGAGAGGAGAGAAAGGGAGCAAGAGACAAAGTTTTTAAATATATAAGTAAATAAAATTGTGGAGTGTATATATATATATATATATATATACGTCATAAATTTATTGGTTTGTGTAGTTGTGGTAGGAGGGCAATGGCAAGCAAACTTTGTCTTCCTTCATTTTCCTATTATGATTTATACTGCAATTATTATTATTATTATTATTATTATTACAAAAGCCCAAATTTAACATATCATCGGCCTGAACAGTACCCATGAGCCCAAAAATTCAAATCAGAAATTCAGTCCCTGATTTTTAATAAGCACCAAAACTAAAAACCATCATTTCAATTCCCAAACAAACACACTCTCTCTCTCTCTCTCTCTCTTCCCAATCATGTTCACCCGCTTCGCCACCACTGCCATGGCCACAACTCTCCTTCCTCCTCCGCTCTTCCGACCTCCATTCCTTCTCTCTCGCCACAAATTCTCACTAAAAAGCATACACAGTAACACACTTGAGTCTCCAGTTGTAGTGACGGACGACAGAAAATATGGGAATAAGCAAGTGATAAGCTTAACTCCTCAGCTTTATGATTATTTATTATCCAATACTCGTGAGCCTCAGGTCAGAATTTTCAGATAATTGTTATTATCATTTGGGTAGTTGTAAAGATTGATGGGTTTTTTTTTTGAGGTAAGATACTTCGTGAGCTGAGAGAAGAGACGGCGACCATGCGGGGGAGCCAAATGCAGGTTTGATTTCTGTTTTTGGGTCAATTTTGGTTCGAATTTGGATGTTGGTTTTCGGTTTTTTGGGTGAATTTTGGTGGTTTTAATTCGGGTTTGGTGAATTTGATAGGTTTCGCCTGATCAGGCCCAATTACTAGCTATGCTCGTGCAAATTTTGGGGGCAGAAAAATGCATTGAAATTGGTGTTTACACAGTATGATTTTATTTTATTTTGTTTCAATTATGATTTTATGATGTATGAATTTCAAAAATTTTATCTAATTAATGAATTTGGATAATTTAATTTTGTAAATATTTAGGGTTATTCTTCACTAGCTGTTGCATTATCACTTCCTGATTCGGGCAAATTAGTTGCATGTGAAAGAGATGCAAAATGTTTAGAAATTGCAAAAAAATATTATGAGCGAGCTGGCGTTTCTCACAAGGTGATTAATAAATATTTAAATTATTTATATTTTATTATTATTATTATTATTATTATTATTATTATTAATATTTCATTTCTTGTATAAAATATTATTTTTTCTTATTTTTCAAGGTTGATGTGAGACATGCTTTGGCAATGGATACTTTAAAGTCATTAATTCTTGCTGGTGAAGCTTCTAGGTGAATAATCAAAATTCAGGGACCTTTTTGTAATTTTTTAATTCATAAACTTAAATTGTGGCAATAATGTTGTACTGTAGTTACGATTTTGCATTTGTGGATGCTGAGAAGAGATTGTATGATGAATATTTTGAATATCTTTTCAAATTAGTAAGTTTTATCTAAAATTTCCTCTTATTATTTTGTGAAAAAAATTAAAGATTTATTAAATTTTATATTTATTATAATTTTATTTATAGGTGAGAATTGGTGGGCTGATTGTAATGGATAATGTGCTTTGGCACGGAAAAGTATCAGATCCACTTGTAAGATATTTAAAAAAAAAATTCTTTCTACTTTTAAGAAATAAAAATATTTAATTTTAGATTTAAAATGTATTGCAGGTCAATGACCCAAAAACAGTTAGTATAAGAAACTTCAACAAGAACCTTCTAGAAGATAAATGTATAAATATTAGTATGGTTAGTTTCTCTCTCCCCTTTCTCTCTCTTCTAGTAAATTAACAAGAAATAATTGAAATTTTGAAAAATGATAAAAATTTGACAGGTTCCAATTGGTGATGGAATGACAATATGCAGAAAAATAGCTGAAAATATTTGATTCAAAATTAATCTTTTGAATTGCATGCAAGCTTCTAATTTTGAGTAAGTATGTAATTTTGATGTATTTTAATAAATAAAGGCTAATTTAATCAATCATATAAACAAGTTTTTTATACTAGCTCTAACTGGAACATATCTGTAACGCAAACAAAAATTGTACCATCATATTTTATTTTTGTATTTTTTTCAAATTTTTTTGTTGATTTGAAAAAAAGATGTAAAATGTGTAAGAGAAGTAGTACTAGAATTTGATTGTTTTATAAAAATTGAGATATCAAATTGACTAATTGATTATTAATAAAAACAACTTTTGAGCTGTCATTTTGCCTTCAAAAATATTGTTCCAATGTGACAAGCACATCTGTTGCGTGGAAACTATTAAGTATTTTATACATAATCATGATTTATTTTAATATATAAGAACAGATTAATTTTCTCAAAAAAATATTAAAAAACAAAAAATATTATTCTGGAACAGAGTTTACATTCTGTCTTAAAGGAAATAATAAAGATATTAAAGTCTTTCTAGACATTAAGAAACAAAATGTGTGACAACGTAAAAAATAATAAAAAATGAAAAATGGACAGAATGACTCAAAACAAATAAATAAATAAAACATGAAGACCATGACTTGTTTGGATCATTCTTTTCTTCTCCTAATTTAAATTGTTTGAATCATAATTTCCTTTCTCCTAAATCAATCCTTCAAAAACTCTTGAAGAATTTCACAGAATGAAAGATTGAAGGCTTCTATTCAGGTTCTAAAAAATGCTTATTAAAATTTTCATATTTCCGATCTTTTTTTTTTAGATTACATACTTTTAGTTTTTAAAGAGGGAGTTATAATATATGAATGTTAAAAACCAAGTATGATTATTTAATAAATCTTCCTCAAAGTCCCGACTTTTAATAATCATTGTATTAAGTTTCCTTGATCCCAAATAATAACCATATTTTCAGGGGTGAAATCGCATAAATACCAAGCTTAAGAATTTTTTTTGAAAAACAATGGCTGATTCTTTATTAGTTGGAGTTATTTCTAAAATTGGAAATGCATTAAAAATCCAAGCGACTCAAATATTAAGATCTCAAATTAATCATGAATTTTCAGTCGTGTTTGAAGTTCAAACTCGTGTGAAACAAATTCAAACCGAGTTAGAAATAATGCTCGCATTTTTAAAACAAACCCTAAATAAAAAGATTCGCAACGAAACCTTAGAAGTTTATTTCAAAAATGTTAGAAAATTGGCGTTTGAAATTGAGGATGTAATGGATGAATTTATATACTTTTTTGAACAACATCAAAATGAAAATGAAACCTTAAGTTTGGTCAAAAGCATTTTTAATAGATCTAAATATGTTTCGTGTTGGTATAAAATCGCATCGGATTTGAAACAAATACAAGAGCGGCTTAAACATTTGCAAAGTTTGAAAACGAGATATAATGTTTTGTTTCCGGGCGAAGAAAATGATGAAACTAATATAGATGAGAGGCGAAATAATATGAAAGAATTTAATTATAAATTTGATGAAATTAAGCCTATTGGAATTGAAGAAGAAACTCAAAAAATAGTTCAAATTTTAACTAGCGAGAGAAAATGTAATTCTATATTCTCTATTTGGGGAATGGGTGGGAGTGGAAAGACTATTTTAGCGCGAAATATTTTTGAAAGACAAATTATAAAGGAATTTTTTGAAATTAGGGTTTGGATTACCGTCTCAAGAAAATATAAATTAGAAAATATAGTAATGAAAATTGCTAGAGATTTAATGCAACTCAGTAATAAAGAGTCTAGTCTGGATAAACTTGATAGTTTGAACCTCAATGAACTTGTGGAAATAATTAGAAAAAACTTAAAAGAAACGAGATATCTTATTGTATTGGATGATTTGTGGAGTGTAAATTTATGGTATTATTTGAACGAAATTTTTAAGGAAAATAGTAATGGAAATTGCTTATTAATCACGACTCGATTAAAAGATGTGGCCTTATTAGCAAGTGAAAAATGTATTTTTCCAATAAAAGGCCTTAATGATGTGGAATCATGGAAATTATTCTCTAAATACGCATTTAAAAATATGTATAATGAAGGAAGTTTTCCTCAAGAGCTAGAGAATTGCACAAGAAAAACTGTAGAGAAATGTCACGGTTTGCCGTTAGCAATTGTTGTAATGGGAAATATTCTATCTTTTAAAGCTCCAAATGAAAATGAATGGAAAGAGTTTTGCAATGAGTTTTACAATGAATCAAGTAATAATGGGTTGAGTTTAGTTTTTAAAGTTCTTAATCGAAGTTTTAAACACTTATCAAACCAACTAAAGAATTGTTTCTTGTATTGTAGCATATTTCCTCAAAATTATTTGATACACAGAAAAAGATTAATTAGATTATGGATTGGTGAAGGTCTCATTGAACCAAGGAGTGAACAATCATTGGAGGAAATTGGAGAAGAGTGTATTAATGAACTAATAAACCAATGTTTATTTCAAGTTGTGGAGAGAAATGAATTTGGAAGGGTCAAATGCATCAAAATGCATGGTTTGTTATGGGAATTGGCCATATTTATATCCCAAAAGGAAAAATTTAGCATGCAATATACTAAATCTCATGTTGATAAAATTGATTATGAAGTACGCCGCCTCTCGATTTGTGAATATAGTGATGAATTAAATTCAAGTATAAATCTTACACATGTGCGATCTTTTTTTCTTTTTAATAGCATTAATTCTTCTATGAATTGTATAATGTGGGTTTCACGTAATGCAAGATATTTAAGAGTGTTAGATTTTCAAGATGCAGCGATTGAATATTTGCCTACGGAAATAATGTATTTATTCAATTTGCATTATTTGGGTTTAAGAAACACCAAAATTAAAACATTACCAAGTTCCATAGATAAATTGTGCAACCTCCAAACTCTAGATCTTTACCAAACCGAAATAGAGAAATTACCAAATGGAATAATGAAATTAATCAAATTAAGACATCTATTCATCGGTAAGGTGATACCTTTGTATAATGAAATGTATACAATAAAAAACATAGAGGCTCCAAAAGGATTGCATAATCTAATTAACTTACAGACATTGAAATGCATTCAATCAAGCAATAATTTGGTGGAAAATTTAGGAAATTTAACTAAGTTAAGAACTTTATCGTTAAGAGATATTACAAGCACTCATTTCACACCGCTATTCAAATCCATTGAAAAAATGCATTTCCTTTCCAAATTAGCTCTTTGTGCGACTAATGAAAGTCAGATTATAAATTTCGACTCTCTAAAATCTCCACCTAAAAACCTACGGAAACTTAAATTGAATGGAAAATTACCAGAAGAAGTTTTACAAAGTGTTACAATGAAAATTATCGGAGAAAAACTCGAGTCAATAACTCTTGGATTTAGCGGTTTAAAACACGATCCAATTCCTTCTCTCTCTTATATGTCAAATCTAACATCCCTTTGTCTTCACACGACTTTTAGTGGAGACTCCATTTATTTTCAAAATGGATGGTTCCCTAAATTAAAAAGGCTTTGCATTCATGATTTACCTTTAGTTAAACAAATAATTTTCGAGCAATTAGCCATTCGAAATTTGGAACGTTTAAGGTTGTTTGGATTGGTGGAGTTGGATGAGCTCCCTCAAGGAATTGAGTTCTTGAATTCTCTTAAAGAGATTTATCTCGGGAAACTAAATCCGGGTTTTGTGAATAATTTTGAACGAGCAAAGGAGAAGCTTAAACATGTTCCAATTGTAAAGCATGCGAGTAAAAATGGCGGTACTTGGATTGTTACTAATATTTTTCAAACTTCATGAGAATTTTGTAAGTTTCATTAAATTGAGCTATCTATTACGCGAAATGTATTATTGTTATTTGTGGTAGATCTTATTGCTTAATTCTTTATTTATGCAGGTCGTTTCAATGTGCTATGTTTTGGAAGTATAATGTAAGATTTTTTGTTTGTTTCGTTATATTTTTATGTTTTCATTTTAATTTCGGAAACTTTTTTTTGTAAATTTTGATAATTCATGCTTATATTGTTATCAACTAGATGTGGCCCTCGCTCCACTTCGGCCTAAGCATAAATATTATTTTTTAATGATATTTTTATTCTTAGCAACTTTCAGTTGTTTTAAGTTTTTTTAAGGCTACATTCAAAAATTCTTATCTTAAGATTTTCAGAAGACTGTACATGAGATTTCTCATTTCGAATATTATCAAAATATAATTATAATAAAAACAAATATATAAATTATTTATAATTTAATAATAATACTAATATATAAAAATTATTACTTAATAATATAAACTATAATTACAAATATTAGTAGTTAGGATTATTAATAAATTATATAATTTAAAGTTGCATCTACTTGTATTAATGTTAAATACATAAAATATATTAGTAAAATATTGTCATTCATTCAAATAAATATAAATATTAATCCAATTATTTTATATGAACTGGTATTATATTTTATTTGTGTTACATACTCATCATACACAAATAAAACACACATATAGGAAACTAAACATATGCATATATAACTTGGTATAGTATATAACTCGATATAAACTGTTTTAACTTGATATGTACTGTCATATTATTAACCCCAACCCCTTCTACTTTTGAGCCTCCTCAAGAGGCCACATCATCACTTTTATCTCTACCGTTCGATCAATTTTTTTGTCAAATCTTAGCCATTCATTTTCTCAAATTTATTGATATTTTATGACAATATGTGTGTGGCTATTAAAACATAATCATATGATTGATTGGATTGGTGTTTTGTGTTCCATCCCTGATTTAGTGAGAACCGTTGTAAATTTGTTTATGACCATCAGATCTTAATCAGATGGCTTCAATGAATCATAGTTCAAAGTTATATTCAATTATTAATAACAATAGTTAATGAAGAGTTCACTCATTAAAATATAAATAATTTTTCTTTTCTTCTTTAAAAAATTATAATTCTTAATGAAATATTTTATTTCTCATGTTAAAATCAACAAATATAAATTTGTTGGAATTTTCTCTTTATTTTGAGTTCCATATTGTTATGGTTCTAATTTTTTTTCTTGCTAAAATATGTAAATAAAGACTATATAAAAGAACATGTAAGAAAATAATATGCTCATTAAATTATAAATTACACTTTATTTTTCATCTCTCTTTAAGCATTCTCAAGAGACCTATCGTCAATTTTATTTCGGCTGTTGGATGAATTTCAAATTTCAAATCTTATTTTTTTCATTTAAATTATTAGCACAATATCACATGGTCAGTTAGATTAATGTTTCATGTTATATCTCCAATTATGTGAGAACTATCATATCAAATAAAATTTCAGAGTATTAAAAATTATATTATATTACTTAATGTATTACGGATAATATGTATCATTTTAATAACTAACAAAATATAAATAAGAAAAGTAACGCTGACAATTTATTCAGAAAATGAGTCATGTTATATTTTTTTTATGTGTAGTAAACATACTTTTTCTATATATATAATACCATATTTCTTTTTTACAAATTATGTTAAATATAATTATCATTTTTATATTTTTTTAAAGTTAATAATCTATAATTAAGTCTTATGGGGTTTCAACTAAAATCTATGAAATAAATTATCATTTATTTTTAGTTTTTAGATCTCCTTCATCGTCTGATTAATACTTGATTTTTTTCTTATATAATATGTCAATAAATAACGACACAAGAAAACTAAAGAGATAAAAAAAAATGATATTTTATTCTTAAAAATCTTAATGCAAACATAAATTAATTAGATTATAAATTAATAATCCAAATTATTTTTTGAATTATTATTTTTTGTTTTTTATGAATTTATTATTTATGTTATTTTATTTCATATGTAATTTTATTTGTATAGAGTTATCCATCCTTATAAAATTAGATGTGATATAGAAACTATTTTTAATGAATAATAAATTGATAAAATATCTTATGATATAATTCAAAATAATTTTAAATATAACTAACTTACATAACATAATTATTATACATAATTATAATTTATACATAAATTTTAAATAAATAGCAAATTTAAATACTCGCAGCGAAGCGAGAGCACGATCCTAGTAATTTATTATTGCTTGTTCCCCTTCTTGACCAACTTTTTTGGATTCACTTTGGGAAGTAAATGCTCATGAATCAACTAATTCCTACTTATTATTAATGCTTAATATTGGGAGGGAGGATGTGGGGTTGACACGTGTCCCACAGAGTATTGATATTGATCCCCAATTTGCACCCCACTATTTTTTTATTCAATATTAATACCCATTTTGAACCCAATAGTATCAATTCATATTTGATATTATGATGTTTTATGTTTGATATTATGATGTTTTATTACTAATAAAGTAATAATATAACATATTATAATATTGAATACATTATAATAAAATAATATGAATCTCACTCTAAAAAGGATTTTTTTTTATAAACTCCTAAAATATTTTTATTACATGTTTGTATTTTCCCCCTATTAAATGAAATATTTAAAATCATTTTAATATTTAAAAATCTGACGTAATCCCTTAAGTAGTACAATTTTACAATATAAAAAAATGTATAAACGACTAATAAGATATTTTCTGTGATAGTTTTGTTTGTCAAACGTATGAATTAGGATATTTTTCAATCAAGACAAATACCCAACACATAATTCGTCACACCATTTTAATTTCTTATTAACGCTAGATGGGTGCAGAACATTTGACATGTGGTCATTTTGAAGATTTTCTATTAAATTTTATATAAATAATTTTTGTATAATAATGTAGAGTGATATTAGATTTTTTATAATACAAAATAAAATACACTGTGTATATATGAAATTGTATTCAATGTTCTGAAGCGAAGCGGATCGATATATCAATGGTAAGTGTCAGTAGGTGCACATGTGAGATTTTCATATTTTTTTCAATTTATGATAAAGTCTACCTATGTAAATAATTATATTTCTAAAGGGCGGGTCAAAAGGTTAAATTTAATGACTCTTTTTACATTTAAAAATAAAAATCACGCCACAAAAAATCAAATAGAAGATAGGCTTGTCATGTGTGTCCGTCCCACAGCTCTTGAATTACGTATCAGCAAGTCATTTATATAGCAATAAGTGGCTCTCAGAAGTGTAAAAATGTAGGGAGCTTGGGCTGGGCTGTTGTCAACTCTGAAGCCTTCATTCCCTAAATTAGGACTTTTTTTTTTTTTTAGCACTATTGAGAAAAATAAAGCAACAGTTGTCACTGGTTTGAAAATAATGTGGTAACTATCATTTCCGCCACTATTAGTGGCGGAACAACCTGTGTTCCGCCACTAATAGTGGCGGAACAGATAGATTTTCAGTTCTGCCAAAAACGGCCCATTTTACGCACTAAACGTGGTTAATTAGTATTAAAAATCTTGTTCCGCCACTACTAGTGGCGGAGTGGCGGAACATGTTAAAATATTTCATTAAAGATTAACATGGCTCATGAATGGGCAATTAGCGTAAAAATTGAAGAATTACTATGTTCCGGGAACAGTGTAATTAGTAACGGTTTTTCTGAAAAAACCGTTACTAAAAGTGAAATAGTAACGGTTTTTATGTTGTATTTAGTAACGGTTTTTTTGACAGAACCGTTACTAATAGTATAATTAGTAACGGTTTTTATCCAAAACAACCGTTACTAATAGTATATTTAGTAACAGTTTTTTGAAGAACCGTTACTAATAGTGTAATTAAAGCCCAAAATAAATAAATAATGGCCATGCTAGTAACGGTTCTTAAAATAAACCGTTACTAAATACACTCTTAGTAACGGTTCTATCATAAAAAACGTTACTAACGATACTGTTAGTAACGGTTCTTTCATAAAAACCGTTACTAATTACAACATAAAAACCGTTACTATTACACTTTTAGTAACGGTTTTTTCAGAACAACCGTTACTAATTACACTGTTCCGCCACTAATAGTAACGGTTTTTTCATAATAACACCGTTACCAAATACAAATATTAGTAACGGTTTTTTCATAAAAACCGTTACTAATTACACTTTTAGTAACGGTTCTTTCAGAAAAACCGTTACTAGTAATTCTTCAATTTTTACTCGCCCATTCATGAGCCATGTTAATCTTTAATGAAATATTTTGACATGTTCCGCCACTATAGTGGCGGAACAAGATTTTTAATACTAATTAACCACGTTTAGTGCGTAAAATTGGCCGTTTTTGGCAGAACTGAAAATCTGTCTGTTCCGCCACTACTAGTGGCGGAAATGGTAGTTACCACATTATTTTCAAACCAGTGGCAACTGTTGCTTTATTTTTCTCAATAGTGCTAAACAAAAAAAAAGTCCTAAATTAGGGAGAGAATTTCAGCTGGGCTTGTTAATGACACGTGTCAAGCTTCTCAGCATAATAGACAAAACATTAAGGAGTGCGGGATATATTTTTCCGGTTTGATGTACTCTTAGTCCCACTGTGCTGAGTTGAAATAATCTTGGTAGTGTTTAATGTTTATTAAGTGATAGCTGGACAATCAATGAAAGGAAAGAAAAAAAGAGAAGCTGAGGAAAGAAAGAGAGGTTGAATGAAAGGACACGTATCAATCAGCATTGCAGCTAAGGGCCATTGAAAAACATGTCCACTTTTGTATACTGTATTTTTTGTATACTATATTATAATAAGAAAAACAAAACAAAAATTCTAAATAAATAATTAAAATTCTCTTCATTTATTTCTACTAACAAATCTCATCTCATACTCTTACGCCAAACTAATTAACAAAACAACCCCTCAAAATCCAAACAAAAAAAACATAAAAATCCAAGAAAAACACTATATATCTAGTATATCCAACATAAATAACCAATTCTTAACTCCTCTCCACTTCTCAACGAAATAGAGGTGACCCAACATACTTGCATACTTCGTATCTCAAATATTTACATTTTTTTTTTTAATTTAACAAATAACACAAGCATTAGGATTTTCCTCCATACTATGCACTTGATAATAATTACCAACAGGAACATAAGCAGGATAATACGGATAATAAGCCTCCATTATTTTATTAATATCCTTCTTGTCATCTTTTTTATCTCCATCTTTTTTACCATCATCTTTCTTTTTATCATCTTTTGCAGGACCAACTGAGAGGATATCAGTGTGCCATTGTTTCCTCAACTTTCCGACTATTTCGACTGGATCTACTGAGCCGATTACTGTGAGTTTCTTGTCATTCATGTCCATTGAAATCGAATTGATCCCTGTTTTTGAAAAGAAATTATGTCAATTGAAGTTCTGTGACTTGATCTTTTGTAAGAGTGAGAATTTGAAATTAATTGTTTGAATTTTAATTTACCTTCAAGACCGGAAACAGCTTTCAGCGCCTTCTTCTTCTCTCTGTTGTCATGTAAATCCAATTTCAAAACAACCTGAAACAAAATGTTATAAAAGTAATTAGCAAAATCTCAAACAGATGATCAAATGAACAATTCGAATCTGCTAGATAGACCTACAGCAGTTAATTGTGAAAATGAATAAAAAAAAGCAGTTTATATAAATCAGAACAATAATCCTAAAAACCCAATTGTAATAGTGATCATTTCAATAAAAATTTCTAATTGTGATCAGATTCAATCAAATCCCAATCCCAATTACAATTACTTCAAGAAGTATAGATCATACCTTTCTATCAGACATTTTTCCTCTGTTTTTCCCTTGCTCCCAAAAAAACAAACAGTCGAAGCTTCAAGATGAATATTGAAGAAGAGTCTAGACTTGAGAGGAGACTAACTATAGTAAAACCAAGGAAAAAATGAATGAATGACTGAGTGTGAGTGTGTGTCACTTAGGAAGTTTATATAGACAGAGAAAAATCAAATAAATTGAATACGACGTCGATTTGATTGATTAGGAATGGTCGTGGAAGGCAACCGTGCCCTCCAAGGAACCAGACTCTCACCTCCATTCTTCAATCAATCGAAAGCTCAAGTCCTTTTCTGAAGAAGAAAGACTTTTGACTCTTACTCGCCATTCTTCCTTCTCAACTGGAAGACATGTTTTATTCCAAAATACAAATAAATAACGTGTCCACTGTTAGTATAAATGAGACTTTTTTTTTTTTTAGCATTATTTCCGAAAATAATTCAGCAAATAGCACTGCTGTGGAAAAAATTAGCTAACTAGCACTACCGCCATCTGTTGTGGCGGTAGAGACCTTCTACCGCCAGCACCAATGGCGGTAGTGCCTAATTTTCCAAATTTTCCGTCAACGGCCTTAAAACAAGGTAATTAGATACAAATTAGCCTCTACCGCCAGGCCATCTGGCGGTAGTGGCATTGTTGTAATTTTTTTCTGATCCAATCGGGTATCAAACCCGTTAAAAAAAAAAAAAAAAAAAAGGGAAAAATACCTCTACCGCCAGGTCATCTGGCGGTAGAGTTGGGGCAATTCTCCCTGGACGCCGTAGTAGTATCAAACCCGTTTAAAATAAAAAAAAAAAAAATGGAAAACTATCTCTACCGCCAGACCTTCTGGCGGTAGAGTTGGGGACCCATAAAACCCACACGACCCTTCTTTCTCTCCCCCCATTTCTCCCCCAAACAACCGAAGAAAAAAAACCCAAAAAAAGAGCGATTTTTCAGCCGAAAATAGAAGGAAAAATTGTGAAAATTGAAGCGAAAAGAGTAAGATTTGTAGAAAGAATAAAGAAGAAAATAGAGTGAATTCAACAAAAGGTTAGATATTTTAGTTTATTTTTGAGTTTAGGGTTTAGGATTATTTGTGGGGATTGATAGAAATTAGTATGAAATTAGTTTGAGTTTGTTGAAATTAGTTGTATTTCTTTGAATAGATTGCTTCAAATTGGTTAGAATTAGTTTTACTTTGAGTTTTTAATTAGGTTTTTTTGTCTTGAGTTTTTAATTAGTAATTTTTTTGTTGTTGATTTGTTTGTAGAAGGAGAGGAAGGAGAAAGAGAAGGAATTGCAAATTTTTTGCAATTGAAAGTTGAGGTAATTTTTTTTTTTTCATATTTATTGGTATATTATTTAATTACGTTAATTTAATGTATTTATTAGTTTTATTCGCACTTTTCTTTTCTTTTTTTTGTTTGGCTGTTTGGGGGAGAAATGGGGGGAGAGAGAGAAGGGTCGTGTGGGTTTTATGGGTCCCCAACTCTACCGCCAGAAGGTCTGGCGGTAGAGATAGTTTTCCATTTTTTTTTTTTATTTTAAACGGGTTTGATACTACTACGGCGTCCAGGGAGAATTGCCCCAACTCTACCGCCAGATGACCTGGCGGTAGAGGTATTTTTCCTTTTTTTTTTTTTTTTTTTTTTAACGGGTTTGATACCCGATTGGATCAGAAAAAAATTACAACAATGCCACTACCGCCAGATGGCCTGGCGGTAGAGGCTAATTTGTATCTAATTACCTTGTTTTAAGGCCGCTGACGGAAAATTTGGAAAATTAGGCACTACCGCCATTGGTGCTGGCGGTAGAAGGTCTCTACCGCCGCAACAGATGGCGGTAGTACTAGTTAGCTAATTTTTTCCAAAACAGTGCTGTTTGCTGAATTATTTTCGGAAATAATGCTATAAAAAAAAAAAAAGTCTATAAATGAAGAGGAAATATGCTCAAAAGTCTTCTTAGCTCAGTCAACCGTGACTTGTTCTGTCCTCCTAACCAGGTCGTCATTTATAGCTGTATTTCATTTTCTAGAATAATTATTTTCTAAGGAAGAAATGGTAGACCAAGTCATCAATGGAATGCTAAAAAACTCCAGAATAATCCCTTGTTTTCAGTGTTATAATGTGGTCTCTATTAGAAGTGGTTAATTTTAAGTTTGATTATTGATAAATAAGTAATATGTAATCATCATGGAATTTAGAGAATGATGAGGCAATTATTATATTGGTTCATAATGTTTATACACGGTATCATCATTGTCATATATTACTTTATAATGTTTATATAATAGTATACATACATAATAAAATAATATTGAGTTGAAAATATGAATATGAGACAAATCACTATTCATGTGTGTACTATAATTAACGTATATAATGTCGTCATAATAAATTCGTCATGTCAAAATTAACTTTTATTATAGTGTCGTCATGTTTTAACGAATAGGGTCTTCCACTGACATATATATATCTTATCTTAATCGGTAGGTGGTTAGTTTTTCAAAATATTTGATTTTGAATAGAAATTTGGAATTGATGCATTGACTAAATCTAAAAGAAAAATAGAGAATATTTTTGTGATGTGTGATGGATTTCTTTCATACAGTAAATTTAATATATGGGTCAAATTAAGTTGGCTTTGATTATGAATCAGTTCTTAGTTTAAAATGCTCAATTTGTTGTTATTTTAATGAATTTAATTTCACCTAATCATGAACTATTTATTTGGAGAGGGACTTGATGATTCATGTTCAGGCAGTATTTGCATCCACTTGGGCAACTCTATTTTCCAAACCATTTGTATACAAGAAAAAATACTTAATAAATTTATACAAATAGTAAAAATTAATATGAATACAATAAGATATATATCAATATAAGTGCCAGACATATGAATTATAAAATTCAGAAAGCTGATAATGAAGTAACAAAAATAGTATATAGATATAACAAAATAATTTATAAATTAATTAAACAATATAACAATATATTTTATAGTTGTAATAAAATATTAATATTTTATAATTCTAATAAAAAAAATAGTATTATATATAGCCATAATATAACAATATTTGTCTGGGCTCTGGGCTTTTGACTAAATGATTGATGGTTTATTTTGTCTTTTGAGCCTATTTGAACTTTGAAGACCAATAATCCAAATACACTACCCATAAATATGTCAATAAATCTTCTTTTTGTTCTTTTACTTTTTACTTTTTATAAAACTTGTCAATTTGAAACATAAAAAATTATCAGTAAGTTCTAAGCCTTGTAAGTTGGGGTTCGACTGGGTTTCAATTTTACTCTTAGCCCAATTAATTAGGAACTCAAATAGGGCAGATTTAAAAGCCTCCAAACACTTCAATTATAATAGTACCTCTAAACCCAATTATACATAATGTGAACCATTAGTCTCTTTATTTGTTGAGTGAAATTGAAATTGTGCATGCATGAATAATCTAAATCATCCTTTCTTCATACTAGAATTTTTTTCTTTGCAAAATAAGTATTCTCACTTATTTTGATTTTGCAAGGTTATTTTTAAAGGGCTCGAAAACGTATGGGAGAGGCGCTTGGCGTAAAATATCTGGTACGTTCGTCACAACCAGAACATCATCCCAAGTCGCCAGCCATGCTCAGAAGTACTACAACAGGTGAAAAATCATAATGAGAAACGCAGGATAAACATCCATGACATAAGGCTCATAGAGGATCGGTATAGTCAGGCTAAGATTGGTCCTTCCATGAACATGCAATATGGTGGATTATTAAGGAAAATCGTCCCTGGCAACAATTTTGGTGCAACAGCAAGCAAATATGGTAATATGACGATGAATCATGCATCTGGCAACAATCCTACCGCAACTGCAAACATATATAGTGAATTACTGAGGAATACTGTGTATGGCACTGCTGTCAAATAGCCGCAACAAACCGACTTCCGTGCACTATTTTACAACTCTCACTTGAATTATTGTGCAATTTAGTAGATTGCATGCAAGCTGAGCTTTCAAAGTTTCTCTTAAATAATTGTAATAAATAATTGAAGTGCTTCTTTTTCTGACTGAACTTATAGTAATAATTGAAAAACTTTATGAAGTTGTAATATTAATTGAGCTAGTTAATTATCTGTTTAAATATTAAAGGCTTGTATTATATGTTATATTGGGCCTTTTTTGGAGGCAAAGACCTATGGGCTGTTATATATATTGTTAACAAAACTCAGAATAGAAATCTTGGATTGTTAGAGAACTCGTATTTGAAATCTCGCTTCGTCAGCAAATGAGAGAAATAAATTCTCGTATGTGGTTATTTGAAAATATGCTAAACCGACGCAACAGCAACACTCCATCCCGCTCTTTCATTCTTTCTCTTCGAACAGAGAGAAGCACGAACGGAACAAAGAAGCTCCATTCTTTTCTTTCTCTTTCTCTTTCTCTTCCTTTCTTCCCGCCGACCATGTCCCCCGACTCAAACGCCCCTTTCTTCGCGGCGGAGTTCTTCCTCATGCGGCGGAGCCTCCCTGACGACGTGGCCGACTCCCTCCTCCCTCTCTGCCCCCTCGCCTCACTCACCGGCTCTCTCCCGCCTCGTCCTCCTCCAAACCCTCCACTCCATCGGGCTCATCCACTCCCTGAACCCTAACCCTCTCGCCTCAGCCGCCTACCTGGCCGTCGCCGTCCACCTTCCCGGACGCCGTCAAAATCCTCTTCCGATCACTGCCGCTGCCCGGATTGGTTTCCGAGGAGATGGAAAAGGTGGCGGCAGAAATGGAGAGGGCGGTGACCGAACTTGAACTGAGGGAGACGGTTCTGAAGAGAGAGAGAATCGAGCCTCAAGAGGCAATCAGGGCTTTTGTTGACAAGGAGTGGGAGGATATCGGGAAGCGCCGGTCGCTTCTCAAGCTCGCTGAAATGGCTAATAATCAAAGATTGGTTAGTCAGATTTGGGTTATTTCTCACTTCACGTCTCTTTCCTTCTTTTTTTTTCCGTTTCTTCTGTGTCATCTTTTATAAACTGTTTGGTTGTTTGTTTATAGGTTGAGGGTGAGGGTTCTTCTTCAAGTGTTCCACCACCTCTTCAAGTAATACCCCCAAACAAGACGGAACAGAGACGACGACGAGTAAGGAGTCGAGATGAAACAGAGACGAAACTGAGAAGACCCAACATAAAATTCAGCCCTCAAGAGGAGAAGGCGCTAAAGGATGGTGTTGCTCGGTTTGGAGTCGGGCAATGGAGCCTAATTCTGAATCTCAATCGCACCATCTTTCAGCGAAGGACATCTGTAACTCTCTCTCTCTCTCTAAATTTGATCTCATCTGAGTTTTTTTAATTAACAGGGGGATTTGAGAGATAAGTGGAGGAACATGGTGGAAAACAGACAGAGAGGAAATTAGGTCTTTTTCTCTTTTGCAATAATTTTGGTTGTTGTAGAAAAATTGAAATGGACTGTTAGTGATTTTTAGGTATATACTAGTATATGAAAGAGGGCAACTATAGGGCTTTTTTCTCATTTTTATTAATTCAGAAAAATTGTTGTAGATTTTTAGTGATTTTCAGTGAAGGTATTAAGTAATATTCGTAATCTCTGTTGATAACAGATGGTGTATTCATTAGATTTTTAGTGATTTTGTATGTAAATCTCTTTTTCTTTCTGTATTTTTATCTTTTTTTTTTTTTGCAATAATTTGTTTCTTATATTCGGAAATTTTATAATTTGGTACCAGTGAGTCTGATAATTTGATAATTAATTTGGTGATTTATGTGAAAAAAAAGTCCACATATGGTAAAGGGAATTAGAAGAGAGTGTGTGTGAATAAGCAATACCGTACGGGCTTAAATGATGTGTTCAGCTCTCAATTTTTTTGATTTGGATCAGGGTACTGGACTTGTTAGTAGAATACAGAATAGAAATCTTCAATTGTTAGAGAACTCATATTTTAAATTCTGTTTTGCAATGAGATAATTAGTTCTAGGATTTGTATAAAGAGAAATGATTTTTTGTGTGTACTTTAAAATACTTTTTATGTACTATTATGATTTTTTGAAGGGAGGGGCTACTCTCCAAAGGGCTTTGAAAAACTGCTCCAAAAGGGCTTTGAAAAACTTTTTTTGTAATGTAGAAGGATTCATCTGACTCTTTTGAAGGGAAGGGAAAACCGTATAAACACTCCTTCCTAAATGAAAGCTAAAAAAGAAAAACTTGCGGTATTTCTGACTGTTGAATGGACCCCCTAATTGTATATTTGGGCTCATTTGGACTTTTATTTTTAGTATGTATTTAAGACCTTTGACTAAAGAATAAGACAAGGGTTCATTTTGTATCTCTTCATTTCTCTCTCTCTCTCTCTCTCTCTCTCTTTTGGCCACCATTAAAGACATCAAAAGGTGCCTCGAATCCACGTCAAAATTCACGCTTCCGACAAGAAATCCTAACAATCTGGTATCAGAGCGAGATTCTATGCGTAAATCTCTACCGGATTTCACGCTTTGCCTAAACCGGTACAAACCGGTTCAAAACCGAAGGAGGAACTTTATTTTTTGGGTTAATGGAAATGTCGGGACGATTTGATATTGAGAAGTTAAACGGTAAGACGAGCTTTGCCTTGTGGCAAGTTCGTATGTTGGCAATTTTATCCAGTCATGGAGTAAAAGATGCAGTTTTTGGGAGAGACAAGTTGCCGGATGCGATAACGGACAAGAAATGGAGAGATATGGATGATAAGGCTATCTCTATTGTCCAATTATGCCTTAGCAATGAGACATTGCAAGAGGTTATGGAGGAAAAGACGGCGAAAGATTTTTGGGAAAAATTACAAAATACTTATATGAAAAAGTCGCTCACGAATCGATTGCGGTTAAAGTCGCTTCTTTATACGCTCCGGATGTCGAAGGGAGGTTCCGTGTCCGAACATATTTCGGAGTTTGCGTCGATTATTAATGATTTGGCCAAAATTGACACAAAGGTGGATGATGAAGATCAAGCCCTTTTGGTTTTGTACTCTTTACCCGCTTCATATAAGAGGTTTAGAGATATGATGATTTATGGAAGGGAGAAAATCTTTCTTGAGGATGTTAAATCGAATTTGCAAGCGAAATCTCACATCGATGGTGAGATAACCAACGAGAAAATCGGTACGGGTTCCGGTTTATTTGTGGATCGCGGTCGGTCGTCGGATCGGTCGTCGAAAATTGGAGAAGCCGGTCAAAATCCTGATGGTGTTATGCCCTAGACCAAAGTGTTTGTGACCTAGGTTGATGGATTATAATAACAAACATTATATTTATTCTAAGATATTTCATATAATATGTGCGTATAGGTTATTTTAATATAATTAAAATAGACCATGAATATGCAATTGAGCTTTATGTCATCAAAGTGCGTGACTTTGATAGTAAAACTATAAAGTGTTATGAATGCTATTCTAAATCGTCCGTGGTCATTTATAGGATATTTGTGGAGACAAATATACTTGCGGATACATATAAATATATATTTATATACAAGCTATAAATGTACATCAGTATATTAGTTGACTGATGATCATGTTTTAGTGATCATGGATAAATAGTTATCAAATCATTAACATAGGTATATGTTAGAGACAATATACTGGACTGACCCGCCATAAGAATGCTACATGTTTTACGTCATTAGTGATTCTTGTAACATAAAGTATTTATAGTCCTTTAACCTGAGATTGTCTCAGTTCTCAACATTAGTAATTTTATACTTTAACATAATCTAACACCGTCTTTAACCGGGTAGTCCTAACGGTTATGATTAGGTATATAATGAATCATGTAGAGGGATGAGTGCAATCAAGACATGATTTGTTCCTCTCATAAATGAGAGAGATTCTTGTTCAGTTTAATTCGGGATCAAGAAATATTAATTCGATTAATATAAGGATGGCGTATTACATGCCTTATGATCGATATAGATATCGTGTGACAAAGGGACTAAATACGTGATTGTTGATTGGGTAAATCGGATCACCGATATTCACTTAAATTGGGTAGTCATGATGGCTTGCTAGAGTCCGCTCATGATTTATAGACTGTCAAGTCTATTGCCAACATTAAGTGAACCTACAGGGTCACACACAAAGAACAAACTGAAACGGGCGCAGAAAATCCTAGTGACTTACATGATGAGTTGCATAAGAATGACACAAAAGATATTGTTATCTTATGTGATAAGATGTGATATATATGTATATAAAGACTATGAGCACAAAAGATCATGTAATCTAGAAGAGTCTAGATGATGACATGTGGATAATGATGAGTGATGTCATACACATCTTTTAGTGTGAAGAGACATGACTCTTCACCTCTATATAAGGACATAGAGGGCTCCAAATTCATAACACCACATTATTCTCTCTCTCATTATTTCTCATTCTTTTTTGTGAGACAAAAGAGAGAAAATATACTTTCTAATTTGTATGACAAAATTATGAAATTGTGCTTTCTTTTTGTATGACAAAAACGAAATAGTGTGATTATATGAGAGAAATTATACATCTTTTGTGAGACAAAATAAGAAGAAAAATAGTTTTGTTATGCAAGAGGAGAACAAGCTACTAGCATATATATTGTTCTTCTTCCCGTTTTAAGAAGTTTGTTCGTGTGGATACCAGTAGAGGCGTTCATATTTTCGGCGCGTGTGATCTATTCGGCCTAAGAAGATGAGAACGGCTTGTTGAGAGTTTCGGTGAAGACCGATTGTGTGTGCGGTAGATGGCTTCCGCACGATCCGACCTGGACGGACTAGACGGACGGAAAATCAGTTAGGACGGTAACCGGTTTAGAGGCGCTTGGACATCACGCATGGTTTGAGCATCACGGATTAAGCGTAATCCGAAAGGTATCTTTAAGATTTATTTCTTTGATTTAACCGATACGCATGGATCCTCGGATTGGTTTTGGACAAATATTTTTGTTTTCCGCTGCGTTATGCATGTCCGAAACCCAACAAATCCAAGGGTAAATGTAATCAAAATATTATTTGCAATTATTATAAGAAAAATGGCCACATCAAGGTCGATTGTTACAAATTGAAGAATAAGCAATCGGTGGATAATCGTGGCAAAGGTTCCGAATCGGCTAATTCGGCAAATATCGACAATTTTGATTCGTTTTCCATTGTCGATAATTGCTTAGAGGATGAGAATTATTGGATTATGGATTCGGGGGCATCTCAACATATGACTCCGAATCGAAGTTGGTTTGTAAAGTACGAGCCTACGGATGGGAGAGTTATTATGGGAAATAATAATTCTTGCAAGGTTGCCGGTACCGGTACAATATCGCTCAAGTTTCATGATGGGCGAATTCGGACGTTAACGGTCGTGAAGCACATACCCGATTTGAAGAAAAATCTTATCTCGTTGGGATCGCTTGAAAAAAGAGGTTGCAAGTTCCGAAGTGAAGGTGGAGTTATGCGCGTTTCAATCGGTGCCCTCACAATCATGAATGCGAAACGCATTGATACACTTTATTTTTGCAAGCCTCGACAGTAACCGGAAAGGCCGGTATAGTTATTTTGGAGAAATCGGGCTCAAACCCGGTTCAAGAAAACCCGCCGGTTCAGGAAAAACCGGCTTGGTTCATACTGGTTCAGGAAAAACCGGTCCGGTTCGCGCCGGTTCAGGAAAAATCGGCCCGGTTCAAGAAAAACCGGTTCAAGAAAATCCGGTTCAACCCAAGTCCAACCCAAAACCGAACCCGGTTCAAACCGAACCCGGTTCAAACCAAACCGGTTTGGATTCCAAAAACCAAACCCGAAACAAAACCTGTCTCGTTCAGTTCTGTCGCTGTTGTCCGTTCAAGTTCAATTACGGATGAAGAAATTACGAAGTTGTGACATATGAGATTGGGTCACATGAGTGAGCGTGGTATGACGATTTTATGCAAGCGAAATTTGTTGGGCCGTCAAAGTACCGGAAATCTGGAATTTTGCGAGCACTGTGTTTTCGGGAAGCATAAGCGAGTGAGTTTTTCGACCGCCATTCATACGACAAAAGAGAAATTAGAATACATTCACTCCGACCTTTAGGGGCCTTCTCGCGAACCGTCCAAAGGAAAAGGTTCAGGGTATATGCTCACTTTTATTGATGATTTTTCGAGGAAAGTTTGGGTATTTTTCTTGAGAGAAAAAAGTGAAGTATTCGATTATTTCAAAATTTGGAAGAAACTTCTAGAAACTCAAACGGGTAAACGGGTCAAGCGGTTGTGAACCGATAATGGGTTGAAATTTTGTAATCGCCAGTTTGATGATTTTTGTGCGGCCGAAGGTATTTTGCGACACAAAACCGTTGTGCATACCCCACAATAAAATGGCGTGGCCGAAAGAATGAATAGATCACTTCTTGAGCGTGCGAGAAGTATGATTTCAAATGCGGGTTTGGAAAAAGAATTTTGGGCAGAAGCGATTAGCACGGCGTGCTATTTGATTAATCGATTTCCGACTATCTCGATTGAGTTGAAAACGCCGGAAGAAGTTTGGTCGGGAAAACCGGCCGATTATTCGATGTTGAGAATATTCGGGTGTCCCGGATATGTGCATGTCAATGACGGCAAGTTGGAACCGAGGTCGAAGAAATGCGTATTTGTTGGATATCCCGAGAATGTTAAGAGGTATAAATTATGGTGTCCGAAGTCGGGCAAATTTATCATTTCGAGAGACGTTATTTTTAACGAAGCGAAAATGATTCGAGGACAAGATGCGCATGAGTTGAGAATAAATGACACGGTTCACTCCGAGGTGGAGCATGATGAGTCGGAAAATGTTGGGAATGAAATACCGCTAAGTGCAAGCGGTTTTGAAGGTCAAACCCGAGACCAGTTAGCCCAAGCCGACCAAAACCGATCCGAACCCGATTCGTCAAACCCGACCCGAGTTGATGAAGAAGAAAGCCAATTCGATCCGCAAATGTACGAGCTAACCCGCGATCGTGTCAGAAGGACCATTCGACCACCTTCAAGATATGGATATTCTGATTTTGCGCATTGCTTGGCTATTGCAGAAGACGTGGATAGTTGTGAACCGTCCACGTATAAGGAAGCGGTTAATTCAAAAGAAGCGAAAAATTGGATTTCCGCTATGAAGGAGGAGTTAGATTCGTTGAAACGAAACGAGATATGGTCTCTTGTGAATCCTCCGAAAAATAAGAAAGTTGTCGAGTGCAAATGGGTGTTTAAGCGCAAAACCGATGGCTCGAATGTGCGCTACAAAGCAAGGCTAGTCGCGAAAGGGTATAGCCAAGTCCAAGGTGTGGACTTTAATGACGTGTTTTCTCCGGTCGTGAAACACACGTCTATTTGATTATTGCTCGGGATTGTCGCGTCGAAAAATTTGGAACTCGAGCAAATGGACGTAAAAACGGCTTTTCTTCATGGCGATTTGGAGGAGGAAATTTTTATGAGCCAACCGGAAGGACTTCCGGATTTTGAAAACTTAACTGAACCCCAAACTGAACCGACTCGTGTATGTCGATTAAATAAATCGCTTTATGGTCTCAAGCAATTGCCCCGACAATGGTACAAGAAGTTTGACGCTTTTATGGTGAGCGTTAATTTTTCTCGATCTAATTACGATAGCTGCGTCTATTTAAAGAAATTAGATGACAGGAGTTTTGTGTATCTACTTCTTTATGTGGATGACATTCTTATTGCGTCGTCCAATTTGGGAGAAATTAAGCGGTTAAAAGCGGATTTGAATTCCGTTTTTGAGATGAAGGATTTGGGACCCGCTAAGAAAATTCTCGGAATGGAGATTTCGAGGAACCGACCCGAGCGGAAGTTGACTCTTTCGCAAGCGGGTTTCGCCGAAAAGGTTTTACGCCGTTTTGATATGCATAAATCGAAGGTAGTTTCTACCCCTCTTGCGGCACATTTTAAATTGTCGGCGAATTTATCTCCGAAAATCGATTCAGAGCGAAAATATATGGAGAAGATTCCTTATTCGAGTGCGGTCGGGAGTTTGATGTATTTGATGGTGTGTACCCGACCGGATTTGGCGCAAGCGGTTAGTGTCGTGAGCCGGTATTTGTCGTGTCCCGGAAAGGGACATTGGGAAGCGGTAAAATGGATTTTCCGTTATTTGAAAGGTACGATGAATGCATATTTAGAATTCGAATCCGATCCGAATGGTGAGTTAACGGGTTATGTTGATTCGGATTTTGCGGGCGATCTCGATAAAAGGCGTTCGCTAACCGAGTACGTGTTTACGTTTGGGAAGTATGCGATTAATTGGAAAGTCACACTTTAATCAACCGTTGCTCTTTCGACTACCGAGGCCGAGTACATGGCGTTAACCGAAGCGATAAAGGAAGGTATTTGGCTAAGGGGTTTTGTTGGCGAGATATTGTCCATTCATAATCCGGTCACGGTGTATTGTGATAATCAAAGCGCCATTCATTTGACGAAGGATCGCATGTACCACGACAAGACGAAGCATATTGACGTGAGGTACCATTTTGTGCGAGACATGACGGCAGAAGGAAACATTGTGGTGAAGAAGATTGGTACCAAATCGAATCCGGCAGATATGCTCACCAAGCCTCTTCCGATTGCTAAGTTTAAATTGTGTTCCGATTTAATTTCAGTTTGTAACTAGCATGTTGCTAGTATATTATATATGTTTTTATTTTTGCATTTGTTTATGTTTAGTTATGATGCAATTCGGGTCCAAGGTGGAGATTGTTGAATGAACCCCCTATTTGCATATTTGGGTTTATTTGGACTTTTATTTTTAGTATGTATTTAAGACCTTTGACTAAAGAATAAGACAAGGATTCATTTTGCATCCCTTCATTTCTCTCTCTCTCTCTTTCTCTTTTGGCCACCATTAAAAACATCAAAAGATGCTTCGAATCCACGTCAAAATTCACGTTTCCAATAAGAAATCATAATACTGACTTTAGATGATATTTTGGATGGATTCATATTTAGTTTGGCTACTTATTTTGTGGATGTATGGATTGTTGATTTTTATGTTTAATTTAACTAGATATTTTGAAATGGATGCTTGAAGTTTGTTGATATTTGATAGAATTTCTAGTTCTGAAAAAATAGAGTAGAAAAATAACCTTGGATTAGATACTCAGCAAGCAGTTCACAAATAAAACAAACTGTGCATTATTATACAACTCTTGCTTGAATTATTGAGCCAGTATTGTAGATTGCATGCAAGCTTTAAAAGTTTTTATTGAATAATTATAATAAATAATTGAAGTGCTTATTATTCAGTCTGAACTGAAGTACTTTATGAACTTGTAATAATAATTGAACTAGTTATTTATATTTAGATATATTAATTAAAGGCTTGTATTATATGTTATACTGGGACTATTTCGGAGGCAAAGGCCTATCGGCTTGTTTATTGCTAGTTCAGATTGAGGTAGCTGAAGCTGAATATAATTGTTTTTCTCCAGTTCAGAGAACTTTCAGTTTGACTCGTATATTACTGGCTGAATATAATAATAATTATTATTACTACTATTACTATATATTACTATTATTATTATTATTTATTCTATTATTATTATTATTAACTTTTTTTTGCTTGACATTTTCAATCCGAATCTATCAAAAGAGAAAAAATTGAAACGAAAATGTTGACATAGAATCGGTCACATTAAAAAGTTTCAAAATTATATGGTACATATGATTCTCTACAGATTTTACTTTCAGAATGAAAAACATTCCTTTTATCTTTTAACAATATTTCATTATCATTTCTTTTTGAGTTTTGACAGCCTTTTTCTTAGAGCTCCTTCGTCGAAAGTACCTACGTAGAATTTTTAAGTTTGAACAGCTATGACTGAAAAGAAAAAAAAACTGCACCAAACCTCTCTTTTAAGATTTCAAGTTTTCAACGACATTTCTTTTTAAAATTTTAGATACTTTCTTTTCTCAAACATTGATTCAATACATTCTGTTCATCTCCGGTTAACAGAACTAAGCACTTATTGTATAATAAGGGCTGGAGATCTGCATTGATTGCTAATGCAAGAGAGAATAAATGAAATCGTAATTAATTTCGAAAGACTTGTCCGTCAAGGTAGTTCCCTTCAAATTCAAACTAGTTGAAAACATTTAAAAAACAAATCTTCACAGTTGACCTGTCTTAAATTACCTTTATTTCTGTGAGGAAAATTATCAACTAATTAATTACTTGTTGGATTTAAAAGATCATTTTTTATTGGTCATTTTCTTTCTTTTCTTTTACATTTTTCTTGTACTTTTTATGAACACCCTCCATTTTAATGGTCGGTTCACCTTTTTCGGCTGCTAGAGGCACAACCGCACAAACTCTTGTTACGAATTCAAAAGTTCCAGCACCATCTTTTTATTAGTTTGTATTTATTTTGTAGTATCGTGAGAATTTGTCTTGAGACAATTTCTTATTCTTCTCTATGACATTATGATTTATTCATTTCGAAAAGAAGATTGTGGCATTTACTCTTTCAACAGAATTATTCAATTGCGTTAGTAGTCAGTACTTGACTACTTACTTGTATGCTAATGAATGAAATATTTGAATTTATGTTATTATAATCTTTACATCACAATGTATTTAACAGGATAACGGTTAAAATTGTTTAACAATATGTATGTATAATAATTAAAAATCACATTAGTTGATATAGATAATTTTTTTTTTTATTGAGACATTACCACCCAAAACAATATCCTTATTGAAAAAAAGTCTCAATGCTTGAAGATCCCAATAAGCAAAAGAAATTATTTGAATATTGATATATAGTATATAGATCATATGAGTCTTGTGACGACTCTCCAACAACCACTCTTTTATGTTAGGTTAATAATATTTTGAGTGACCGTTGAGACGGTCTGTATTTTCTAGCTTTTCAAGATATTATGTATTTTAATTTATTATTTTGAACTGTATGTCTATTATCAACGAAGATCTGTAACTAAACTGAATATTGATTAATAAAATTACGCGGGAGACACCAAGTTCTCCGTAACTTTTCAAAAAAAAAAACTATAAATCATATGAGACCATAACTCAATTCATAATTATATTTTTCTTTGTTTTGGACATCACATCAAGAAAATTATTGGTATTTCTCCAATTCAATTTAGCTTTGGATTAAATCAATCTATCTCAATCCCAAAATCTTTGGCATTCTAATTCTTAAAGAGTTCATCACTATATATATTCCAAAAATACTTAAAGAGTTGATTACTAATGCGAGAGAAATATAATTTCTCATTTCTTTTGTTTTCTAAACGAAAAAGTAAGTCATTCATCAAAAAAAAAAAAACGAAATAGTAAGTCAAGTACATAACTTGCATGACCTATCAAGATTATATCAGCGATTTGTGGCCAGGCCCCGCGTATGAACTTATTTAATTAAAACCTCCTCCTTCCCCCTTTGTTCATTTTGAAAAAAAAGTTGGTGGCCTTAAAAAAAAATCCAACCCCATATATGATATCTTAAAAGTGAGATCCTTTTTCTCCAGTCTTCTCTTCTGATCCTCAATTTATCTTCATCAAACCATATCTCTCTCTCTCTCTCTCTCTCTCTCTCTCTCTCTCTCTCTCTCTCTTCTCTCTCTCTCTCTCTCTCTCACACACACACACACACATACACACACAAAAACAAAACATATCTTATGCACGTCGGCTCTACCTTCTCGCCGTTGCAACCTATCTCAGCGCCACGCAGCAACGGCTCTCCTCTCACCCCATTTCTCAAACCCCATGCATCCAAACAATCGCCTCAATCCACTACCAAAACTCATCTTTCTAACCTTGACAAAATACTCCAAAAACCTATCTCTCCATTAGAACAAACCAAGCAAACAACCTCCCCTAATTCTTCCTCCTCAAGCACCTCAACCAAGAGAAAACGTGCTACCCCTTTAAATCTCTCCTTCTTTACTTCATCATCAAATCAACAACAAAATGAGGCAATGTCGCCACGTAGTTTAACCAGTCTGCAATTTCTTATGAGCGACTCTGCACAACCTTCACCTCGTGCTAATATTGCCAAAAATTGGCATCAGTATCATGGATCGGATAATTGGGCCGGTCTGCTCGACCCGTTGGATTCGCATCTCCGTCGCGAGATCTTAGGATATGGCGACCTTGTTCAATCCGCTTATCATGCCTATTTTTCCAACCCGACTCATCAGGTACATCTGTCCGACAGCTCATACTACGTGACACGTAGCCTTTTCGCCACCTCATCAGTACAGCTTCCAAAATGGTCCCCATTTGCATCTACTAAGCAGTCCAGCTGGATAGGCTATGTAGCAGTTTGTGACAATGAGCAAGAAATACGCAGAATGGGACGGCGCGACATAGCTATCGTGCTACGTGGAACGGCCACAAGTCTCGAGTGGGCTGAGAATTTTCGTACGAGTCTCGTTCCAACTGAGCCCGATCAAACAAATGGTGCAAAAGTTGAATGTGGCTTTTGGAGCCTTTACAAGTCTCCAGGAGAGACGATAGCGAGCTTGTCAACAACAATCATTTCAGAGATCCGTCACCTTTTGAACAAGTATAAGGGAGAGGAGTTAAGCATAACCGTGACAGGACATAGCCTCGGTGCGGCGCTATCTGTCCTGATAGCAGACGAACTGAGCAGATGTAAGTCAAACATGCCTCCTATTGCAGTTTTCTCCTTTGGCGGGCCCCGAGTCGGTAATCGAGCTTTCGTAGATCGAGTCGAAACACGAGGTGTTAAAGTCCTACGTGTAGTCAATGCTCATGACATGGTGACACGTGTCCCTGGTCTTATGCCGAAAGAGCAGATAGAACAATTATTCCGCGGAAGCTGGCCAGAGCGAATACTTGCAAAGATAGATGGATATGTTCATGTTGGTCAGGAGTTACGAGTCGACAGTCGTCTGTCGCCTGTTTTACGCCCAGATGCAGATCCTGCGTGCTGTCATGACCTAGAGGCTTATCTACATTTAGTGGATGGGTTTATAGCGAAGAATTGTCCCTTCCGGGCTAACGCAAAGAGAAGTCTGGTGAGACTACTGAAGCAGCAGGGCGGTAATGTTAAACAAATATTCATGAGCAAAGGAGCGATACCGGTGGACCGTGTAAAAAATACTAGTTCTGATGATTCTGTTTTGGTTCGATGAGTTCTACTAGCTGGTCACAATGCAATGGATAATGGGGGTATACATTTCTTGATGAAATGGAGAGGGATAGCAGAATCAATGTCCGACAAGTAAACGCGTGTTTGGGTGTGATGTGAAGTGTTACTTGATAAGTTGTTTCCTTAGTTTTGGGAAACCAAATACCGAATCTCTCTAATACTTTAGTCTAATACAACTGTATGTATCCTAATGAGACTAGAGATTGAAAATACAATCACCGACTCAGTTGACTTGTATGAACACATATAATATTCATTTGAATATAGATGTATTTTATATCATAATACAGAAGTGTTTTTAATATTCTCACTATCACTACATTTCTTGTTGTTCTTAGTAAATTATGTGGATAATGTCAAGTTGTTGAATCGAAACATGTCATTACATGTGTCAGCTTGTTGACTAATTGCTTGTGACCTAACTCAAAAAAAGTTGAGTCAAATGAAAGACCTACACGGATGAAAAATCAAGATTTCAGTTCCGTCAATCTTTAAAAAATTATCCAAGATATGAATGAAAGAAAAGAATGGTCGGTTGTAGACTTGGTGTTCAAGTTTTAGAAAAATATAAATGACATTTCTACTCGGATTCCAAGTCCTAACAAAAACATACTTGCTTATGTCAAAAAAATAAAAACATACTTGCTTATGTCAAAAAAATAAGCGACCTGCTATAGCACGACTGTTCACGACAGATCCAATAACAGTATATATAATTTATTTTCTAATAACAGTATATATATAAAAAGTGAAAACAGTATATAAAAATAGGAAAATAGTATATAAAATGAGAAAACAGTATATAAAAGTAAAAAAAATAAAAATAAGAAATATACAAAGAATAATTAACAGTATATTAAATGGCAAAATAGTATATAAAATGAAAAATAACAATATATCTACAGTGCGTCGTGCTACAGTGCGTTGTGTTTACACATTTCCCAAAAAATAAATAAAATAAAATAAAATAACAAACACGCACACGCACACACACTTGCTTATGTCACTGCATGACATCATAGTCTATGATAAAAAAACCGGGATTTTCAATCCAGGTTTTTACATTCCAGATTTTGTATAAAACCAGGAATTGAACTAACGGGCCATTATGGGCTTTCTGAACTAAAAGGCCTTTTATGAAACCCTAACACATACATTATTCGTTGTTATATATAATCAAAAACCTTCGTTGAGCCGCCGAGTCCAAACTAAACAACTTCCATTTTCTCATTCAGATCGATTTGTGTTGTCTCCAATTCTCGCCATGTCGGTCGGAGAGCTCGCCTGCACTTACGCCGCGCTTATTCTCCACGACGATGGAATCTCCATCACAGTTTGTGTTTTTGGTTTTTGGTTTGAGGTGTTGTGAATTATGATTTGATTTGCTGAGTTTTGTTTGTGTTGGTTTCTGTGAACAGTCTGAGAAGATATCGTCGGTGGTGGAGGCGGCCAACTTGAAGATCGAGTCGTACTGGCCCGCGTTGTTCGCGAAGCTACTGGAGAAGAGGAGCGTTGGTGATTTGATTGCCAGCATTGGATCAGGTTCGATTTTGTTGAAATTTGAAATTTAGTTTATTCAAAATTCATGTACGTAGACATTGATGTTCGATTTTTTGCTAATGTTAACCTGTTTGTGTAATTTAAGTTAATGCAATTATGATATAAATGATAAAACAGTTTTTAAGGAATAGTTTGAAATTCGAGTGTGCAATTTGAGCAGAATGTAAGATGGATAAAAATGAGAAATGATGTTGTAATTAATAGTGTTTGCAATTCAAATAAAGAGTGTCATTTTGGTAATTTATTATTTTTCAGGTGGAGGCGGTGCATCCGTTGCTGTTGCGGCTGCGCCAGCTGGCGGTGCTGCTGCTCCAGCGGCTGCCGCTGCTGTTGAAGAAAAGAAGGTTTGTATTTTCAATTTATATATCTGTAATTTAGATCGTAACTTTTAATAAAGTCCTGTTTATGAAAGTTCTCCTGTCTCTGTGGATATTTTTTTTTTAGAATTATACTTTAGGTGCCTTAACAGGCATAAAATAAATTTTAGTATATCAAAATAATTTGTTAAATTATCCTGCAATAAATGCTCAATTAGTTACTTTCATTTGGTTGTTTTATAGGAGGAGCCAAAGGAAGAGAGTGATGATGATATGGGATTCAGCCTATTTGATTAGAGAGATATTTCGGCCTTTTGTTTTAGGATTATTTTTGCACTGAGATTTCAAGTAGACTTTTCTATGTTTTGGTATATTTAATGTGAACATGTTAATGTTGATTTAATCGAGTTTTCTTCTTGCATGGATCCTGCTTGTTATTCGTGAATTCTGTTAATCCTTGATTTGTATGAAGCAAAACTTGCAATGTTGACAAATTCAATTTATATACCTGCCAAAATATCAATGAAAAAAATGCACCCAAATTGCATCTTACAAACCAGAAAGAAAAAAAATTAAGAAAAAATGAGAAAAAATAATAACTTTCTTTTGCTCTTACATTCACAAATATACACTAATAAGCAAATTTATTCCACTATTCCCCTTGGTTTGTGTTATTTTACATGCCTGCAATAATTAATCACCATAATGCAACTAATGCAACTTGGAATTGTAAACCAGTCTTCATTTCACAATTCTGGTTTTGAAAGAGAACTTAAAAGTTCACTCTCAAGAGCATCAAGAAAAAATACTAATTCAAAAAATAACAAGAAAAACAAGCCTTTTAAAATGAAATTAAAACTGCCAATCTATTTACTATCACTTTCTATAAGACAAACCTCTTATGTACACTCAAAAACCCAAAAGCCTTGACAGCTTCCAACAAAAAAAACCAACAAAACAAACACACAAATTCAACAAAACCGACACCCGTTCGTTCAAACACACAACCCCCAACCAAACACACACTAAACACTAACCATCTATTTAGCAACTAACGGAAGAGTGATTATTCCATTTTATTCTATCAATATCAGGTGGAAGAGCCGACCAACAAGTGAAATTAACATTTCTTTTGTCTTCAAATAAAGATCTCTTTATTCAATCTCTCATTAATAAACCCTCAACACAAATTACTCCTAAGCAAAACCCTAGAATCCCACCTTCTCATCCGTCCCTTCTCCACCACCCCCATCAAAACCCCCACACAATCCTCGGCCTCCTCCTCGCTCCCCAACTCGAAACTCCTCACTCCCCACCTCCTTAAACCCTTCCTAAACCCTCTCTCCCCCTCATTACAACTCCCCACCACATTCACCACCTCCCGCACCCGGTCCACGTGCACCACGCTCTCCAACCCCACTTCACTCTCCACCTCCCACTCCAATTCCGCCGGCACCCCCCCAAACCCCATGGGGTCATACAACTCAACTAAAAATTGACTGTAAATCCCGTAAATCGTACTCTCGGTGAGAATAACAAAGTGGCCGGGGGGTTTGAGGGGTTTGGAGAGGATTAGGGTTTTGGAATTAGGGTTTTGTTGTTTGAGGAAGGAGAGGGCGAGGGAATCCTCCCAGGAGTAGGGGGAGAGGGGCAGGTGGCGGTGGAGCGGGCGCGGGAAGCGGATGCGGAATTGGTTGAACTGGCGCGGGTTGGATTTGTCGCGGATGCTTTGCGCCGTTTTGCCGGTCGCTTCTAGGATGGATGCCATTGGCTTTGCGACCAGGCCGGCCGTGCCCATTGCTATTCCTGTTCAGAAAAGAAGGGAGGGGCATTTTGGTCATTTTACGCAAGTTTCGTGAAATGTGAAAAACAATATCTTGTTTTTTTGTGAAAAGCGGTATCTTAGGTTATAAATAAAATGTTTTTAAGGTAAATGGGAATCGTTTCGTGTTATAAATAATTTATTTAAGTTGCAACAGTCAGTTCTGTTTTCGAATTAATTTAAGAGAAGAGAAGCGGTATTTTTATGTTCTACTTTATGAAATATGGATTTAGAAATTTGTATTTTTATAAACATATGATATACTTTGGAGTATGAATGATATTTTGAGGTTTTGCAGGGTTATAAATGAAAATTTCCATAGGAAAAATTAAGTTATAAAATAACCTGAGACGATGCCAGGAAGCCCGTGTTTTTCTGCGCCTCTTATTGGGGACTGGAGGAGTCCAGTCAATCCCTGCAAAAGAAAAAAAAACATATGGAATTTAATTTTAATATTTAAAATAATTACGGCCAAAAAAGCGAAACATGTATTTGTATTTTTTTATATAGTTAAATACTTCTAAGAATCCATTAAGAACGCCTTTTCCATGTAGATCCAAATTCCGTCTCCACTCGTCCATTTCAGACACGACCTGTTCGTCAAACGTAAATGCCGAAATTCCCTACAAAATTTCAAAATATGAGCTCAAAATTTTAAAATTTTGAAAATAAATTTGAGAATTTGAGTTAAAAACTAACCTTGTAAGCGGTTTTACTGAACTGAGTAGTGGCGCTGGAAATTGCGTAAATCGTGCTTCCTGCTAATGTTTTTGAACCTTGCGCTATTCCTTTCACTAATTCACGCGGACTCTATTGTAAATAAATAAAGAAAAATAAATAACAAATCAATTAATTATTTTATTTGTTGAATTTTTTTTAAATTTAAATACCTGTAAAAGGCCTTTGCTAGAAGCAGAAAAGAAGTCCTTTAAACCGAGCCCAACATTTCTTGCAAAACCCATTGGATTTCCTATTACTCCAGCTGAACCAAACACCTGTAACTCAAAAAGTAAGAACATAAAATAAAAACAAAAAATAAAATAAAATAAAATTAGGGTTTAAACAAACAGACCTTGTACATTTCGTGAAGCAGCTGTCTAGTGTAGTGCCTGATAAGAATATCTTCTACCGATTCAAAACTCGCGATGAGATTTTCTAACACCAATTCTCTCAAATGAACTGGTACAGCCTCCACTTCAATTAAAGCCATTAAACCTCTCTAAAATTAAATAAATATTCACATTAAATTTTCAAATAAATAAATATTACTTCTTTTTCTTCTTATGATAAGTTCTTTTAATTTATTATTATTATTCATTTATTACCTGAATTGTGGTACCAGTATTTGAAGAAGAGGTATCTGAATCTGAACTAATTTCACTTCTAGACAGCCATGGAGTGCTTGTAAAACTTTACACAGTAAAAATTAATTACTGACTGTAATAATCACATAATATATTAAATATTCTAAATTAAAAGAAGTAAGGAAATAAACGATTACCTTAAAGATAGTTCAATCGGACTCAACTGAAAAACCTCGACATAAATCTTCCTTTGTCTCCTAGCTAAAAGATAAATTTGCTGACTTGGCGCTCCGATGGGAATTACAGACGGTAATAATGAATTATTCAAGAAAGAGTTTCTCTCTCTAGAAGCTTCTAGAAGGCGGAGTTCAGAATCCTTCTCTAAATTTCTCGCATTCAATCTAGAAGAAACCGCTCTGTAAAAATCAAGCAAGCTCAAAACAAGCCTCTCTTCTAGCTCAATACATAAAGGCGCCACACTACAAAAAAAAAAAGAGAAAATAAGTAATCATTGCAAAAAACCCTACATTATTGGAAATTGCAAAAAAGCCCCTCCATTCCTAAGAAATAAAAAAAAACTCCTTGCTGTTACTTAACAAATTACCAAAAAACCCATTCATTTTTTTTGGATTCCTTAAGAATAGAGGGGCTTTTTTGCAATTTCAAAAATGCAGGATTTTTTTTTTGCAAATATAAAGCTGAAAACAAAATAAATAGTAAATATTAAATATTAAATGTACCCTATATTTATGAGTTGAAAAGAGACCAACGATGCCTCAGTAGTCCGCCACCTGGCAGCAGATAAGAACAAAAACTGGTCCGAATTATTACTTTCTGAATTTTGAAATTTCAGTTTACTTTCTTTTCGTAAAAAGCTGAGCGGTCCCTTTCTGAAAGCCCGATCGAAAGACAGAGCGATTGGATAAGGCGTGTCAGAAAGCTGATTGTCGATTTGAAGAGACGATATTTTGAACGTGAATTTTTGCCTGTCAAAACTTTGCATCGATACGAGTTTCGTCTCTTTTGCGCATGCGTATAGTAATTCCTGTAGAAAATTGGAAAAAAGAAATAAGCTGCTGAATATAAAAAGTGATAAATATTAAATATTGTGAATTTTATTAATTTTTACCTGGGGTGAAGAGCTTATGAGAGAAATACCGATAAATGGGAGGTCTAAAGTGAATATTTCAGTGAAATTTACATGGTCGTCTTTTTTCTGATCAATAGTTTCTCTCTCTTTGAATCCAATAAAACCGGTTTCTTTCATATCTTTTATTGTGTGACAGTTTGAATCAATTATACTGAGCACCTGTAATTCACATAATTTAATATAATTAATCCCTTTTTTTACATAATAAAAATGATTATATCACATATTTACCTTAATGGATTCTTCTGCGTATATGGATATGCAAAACATTCTCTCTGGTTTCTGCAACCAAAAAAATAAAAATTAAATTAAATTAATTAAACACATAAAGTTACATTATATTTGTTTTTAATTTTAATTGAACCTCTAAAGTTGCGGGTAAATTCACATGCATATTTTCATGCACATCGTCAAGATTATACGCTCCCAATACTCTCTCACCCGCCACCTAAAAACATGCATATTAATATAATCAAAGGAATAATAAATTCAATAATAATAATAGAAATATAAATTATTAAACAAAATACCTCAATTATGAGACGGTGAGGATAAGACGGTTCATCCCAAGCATACTGACAAGATGTATAAGGATGCACAATCGTCTCAATCGACTCGCACTTTTGCTGATAAACCCTCAATTTCTGAACAATCACAAAACCAACCCAAATCCCATTCAAAATCCCCAACACAAGGACACTAATCATCTAATCAAATTAATTAAAATTACCTCCATTGAGAAATTATCGATGCGGTAAGGCATGAACCCGGTCTTGTCGTCAGAAAGAAGGATTAATTTGGTGGCGGAATTACGATTCGGTCCGATACTTTTGTCGAAATCGGCGTGCTGGACCTCGACTCGAACCATGGTTGAAAAACCAGAGGGGTAATTCTGCATTTTTACTTGTGTGTCGCCGAGTTGTTCTGGTAAAAAACTGCCTGACCATTGCCAGCCTGGCCCGTCAAATCTAATTGAAACAAGCAGTTCCCTGAAAAAATTATTTAATTATTTTAAAGGTTTCACATAGTAAATTTAAGTTAAAAAATGAAGGAATATAATAAAAATATAACGTAATAGACCTTGTTGAATCAGATAAGTGTAAGTAAGAATGCTTTCCGATATTCAACCTATTGAAAGCTCTCGTTCCCTTTTGCTTGAAGAACAAGTCTTTACTGCACGCATTACATATCACATATCTACACCCAAAAAAATAATAAAAAATTACACCAAATAGATAAAAAAAATAACTTATTAACACCACTAATTATCATATTAATATTTAATAATACCTTGGATGAAATGCAACAGCTCTCGTTCGACCCGCCAGCTCACCAAAAACTGGAACCGAAACTGCTGTAATTAAAAACGCACCAGAATTACCAGATTTTGGAATGTTAACATTACTGGATCCACTGGATGGGACCAGTAGAAACGGACCGGACCAGCCAGAGTTCAAATCAGCCTCATTATTTCCGTTAAATGCCGCTTTTAGTTTTACGGAAGTTTCAGTTACGGGATTTTGCGAAGGAAGGCTGAACATTTGCGCTTTGACTTGAGTTTCGCATTCAGATTGATATGAACTTGCACTTGGTGCGTCCAAATCAGACCTAATTAATTAAGAGCCAAAATAAAATGTTTTAATATATGAGCTTGACTAAAATACTTAGCTAAGTATTTTAGGTCTTCTACGGAGAAGGTTTCATCCCTTGGATTTGCGTTGGGATTCGTGTTTTTCATGATAAAGCATAAACTTTGAGATAAGATTCATGAAAAATTATGCTTATCATGAAGAAAAACACGAATCTCATTGCAAATCCAATGGATAAAACCTTCTAAATAGAAAACCTCAGATACTTAGCTAAGTATTTTAGTCATCCTCTTAATATATATATTTTTTGCCTAACGATCGAAGAAACGTGAGATTTAATTAGGTGATTAACTGAGAGGATAAAACAGCGAGGCCGCGTTTTTCAGTCAAATGGAGGTGTCCAGTTTGGTCGTAAATGGAGGGGATGACGAGCGGATAAGTTACTCTCTCAAGATTATTCTCAATTATAGTGAGCGTTAAATCCGTCGAATTATACAGCAAAAACGGAACGTACAGACATAATTCTCTCGCGCCAGAATTCACGTCCATTGATTTCTCCAAAGTCACATTTAACGCACCTACACCAAAAAAATATTGAGATTTTAAATAACTGATATTTTACAAATAAATAGGTTCCTGTGAGATACAAAAATGGTGAAAAGCAAACCTGTTGAGGAATCTGAAGAGAAGGAAAGAGTCTCTTTTGAGAAATATTTCAAGCCGGTTTGTCTCGCCATGTTAGAAAAAGTATCAGCACGTGGAAATTTAGATAGAACGGATTTATAACCACTTATTTCAAAATTCATCGCTAAATCAGATGATGAATCGACATTAAATATATGTGCAGTGTCCACCTAAATAAAATAAAACAATCAAAACATTTTACAATAAATAATAATCCAAACTTAAAAATGTCTACTAAATTATAAAAAATAGGGAAATTTGCCAAAAAGCCCTCAAAAATAGTCCCTACCGTTAAATTTAATTGCATTGACCTAACACCGTTAGAGAGAAGTTAAAGGCAGGAACTATTTTCTGAACTTTCCAATAATCTAGGGGCCTTTTTGCAATTTAGTCATAACATAGGGACCTTGTCACAAATTTCCCTAAATAAAAAAAAAAACACAGACCTCAAAAAGAGAAACAGAGTGCGCATTCCCACAGCAATCCACCGAAAGAGACATCCTCACCGGCAAATAATTCTTGACGACCAACGGCGTAGCCAGTCGAACTCGCCTAACAAAACACCTCTTCGTCGAATTCCTCACAAACGCCCTTTGACCGACAGTTGACTTCTGACTATCACGGACGGAGATGCAGCAGCGGAACGGGTCGTTGGACGGGTGGGACGGGTAGCACACGAAAGACCGCGTGAAGCCCGGTTTGGCAATATTAATAATAATAATATTATTATTATTATTATTATTGTTGTTGTTGTTGTTGTTGTTGATATATGTGTTGTTGTTGTTGTTGGAGAGGAGAGAGGAGAGGAGGTGGGCGTCGGACCAGAGGTAGTCGGGGCCGACGGGACGCCAGCGGATCCGACCGGCTTCGGATAAGTGCAGGGGGAGTGGGATTTCTTGGCCGGGGTTTATCGGCCCTATTACCTGAAAAAAATGAGAAAATTATATTATATTATTATTATTATTATTATATATGTTGGAAGAGAAATTATGCAATCTGTAATAGGGCCAGGATTAGTTGGCCACCCTATTACCTTTTACGGAGAGAAAAAAATGAGGAAAAGAGGTCTGTTTTTTTTATATATATTTTTTTTTATTTTTTATGTAATTTTTTCCAACGTATAGTACAACACTATAATAGTTTACTATTTTTTTATCTCGTTTTAAAAATGAGCAAAATATTATAATGTTTGTACTAAATGTTTTTTTTTAATTGTTTGTGCTATTTGCACTATATGTTGGAAAACAATTATATGAAAAAATAAAAAATATATATAAAAAAAAATTATATAAAGATATATAAGAATAAATAAGAAAAATTATAGAAAAAATCTACAAATTTTTTATTAAAAAATTATATAAATAATATATAAAACTATACCTTGGAAGAAACACCGAATGGAATATCGAAACGCAGCTCCAGCGGCATCGACGTGTCATTCAGCAGCACAACCTAAAAAAATATCCATGGGCATAACCGTAAATAACCAACTCCAAACAAATCCCAAAAAAAAAAAAAAAGATCCACTAACAGTAGAATACAAGCGGATCTTCTTGCTGTAATGCTGCATGGCCACCTCAAGCACAACAGGAACCGTCAAAGAACTGGAGGCCTCCAGTTGGCTCTGATTGGAGGAGAAATCGACCTCGAAATAGTTGAGGCCGACAAAGTCCATTGAGACTGGTTTTGAGGGGATGTTGGTTCCTTCGAACTGGACGGAAATCATGTGGTGAGATACTGAGTTGAGTTTTCTAGAGATGAGTTGCTCTGACGAGCGGGACCCGGACTGGTTGAAGAAGAACTCGTCTACTATTTCCTCTATGTATATCGGTATGCAGTGCCTGTAAAAAAATGAACAATAATTGTACTGATATTGTTTCAGAAATTTTTTAAAAACACCTATTATTTTCTGGTATTTATGAAACCCCCTCTACTTTACGCATAACTTTTTTATTGTCACGCCCTACTTTACTGGTTCATTTACAAATAAAAACCTAACTGATTGTGAGACAGTAGAGAAATACTATCATTAATATGTAAAACACCATAATTTATTTTGAAATATAGATAAATAATTTGCAAAATATGTTACATATTATTTATCATTATTTATATATTGTTTGAATGTTTCTTCTATGTATAACAAACTTATGTCAATCAAAAAATAATAATAAGAATCATTATATCATGATTATTTATATCAAGATTATTTTACAATAATTTAATTACCCTGGAGGGACGTTGCTTTCATTTAACGAAGAGCAATTTTTCATTTCGTCCGTATTCAACACAGGGCCTTTGAACACTTTGAATTTCAGGGGAAGCGAAGTCTCGTTGGAGATTATGTAGGGGGCGTATCTTCTCCTAGAATTCATCCCCGCAATTCCTCCGCAATTCGGATCGGTGAAATCATCGTGGTGGGGACCGGTTATGAAGTTCGGATTTGTTGAGTCTTCTATCATTTGATTTATCCTAAATAGAGCCTACAAAAAAAGGGGTTTAGTTATATTATTAAGTATATTTAAGTGGAAAATTAAAATATTTATTATTTATTATTACTTCTATTAGGGGTTCGGTTATGTTGAGATTAAGTTGCTTTGAAGACTTGAGATATATTTCTGTATTTGCTGATGTGTCAATGACATCAGCAGGATGGTTTTTCTTCAGTTTTAATTGAAAGCTCCAAGGTTCTATGAAAGGCTCCCACATTACCTAAAAATATAAAAAATAGATATCATAAGATTAAATGCGTTTTGAAATTTATTTAGAGATAAATTGAAGATTTTAGGACAAATTTGGGAAAAATAACGGAAAAACCTTGTCAATATTATTGTAATTAAGCAATAGATCAGTACTAGTAGAAGCTTCCACATGATTTTCTCCGTCTTCAATTTCTATGGAAACATTTTTCATAAAAGCCTCCATTATTGGTCCATGACAACTCCACTACAAATTTATAATTAAAATAATCATAAAATGCATATTATATAAACGAAAACATTTATAACAACTAGGGAAATTGCAGAAAAGCCCCCTGCATTATGCCTAAATTGCAAAAAGAAAAAAAATTGTATCTTAAAAAAACAAGTCCTTAAAGTTAAATCCTCTCAAACGATGTTATGGGACTTTTGTGCAATTTAGGTATAATGTATGGGCTTCTTTGCAAATTCTACAGGTAACTAAAAATATTTGCAATTCTTACCCTTCCATCATTAAGCAATAAAGAGCCCTTGTTCAAGTGGGCTTTAAGCACAATACAACTTTTCAAATTAGAAGCTTCTTTTTTAGGAAATTCTACTTTTGCATTATTCCAAAAACGGAATATTTGGTAAGAAAATCCAATATCCAACATTTCAGCTATTAAATCCGCAGATAAATTCATCGATCCGTCTTTTCTCATTACAGAACTCATTTCAGCTTTCAAGTTAGAAATTTGCATGAACTGTATAGATATTTCATCTTTTTGGTCTTGAATCATCTTAAGAACTACTTTAAGCCTCTCCAGTTCGAATTTCGAATATATGAAATTATTCCCTGTATATGCTTCAATATATTTACCATAAAAGGCAAAAGACGCATACTTAGAACCATTCCCTATTTCAGAAATTGGTAAGTGAAACCGAATTGAGAAATTATCACATTTTACGCACAAATCAGCATTTTCAACTGTTTGTAAATCAAATTCAGGTTCAGAATTTGGGGGAAATGCAGAGTCCAGTTCAACTGTAGAGCTGGAAGGCTTGTCTTTATCCATATCTCTTTTATATAAATCCATATGTTTAATCAATTCATTCCAATCAAATAAATACAACCAAATATCTATAAACGGTACCGAAACCAAAACCTCACTAAACCCTTCCGTTTTATGAACATAACTAACTCCAAATTGCGGGGAAATAGAATTATCCGAGCTAAAAGAGACTAGAGTCCTGCAATTCAGAGTAGAATCCAAAACCATTTTGAATAAATCCATATTAATAAAAACCGGGATTTGATTCACCATTTTAAGTGAGACATCAAGACCTAAATGGACAACAGCCACACTGTGACTTTTTGAAGAATCAATTTGATCGAAATGAGAGAGATTAATTGAGACAGATTTGAGTTGGATTTTCATACAAACGATTGAGTCCTTTTGGACTTGAGTGGGAATTGAAATCCCGGTTTTCTTGTTGTGTAAATAAAGGAGAGCGTCATTTTTGTATTTCCTGGATTCTTTTCTGACAATCGAAAATTCGTCGATGAGGTCAGCAAATGCTTCCAGGCCAAGTAAAAAGTTCAAATCTGAAAAATAAGGACAACATAGCTATGTCAAAATGCAAGATTTTGATATATTTGCAAAAAAAAAAAAAAGGAAATTAAAAAAAAAAAGAGTTATTCTCCCTATATATTTTTGGATACTCCATATTAGTCCTTACAAAGTGAAATAATTTTTTTAGCCACCTATAAGTGTTCAATTTAATTCTCTAACCAATTATTTTCCATAGGGTTTTTTCAAAATAGAGTAAAATTCATTCACTTTATAATTTTTTTGTTTTTCAAAATATTCAGAAAAGATAGTAGTTTTTTTAAACTTCCCTTGCAATTAATATTTGAAAAAATAGAACTCATTCCTTTTTTGGAGAAATTAATAAAAAATGGTGTAAATTAATTACCTTGAGCAATGATGTTGAAATTCCAAGCTTGCATCATAAAAAAATCAGGCAGACTTGTAAAACCGTCTATAGAACCGTTTAATGGCATTCTTACAAATAAGTCCGCATCAAGTGTCTCAACAATTGGAAACCCTAAATTCAACAAATATTCTTCAAACCTCATAAAATTCATCGATTTTTCCATAAAACAAAGAGAAACAGATAAGTTTCTAAAGAACACATTTATGATATCATTTCTTTCCAGTGCCAAACATTCATTAATCAAACAATCCGTTGGAATTTCCGTACCGGTTTCAAAACTGGTACCGGCTTTCACAACCTTACCGAAAAGATTCGGTACCGAAATTTTCATACACAATTTCTCATGTTTTTCGACCGGTACGAAGAAAAGAGAGTCTAGAAACTCAAACTGGTACCAAATGTTTCTCAAATTAGGGTTTTGAATCTCGTTCGGTACGGGTGGGTCCCAGTGTGGCAAATCGAAATATCCAATTAATAAAGAGAGAAATTCAGACGGTAAAATGGCACAAGTGTTTTGCAAAGAGAATCTTATCTCAATTGGCCGTACCGATTTGTCAAAACCCACTTTTCTTATACGTAGATTTAATACATTCGTATCATTATTTTGTACAGATGGGCCCAATACAAGTTCTTCTATATTTTTAGATAGAAATTTTGAAACCATTTTCATTCCTCTTATAGATACAAGAAAATCCCAACAATTATCCATGAGATACAAAAACCGGGAATTCATTTCCAGGATTTCAACCGTAGCTAAAACACAAGTCAAGTCATGAAAGTCCAATTTGACTCTGTTTAGAGAGAGATTAAGATTTATTAAGCTTTCAGAGAGAAATTCCCGCTTTTCGCCGTAATAATTTTTCAAATTAGACGGAACCAGAAACGGAAAATGGTTTACAGGAATTCCATTTCCGTAATTTGAAAAACCGTAATTTGAAATCATGGAATTAGAAGAAACTGGGATTTGTGAATCAGAAACATTGTTTGGTGAAAAAGAGTTAGAATCTGATGCGAGATTTTTGAAGAAAACCGTCAAGAGGCCGGATATTTCAGGATATAAATGGAAATCCATATCTTCCAAGTTTATATCAAAATTATGTTGATTATTCGACTTGTTAATATGTGGTTTATAATATATATTTAGGCAAGTAGGGTCCAAAGAAGAAGAGGTTTCGGTTTCATTGCCTGAATTTTCAAATTTGGGATTTGAATTGTGCAATAAATTTAATTTCGGTCTGTTTTTCAAACCAGTTGCTTGGATTTCAAGTGTTTTTGAATTCACCCACATTTCTGGATATTCAACAAGAGTATATCTGTAATTAAATTTAAAAAATTATTCATTAATTAAACGAACTAAAAAGTAAATAAATTTTGAAAATAATAAAATTAGTAAAGTAGTAAACACTAACCTGATTCCAGTATTTCCAATAATAAAAGATATAACTGCATTTATTTCAGTTTCATCTTGAAGACTTAAATCGAGTCTCAGTTTGTCTAACTTGACCGAAGCTGAAATATTAGCACTAGAAGATTTTTTGGGCCCCAAATTGTTATTATTATTTAAATAATGCATAATATGATTATTTTCCTTTACATTTTTTTCGTAATTTGTTGCAAGGAACTGATGCGCTTGATTAAAAACACGGTGTAATTTTCTTGAGAAATTCAAGTGCATAAATGGTATATTTACATCAACCTATGAAAAATAATTAGATAAATTATGTTATGAAAAATATGAATGAAACAGATTTTTTTTAGAGCAGGAGAAAAATAATACCTCCATTTGTTTTATTTTGGGTTCATCTGATAAAATGCACCTACTGAGTATAACAGAAGAATCTAATTTTTCAAGTATAGAAATATCACCACTAATATCAGAAATTAATATCTTTGCCTGAAAAATTAAAAAATAATATATAAATGTTAGAGATCAAGTTTATTCTATTTATCCAAAATTAAATGCAGAAAAATAATAATTTGAAATATTGAATCATACCTCACAGCCTGTAAATTTAACCTCAAAATTATCATAAAGATCCTTCAAATACATACTGATAAACATCTCTTCAAATAAACTAGAACCATTTTGGGGTTTTTCTATACGTTTTAATTGCACCGACTCAATTTCGAAAACCTAATATAACCATAATATAAAATTCAATTCAAAGAATTAAAAATACAATAAAAAAAATTGTATAGTTAAAATTAAATTAATTCATACTAGCGATTCGTTGTGTAGAGGAGCTCTAATAATAGAATTTTGAACGTTGATGTTCCATTGAAGTTTCTTTCGGTTAAGAGATAAATATCTACAAAAAAAGGAGTTATTAAATACGCAAATAAATAAAAATAAAATATCAACTTATTAGAGAATTAGAAGCTCTTCTCCTAAAAAGAAGAAAAATTAGAAAATTACTCGACTTTTGAGGCAACACGAACCGAGAAATCATCCAATTGATTCAATGAAGATATTACCTGCACCAATTTTTTATTTTGTCATTTCTTATTATTAGATTTCGTTCACATAAATAACTGATATAAATAAAGTATAGTTTAGTTTATATAATCATATTCTGCTTTTATATTTTACTTACTCGATTATGTTGCCAGTCAATTGAATCCAAAACTCTGTGAAGATATAAAAGCCCAGTGAAAAACTCCAAGTCAAAAACAGCGGCTAAATCATGCACCACAACCTAATAATTAAGCCCAATTCACAAATAATTATATTTCTTCAAAAATGAAAATCACAAATAATTAAGGCATAAAAAATTGAAACATTTGTTCAGGAAAAAATTATTTGTTACCTGAATTGAAGGCTCTGATTGGCGGTTCAACTCTGGCAAGTCTATTTGCATACTTATAGCCCCATTAGAAGACTAAAAAAAAAAAATTCAATATAAAAACACCTAATTATATTCTAATAGTTTAAAACAAATTGAGGCAACAGGTGGCTACCTCTCCAAGCATAAGAATAACATTATCATTGCACGGATTTACAATTCTACAAGATTCTAGAGAAGAAAGAATAGTGGCCGAGTCTTCCCAAATTTTGCACTCTAGAGCTAACCCCAAAAACCTCGCCTCCGCAATTTTTCTTCCGTAAATACTGTACAATCAAAAACACAAATGACGACTCAGTGACAAAAATTCAAACATGAAATTAAAATAAAAAAATTAAAATATGAAACAAAAATTAAAAATATATTGCCTTGAGTTAATTGACGTGATTATTTCAGAAATAGCTAACTTAATAGATGAATTTAGAAATTTCTCATTTATTGAAGAATCATCATTTGTAGATGAAACGGGACGAAACTCAGTTCCTTCTGATATATCCTGTCAAAAAAAAGAAACAAACCTAAAAAATTAAACCCTAGAAAAAGCTATAAAACAATATAGTCAACATAATTCAGGAAATATGGTAGGGCTTTATTGCAATTTCCTAAAGAATAGAGAGGCTTTTTTTTTTTTGCACTTTTACCATAATGCAAAGATCTTTTTTGCAAATTTCTCAAATATTTAAAATAATTAAATATTGAACCTTTATTATTTCATCTGAAATAAAAAAAACATATATTATATTTACATTGCAAAAAAGCCCCTCCATTATTGAAAACTCCAAAAAATATTTATTCTTTAGAAAATATGGTAGGGGCTTTTTTGCAATTTCCTAAACAATAGAGGCTTTTCTTTCCTTTTGCAATTTTACCATAATGCAAGGGGCTTTTCTGCAAATTTCTCAAATTAAACAATTAAATAAATAAAATAATATTAAACCTTTATAATTTCATCAGAAACTACGCCAGCGAAAGAATTCGTACTGGCTGTACCGCCAGCTCCAAGCATTCCAAGTGAAAACCAATTTAACCAACGAGCCGTTTTACTTTGATTTATTTCCTCGTTTTGAGATTTTTCTTCTGAATTATTTGCAATATTATTGTTATTATTAACTGGTACCAAAGCGAGAGAATTCGTCCTTGCCAGCCCCTCCTGTGTTTTAAAATATAAAAAATTAAAAATATAAGTGATATTAAATATTAATGTAGAATTTTTAAGTAATTAAAATGGAAAAGGCAAAAGGGAGTTAGAATAAAGTACTTGTAATTGTTTCTCTGCACAGGATCTGTAGTTCAATATTTCGTCAATTTCACATTCTTTGTCTAATTCTTCAAGTTCTTCCAAAATATCTTTACTCACAAGCTGTAAAATATATAAATAAACTAACCATTATATTAAAAAATTTTGAGATTTATTAAATAATAATATATGAAAAGTGAAAAACCTGCTCTTTCTGAATCAGTTCCAGTTTTGTCTTGTACAAATCAACATACCTACGCTTGTTATTTCTGCAAAAATTTATTTACCATCACAAAATTAATTAATTAATTAATTAAGTAAGTAAGTAAAACAACTTAATAGTTAAAAAAGTACGAAAATATAAAATATAGAAAATAATAAATAAGTCAACTCACAGTCTTTGTCCAAGAGTGGACCAAGAGGTTTTCCTTAGTTTTTTTCTAACTTCAAATAAAACCGAGTTTTTTGCATATTGCCACCATAATTTTTCCCATCCATTTTCTTTATTTGAAATAGAATTTTGAGATGGCCTGTACCGACCGTACCTGTCAAAAAAATAAAAAATAAAAATAATAAATCATGTGAATATATAAAGTTTAGGGGTAATTATGCAAACAAAGAAAAAAGATGCATACTTTTCTCTGAGGGAACAAATGGTGAGATGATCTGTAAGACTTAGCATTTGCTGGATTTGAGTCTCACTAGTTGAAATAACCTAAAATGAAAAAAGAATAATTTAAATAAATATTAAATTAGAAGAAGAATAAAATAACTATAAATACAAACCAAGGCTGTTAATTCAACAACTATATCATATTGCGGAGCACCATCAAGCTTTCCTGGTTTATTTGCCTACAAAAATTAAAAAAATCAAACCTAAATTAAAAAAAAAATTATATTTATATAAAATTAAGTATATGAGAATTATTATGAAATTGACTTACCAAAACGGATACATTTATATCGAACGGGTCGATTATGTAATCATCACTTTCTCTCTCTATCTCCAAAATGTTTTTTATTTGCATTTCAATAAAATCATCAGGTCCAAAATTATTTAAATTGTCGCTAAGTTTATTACAATAAAAACCCGCATCTGATATTTCAATAATCTTACTGACTTGGCCTGATTTTGCTTTCCCAGTCAATACCCTAAAAAAATAAAAAAATAAATGAGTTAATAGTAAAATAATTATATTATGGCTAAGAAAATAAATAATTAGGTTAGAAATGAGAAATCTTACTGAGAGAAACTCGGCTTGCGAGTGTCAGTCATTATTGTCAGGCTAGAAAATCTCAAACCGAATAAATATTTTTCCTGTTTATATATACCAACAAAATATTTTTATTATTATTCCATGGAAAATAAGAGGCATTATTGGAAATTTTAAAATAAAACTATGTGAAAAAATATATACCTGATCTTTGTGAGTATCGATATACACAACATGCACATTTCGTATCGAAACTTGTATATTATCAAGTATCTATAAAAGGAAAATATAATTTCCATAGAGGAATTAAAGTGATAAAAAATAAAGAGAAAATATTTTATGATTTGAATTTATTTATTTATTTATTTTTACCTTTGCAGACATGTATGAGAGAAATGATTGGCCAGTTAAATTATCTACAAAGAACAATTAATTAATTACATAACTAAGACTAATAAAATTTTGGTATGAAATTCATAAGATGTAAATAAAGATATAATTTTGGAAATTAAATTAACCTGTAACTCGACTTGAGAACTTGGCTAACTCAATTGCATTTAACTTAGCCATTTTTCCAGCTATTTCCCTTTTATCAACCGATTCTGAACTCCACTGAACAAAAGTAATATAAATAATATTAATAATAATAAAGAAATATATAAAATACAAACGATATAATTATGAGATAAATATACCTCAGTATCCTCTCTTTGACAAGCACATATAAATACATCTTCTAATACGATAATTATTGGGTCCCAACCAAGCTTCTTCCACGGAATTTTTATGCTCAATTTTCCAACACGCCCTAAAATTATTCAAAATTAAATTATTCAAAATAAATAATAATTGAAATTAAATATACTATGTATTTACAAGTTATACCAGTCTTTAATGCAAAAGGCAATTGAAGATAGTCAAAGGCTTCAAGAATAAGCTCCACATTCTCGAGCAATATTGCCTCTAATATATCATCAGAACCAAAAGAATACAAATTAGTGTAACGAATCAGATATTTGTAGGTGTATGCATTAATTAGTAGAACGGGTTTATTGTTCTTCTAGTTGGTTAGAGCATTGTAGTTACGGATGTAGTTATTTAGTGATTGTGTGGAGTTATCTAAGTAGTTATTGTGTAGTTATCTAGAGTTAGTGTGGAGTTATTTAGATGGTTATTGTATTCCTCTATAAATAGAGAGAAAGGATGATGAGTAAGGAAAGTGGATTTGTAATATTGAATTGAATCGAGTATTGTTTCTCTTTTATCTCTTAATACTCCTTGTGGGTTTGTATCCATTTTGCTCTTTAGAGCTTGTATCCACCTTCATAACCCTAATTTCGCCCTCAAATTCATTGCGAACTAACCCGGTTCGTAACAATTAGTAAAATAAACCATGAATTAAATGTTCATTACTTAATTGAGAATCAATTATGCCCATTTATTCCCCAACTAAAGTTATCTCATCTCAACTCTCAAAACCTCTTAATATTAATCCTCACAAACTTTGAAATCAGAAATACGATAAAAAAAATTAGATTCATAAAGTTACTGCCTTTCATGATCCGACCAAACAGAAACATCAAAATAAGCTAATTCATATCAAAATTCATCCTCCAATTCGCCATTTCACTCACTCAGGACTAACAAAACACTTCAAATCCCAAAAAAAAACACAATATCAAAACCGTACCGTTCCAAATCCCGATCTTGAGTTGATCCTTCTGAATCCCCTTGACGTACCGGCCAAGAAACCCTGCGAGCACCTGGCTCACCACTCCCTCAAACATCACTTAACAATCCAGAAATCCTGCTGCTTTGAAACTCTAGCGCTAGCGAGCAGTAGAGCTTGAGAGAGCTCTCATGGCGGGAATAAAGCGGAAAGGAGAAGGCGAGAATTTGTTCTCTTGGCGGAAGGACTAGACTGGATCTTCCCTCTCGGATTCCAATTCCCGGATTTTATAAAAACGGGATTTCAGTTCCTGGATTTAGATTTTTGGGTTTGGTAAGAATCCGGATTCTGGGATTTGCTAACGATCGGATATTTCAGTTTTTAGTTTACACTTGCAGCAATTCTGGATTGTTTTATTCATGGTGAGAATTCTTCGTATAAAAATGTTTGGTTTGAGTTTTTGGATATGAAATTGTTGATTAGATTAGCATATATTCATCTGTTAATACGGTTAGAGGAGCCGAAAGGAGATCGTGAGTAGAATTTGGGATCAGTGAATTTTGCAATTGCAATTGTAATTTGGAGTCGGAGAGATTGGTTTATTGAAGGGATATTTGAATTTGAATTGGGGGAGGTAGATGTAAAAGATGAAGCTTTGGAGATTTTCAGAGAAATTTGGTTGGTTTTGCGAATCGGGAGCAAATAATTGGCCATGAAATTTGATGGTTTGTGCCGTGCCGCATGAAATAACGCGTCTATTGCTATGAATGAAGAAACGGCGAGAATGAGAAGAGAAAAGGGAAAATTTGGAGAAAATTGCAAGTTAAATTCGCCATTTTTGAAGTTCTAATGAATTAGGGGGATTTACATTTAAAAGTTCAGTTCAAGAAGTGAAATTTTGTAATGTTCTTGAGATGATAAGAAATATTGCAATGCATAGAATCAAGTCAAATTTTTAGAGTGTACTTAAATTAACCACTTTAAATCACACAAATCAGAATGGATCAAAATTGACAAAAAGCCACCAAAAGTTTACTTGATAAAAAGAAAAAGAAGCTAAACCGATAAAAAACTTGAGAAATAACCATGCCTCATCCAAGCCCATTATTAAGTGAATGCTCTTAAACATAAAAAATAACTCAATACGAAATCACATTCCACATAAATAAATAAAAACAATATGCAATCCATTCATGACTTAACAAACTAGAAATAACCATATCTACACAACCAAAAACCACTCATGTCGGTCCCCTTCCATATTGTCAATCTCCTCCTACAACGAAATTTCACAAAAATAATAAGAAATAAAACTCACAACTTTTCATAAAATTAAGAAACGTAATTCTTACCGCTATGGCAAGTCATCCAAACTTGAATAAGCTGAATATCCGCCATGCTGATATCCCCTGCACATTCAAACATGGAAAACATACATAAATAAAGAGTGAATAAGGTTTTAGACTTAGTTTATAAATCACACAAATGTTAACTTCATTGTAAATCCTTACTTCCACATTTCTATGAGCTTTTTCAAAGAAACGTCTTCTTCTAAATTAGTATTGGCGAGCTCCAAATTGGTGTTTGGAGACTTTGTACCAATTTCATTCCACCATTTCAATATCGCATTTCTTTCATAAATCTGACCATCTGCACATCTCACCGGATCCAACATGGTTTCCTAAATTCATGTTAACATAAACGACAAAATTGGAATAATATGTCATTAGAATAATATATTACAAGTTAGTAACGAGTATAGTTATTTACAAACTTACCTTGGTGATTTTGCAAACGAAGTCAGGCGGTGCTGTGTGAATAAAAGAGAGCAATAACCTGTGAAAATTAATAGAAATAAAATAGTTGCGGCAAAATAACAAAAAGAAAGATGGTAATTTGAGTCATAAGTGACTATAGTACAGGTATAAGGGCTTGTTTGGATGTGCATTTTTTCATAGGATAGGAAAAGTAATTTTGTAGGGTTTAGGATTTGCAAATATGAGTTCCTATGAAGCAAAGAAAAATAATTTTATGAATTAATAAGTAACTATAATAATGATAAAAATCATTTTCTATTTTTAGACCTTATATATCATAACAACCATTCTTAACTTTTAAGTTAATTAAGCTTCAATCTTTTTTTTCCCTTTTTTTTTTGTGAAAAAAAAAATTAAAATCAATTATGAAATTTAATTTAACAGAACGAATTGTATAAAAAAAAATTAACAAGAGAAACGATAGAATCAAATATTAAAGCAACATAAAAAACAACACAAAAATCAAGCAACAACTAAAATTAATTACTGGAAGCTTATTCTCCAAATAAATTTGTCTTGCATAATTTTAATTTTTGTCTCAGAAACTTTTTTAACAAAGAAATCAGAACAAAAATAAAGATAACATTCAAGAAACAACCCAAAAATCAGATCAAAAGCCTCATATAGTCCATAAATCTTCTACAGCAAAGAAATTATACTACAATACAATTAAGCGAAATTAGCAAGCAGTCACTCATCATATAGTCAATAATACCTAGATCCAAAATCATCCCAATTATTGGAGAATAACAAACAATAATCATCAATAAAAAAAAACTTTAAGACAATTCACCACAAATCATCAAATACTTTACTTTGAAATCTTTTAACCACTTTTTATACCCCAAATCCATAATTCCAAAATTAATTATAACTACTCTAGCCTCAAAGAATCAATCCATGCTAGAACATATCACCATCTCAAAAATTCCCCTGTTGCTAAATCAAAAACTAGTGCAAATTTTATATTCAAAGTTGAAAATATATGGAGTAGTTGAAAGAAAAAAAGGGGACAGGACAATAAAAATGAAGTGGGAGAAGAGAAGAAAGGAGGACAGAGAGAGAGAGGACAGTGGGAAAATATTCCTAAAAAAAAAACTGACCAAAAAGGTCAGTTTTTTTTTTGGCTCAATTTCTATGAAAACTTCCACAAAAACTCCTAAACTGAAAATTCCTTACTATTTATTCCTAAACATCCAAACTTAGCTAAGTAATAATTTTGTATTTTTTTTCCTAAACTAAGAATTTCCTAGTACTTCCTGATCATCCAAACAAGCCCTAAATTACGGCTAAAATAAGACAACCTAGGTTGTTAATGGAAAAATTTCACCAATCGAGAATACAAGAAATCGAATAGAAACTCGAATTAACAACCACAGTTGATACTTCTATTTAAACCGTTAAAAGGAATCCTGTCGAATACACACAAAATAAATTACGTATTAACAACGCAAATAAATAAATAAACAAAGAAAAAAAAATGGATAAAATATGTGACTTCATATATGCCGGGTTTTCAGGGAAGGAGCTCATCGGAAGAATCCCGAGCTCTTGAGCTCGAGATATGGCTTCATTTTCAGCCTTGTCCATGTCTTTTGATCAGTAAAATCTGCTCAAACAAAAAAAAACAGAAATAAATTCAACCAAAAACAATTCCCATAAAAGTAATGGAAGCATAAAACGAATTAGTTCCCACGTAGAAAGAACCCTAAGACAGAAGAAGAAATCCCAGAGAAAACGTGAACGGTTGAAGTTTTCGAACGTTAGAAAGAACTAAAACCAAAAGAGAGAGTAAGAAAAAGAGCGAGAGAGACCTTCAGAAAGTAAGAAAAAAGCCGCCGCCGCTCCAAACAACGGCACTGTTTCTGTTTCCGTTTCTGTTTCTGTTTCTGTCGAACAAGAAAATCACTATTGTATTTTCTAATAAATCCGAGAATTTAATTCTCTCATTTGATGACTGATAAAACCGAGATTTGAAATACGGGTTTTCTAAAAATCCAAGATCTCCATTCTGTGTTTTGCTTACAACTCCACATCCGAATCCAACGGTCGGAAGATCAGTAGCACACTTTCCTATACAATCTGCATTGCAGCCGATGAGCACCCTAATCCAAACATTTGAGAGTTCATTCATCACTTCACTTCAAAGCTTTCCTTTCTTCTCTTTCAATCCATTTCAATGGCGCCTTTAACCACTACCACCTTCTTCAAATCGCCATTTCTTCTCCATCCTCCTCTCAAATCCAACTCTCGTGAGCCCTTTCAAGTTTCCACTTCATCCCCCACAGTCTCTGTTATTCACGCTCTCTCTTACAATTCTTCCTCTAAAACGAGACGAATTCTGGCTGTGGCTGAAGAAGAGAAGCAAGAGGTGATTTTATCTGAAGGAGAAGGGGAAAAGGGAAACGAGGGTTATTCTTCTTCGGCTGATGAGACAACGACGAGTAGTACTCGTGTGCGTCCTTGCCAGTTGTTCGTGTGTAATTTGCCTAGGAGCTGTGACGTGGCTCAGCTTTTGGAGCTCTTCAATCCGTTTGGAACTGTCAATTCCGTCGAGGTAGTTTTATATCTTTGTGTTTGTGTTGGGTTGTAAATTATGACTATGTAAATTTTGAATGAAATTTTGAATCTTTGAAGGTTTCAAGGGATCCAGAGACTGGACTTAGTAAAGGATGTGGCTTTGTCACCATGAATTCCTATCTGGAAGCTAGAGAAGCAATTTCCGCTCTAGATGGATCGGTAAGTTTTAAATAATCATATTTATTTTCCTTTATTCTAAACACATAGATTATTTTAATTCATCATACATAAGATTCTCAAACTAATCCAGAAAAAAAAAGGAAATTCTTAAATTGACTCACTCTTCAACTTTATACTCAAACTAACTCAAAACAAAGTTTGAATATCCGGTACGTTTTTGTTTATTTCACTGGACTTTGAGAGTCTGGTACCCAAAATTTTTAAAAAGGGGGACTTTCTTTCAAAGTCCTGTATTTTTTCTAAAAAAAATGTATTAGACTTTTAAAGTCCATTTTGAATTAATTTGAGAATCGAAGTTTAGTTCAAAAATTTCAAAATCTTTCTTAGTTATTGATAATCTTATCTACACCACATATTCTAAAACCTCCTTTCCTTTAACAGGATTTATCAGGCCGACAAATCCTCGTAAAACTCAAACAAGAACCCAAATCCCAAAAATTCAACTCCAACCCAAAATCCAATTCGATCAAGAGGGACTTTGTCTACGAAAGCCCGTTCAAAATCTACGTGGGAAACTTATCTTGGTCGGTACTGCCAGAGCATTTAAGAGACCATTTTAGCAAATACGGCTCTGTTATTAGCTCGAGACTGATTCATGACAGAAAGGATGGAAAGCACAGGGCTTATGGTTTCGTTTCGTTTGCTAGTGAGGATGAGAGATTGGCTTCACTCGTGTCTAGTCAAACGGTTTGTTCATTTTACTCCTTTTTGTTGATATTTTTTATTTTGTTGGATTTATTATAAGGCTATAATATTTTTGTTGTTGTGTAGATGTTTCATGGAAGAGAGATAACGGTTAGGTCGGTTACTGAGGAGAATAAATGAAGTATGTGATTTGAATTTAAGGTATCAAAAAGAGTTTTTTAGTAAATTTGATTTATGTATGTATTGTTTTATGCCGTATATTCTTTTATGCATTCATATGATAATAACTCTTGTTTGTTTTGTTTTGTTTTGTACAGAGTGAGAACTTTAGTGGGTGTAGAAGCTCAGAAAGAAAGAAAATATTTGATGGTAAAAAAAAAGGATTGAAGTATCATTTTTGTCAGATAAGCAGAACTGTTGGTGTTACTTGTGTAATTTGAATGTTTGTGTGATTTGAATATTTATTTGATTAGTATAGTTCTGGTTCTTTTTTGTTTCATTAGATTAAATTTTTTGTTTCATTAAGATTGAAAATTTCAGACTGATTTTCTGTTAGTTTTCTCGCACAGCTTTGTATTTTCAGTTTCTGAATGATCTTTCTTTGTATAATGAGCATGTATTCTGTTTCTTTAATATTTCAGCATTTTCAAATGGATTTGAATGCATAATATTATCATAGAGACAATTGAAAAGTAAAAAAATATTAAGTTCGGAAACAGTAAAAAGGATTATTTTCAAATATTGAAATGGTAAGAACTCAAACAGAAAATAATATATGTTCATATGACTAACAGAAGCAGAATATCATAAATCCAAAAGAAAATGCAAACCAACTCAAAAGCATAACGTCTTTATTTCATTTACCAAAATTTATTGAACGGAATATTTAGATCTTATAATTTTAACCGAAGAGGGATCTGCTGCGGTTGCGCTCCAGCCGAGCCTCCCTCTGTAAAATAAATAAACAAATATAAATGTTAATAAAAAGTAGAACTTGATATAACATGCAAATAAAAATGCTATGGTTTTTTCTTAATCTTTAATAAATACATTTCAATTTAATATTTATCAGTCATACAGAAAAGGAAAAGAAAGAAACAGCAATGAAGAAAGTCGAATACCTCTTTCTTTTTACATTCTTTGTAATCATCAAAATAATGCTGGCACTTGCTCTTGTCCTGATTTCCCTCTAAACCTAAAACACAAACTCTCAAACGATCATTCAATTGATTTCAAAACAAGAAAGGCAACCCGGTACAATATGAACAATTTTTGCAAAGAAAAGGCAGTAAAAAAAAGAACCGTTCTTCCAAAATCATTACGGTGTACGATACTAGACTTCAATTGGTTACCAGCTCGATCCAAATTACAAAATTTCCAGGCTCAAACGATTAATCGAAAAATTAAACCTTTTGACTCATCCTGTGTAACAAACCACAAAAAGAAAGTAAAAGTGAGGGAATTGAGAGCGTATACATTTGAGAGAGGCGGTGTACTGAGGGAAGCACATAGAATCCGATATCCTCGCGGCGCTCGGGTACTGGAGATCTCCAGTTGACGGAGCAGAGTCGGAGTTGGCCATGGCGGGAGGAGATAATAATGATGATGATTCATGCGACGCCATTGCTAAATCCCCTTTCTACTATCTCGCGTTGGGAAATCAATTCCCGGATTTCGAAAGAGTCAGAATTAAATTCCTGGATTATGGAAGAGTCAGAATCCGGTTTCCCAAGTTTAAAATAATGATGTTGACTTGACTTCATCCAGGACCCAACAACATAAACAGACTCGGTCTATATTAAAACCTTACACTAACAATAGTAACTTATAAGAACATCCGCACACTGACAACTGGGACCCACTTTATATGCAACGTCAACTACACTAAGTCAAAAAAAACCTTTCCCTTCTTCTTCACTTCAAGTTCAACAACCTCACTGAGTCTTCTCTCCCAAATCATATTCTTCTCCTTCTCCTTCTTCTTCTTCTTCTTCTTCACAATGCAGATGCTGATCGACTGCTCGCACTGCGAAATCCAGCTTATCCTCCCCCCAAACGCCTCCTCAATCCGCTGCGCCGTTTGTCGATCCATCACCTACGTCGCCGAGCCTCGCCCTCTCCCTCCTCCTCCTTCCTTCAGAGATCACCAACCAAACCTCCCATCGCACAATCAAGGTGCTCATTCTTCTCGTTACGGTGGAACTGTGCCGTGGGGTCCGCCGCCGGCCGGTCCGAACGGGAGGAAGAAGGCGGTGGTATGTGGGATCTCGTACAAAGGAGCTAAGCATGAGCTGAAGGGGTGTGTTAATGATGCCAAGTGCATGAAGTACTTGCTTGAGCATCGTTTTAAGTTCCCTGCGGCGTCAATTATTATGCTTACAGGTGCTTTCTTTTTGTTTCGTTTCATGCTTAAATTTTTACCTTTGCTATCTATATACTACCTGAAAAGTTGCTAATTTTGAAATATTACCACATTCTATATCTGAAGTTCTAAACTTTGCTGCTTTAATTTCCATTTTCACCACTAAACTTTGACAAATAACAAAACTGCCCACAAAATTCTGACTTCGACATTCTAACCTAGCCTCTGTTTGTGGAAAGTTGAGTTGCAGAAGAAGAATCAGATCAGAGCAAAATCCCTACAAAGGAAAACATAATCATGGCCTTGCACTGGCTGGTGCATGACTGCCAGCCTGGCGACTCTTTGGTCTTCCATTACTCCGGCCATGGATCACAGCAAGAGGACAAAAATGGGGACGAAGCGGACGGAATGGACGAGACGATTTTGCCCCTGGATTTTGAGAAGAATGGAGTGATTGTTGATGATGAAATAAACGATATAATCGTCAGGTATTATGAGAGAATATTATTTATTATTTTGGTATTAGTTACAATTGGAGTTTATTTATTAAATCTTTTGATTAATCAGAGTTTGGTCTAATTGAGTTCATCTGTAATATATAACATTTGATAGATTACAATGTTTAATACAGATTAAGTGCGTTAAATGTTGCATTTAATGCTAATGATTTTATTGATCTATTGTCAGGCCGCTGCCAGCTGGCGCGAAGCTTCACGCGGTTATTGATGCGTGCCATAGTGGTACTGTTATGGACTTGCCGTATTTGTGCCGTATGACCAAGTAAGGAAAAATTGTTTGACTGTTCAATTTGCAACTTGTAAAGATAGTTTGATTTATAAATGTCTTAACAGTAAGATTGCAAACTAACCCATGAACAACTCGGAATTCTTAAGGTAATTTACTGTTCAATTTTATTCCCAAACTAACTCAAAACAGACTTTCAAAGTCTGTTTCTCTTTTCAGAAGAAAGCGCTGATATTTGTAAGTCCAGTACTGTTTTGTTTTCTTACCGTGCTTTTTTGGTTATGAAAATACCGGACTTTCAAAATCCGGTACCTTCTTGCTACCGTACTTTCAAAGTTTAACACTTTAATATTAAAAAAAAACAATTTCGCATAAATATTTAAATTATTTAACAATACAGGAGCGGTCAGTATGATTGGGAAGATCACAGGCCAAGAAACGGGATTTACAAAGGAACAGAAGGTGGCCAAGTTTTCTGCTTCAGCGGTTGTGACGACGACCAAACTTCTGCTGATACAACTGTAAATCATAAATCTTTTATTAAATTAAAAATAACATTATTAATTAATTTACAATATACAACAATCATCGCAACCCTTACTAATTAGCCAAAACATTTATTAAATTAAAATAACACTTATTACATAAAAAAACAGCTATCAAATAATCTCATCTATCAATTCAAAACATGTAACAAACATTGTAACGTTTTTTTGACAAGGCTTTGTCAAGAGGGACTCAGACGAGCGCAATGACCTATTGTTTCATACAAGCCATAGAGCAAGGCCAAGCATCAAAATAAATTGATTAATTCTATATAACAATAAGTTCGCTTTATATACATATATATATATCATAAATCATTTATTAAATTAAAAATTACATTATTAATTAATTTACAATATACAACAATCCTCGCAACCCTTACTAATTAGCCAAAACATTTATTAAATTAAAATAACCCTTATTACATAAAAAAACATCTATCAAATAATCTCATCTATCAACTCAAAACATGTAACAAACATTGTAACGTTTTTTTGACAAGGCTTTGTCAAGAGGGACTCAGACGGGCGCAATGACCTATTGTTTCATACAAGCCATAGAGCAAGGCCAAGCATCAAAATAAATTGATTAATTCTATATAACAATAAGTTCGCTTTATATACATATATATATCATAAATCATTTATTAAATTAAAAATTACATTATTAATTAATTTACAATATACAACAATCCTCGCAACCCTTACTAATTAGCCAAAACGTTTATTAAATTAAAATAACCCTTATTACATAAAAAAACAGCTATCAAATAATCTCATCTATCAATTCAAAACATGTAACAAACATTGTAACATTTTTTTGACAAGGCTTTGTCAAGAGGGACTCAGACGGGCGCAATGACCTATTGTTTCATACAAGCCATAGAGCAAGGCCAAGCATCAAAATAAATTGATTAATTCTATATAACAATAAGTTCGCTTTATATACATATATATATCATAAATCATTTATTAAATTAAAAATTACATTATTAATTAATTTACAATATACAACAATCCTCGCAACCCTTACTAATTAGCCAAAACATATATTAAATTAAAATAACCCTTATTACATAAAAAAACATCTATCAAATAATCTCATCTATCAACTCAAAACATGTAACAAACATTGTAACGTTTTTTTGACAAGGCTTTGTCAAGAGGGACTCAGACGGGCGCAATGACCTATTGTTTCATACAAGCCATAGAGCAAGGCCAAGCATCAAAATAAATTGATTAATTCTATATAACAATAAGTTCGCTTTATATACATATGTATATCATAAATCATTTATTAAATTAAAAATTACATTATTAATTAATTTACAATATACAACAATCCTCGCAACCCTTACTAATTAGCCAAAACGTTTATTAAATTAAAATAACCCTTATTACATAAAAAAACAGCTATCAAATAATCTCATCTATCAATTCAAAACATGTAACAAACATTGTAACATTTTTTTGACAAGGCTTTGTCAAGAGGGACTCAGACGGGCGCAATGACCTATTGTTTCATACAAGCCATAGAGCAAGGCCAAGCATCAAAATAAATTGATTAATTCTATATAACAATAAGTTCGCTTTATATACATATATATATCATAAATCATTTATTAAATTAAAAATTACATTATTAATTAATTTACAATATACAACAATCCTCGCAACCCTTACTAATTAGCCAAAACATATATTAAATTAAAATAACCCTTATTACATAAAAAAACATCTATCAAATAATCTCATCTATCAACTCAAAACATGTAACAAACATTGTAACGTTTTTTTGACAAGGCTTTGTCAAGAGGGACTCAGACGGGCGCAATGACCTATTGTTTCATACAAGCCATAGAGCAAGGCCAAGCATCAAAATAAATTGATTAATTCTATATAACAATAAGTTCGCTTTATATACATATATATATCATAAATCATTTATTAAATTAAAAATTACATTATTAATTAATTTACAATATACAACAATCCTCGCAACCCTTACTAATTAGCCAAAACATATATTAAATTAAAATAACCCTTATTACATAAAAAAAACATCTATCAAATAATCTCATCTATCAACTCAAAACATGTAACAAACATTGTAACGTTTTTTTGACAAGGCTTTGTCAAGAGGGACTCAGACAGGCGCAATGACATTCTGCTTCATACAAGCGATCGAGCAAGGCCAGGCATCCACTTACGGAACAATACTAAATTCCATGCGGTCCACCATCAGAAACACTCGGCCGGTCGACGGAGTCGGCCGTGTTACGACGGTTTTGGCCGTGCTGCTCAACGGCCGCTCCGTTTTACGCGGTTTCAAACAGGTAGTTTGATTTTTATTTGGGGTGAATTTACGGTTTAGTCCCTGTAATTTATTTGGGTTGCAGTTTGGTCCCTGTACTTCTACCGTTTTGGCCGTGTTGCGAACGGCCACTCTGTTTTACGCGGTTTCAAACAGGTAATATTTTTAATTTGGGGTAAATTCACGGTTGAGCCCCTGTGATTTATATGGGTCGCAGTTTGGTCCTTGTATTGATGTTTTATACCGTTTCTCATAAAGTACAGGGATCAAAAATTTAAATCAATAGTACAGGGATCGAATTGCAAAATACAAGGACTATAAGCAGATATATCCCTTTTATTTTTACGATAATAATTTTGTCCCTGTAATTTATTTGGGGTGCAGTTTGGTCCTTTTAGTTATACCTCTGTTTTAAGCTACTTTTCATACAGTTTTCATGAGGTTAAATCAATAATGCGGGGATTGAATTGCAATTCTATTAAATTACAAGGACTGATAGCGGAATTATTGCTTTTATTTTATTTTTTATGATAATGTTTTTTTGTTTTTTATTTTCATTTTTGTGAAATTAAAGAATTGTTTGTTTATTTTAGGAGCCACAATTGACGTCGAATGAGCCGTTTGATATATACGCCAAACCATTCTCTCTGTGAATTGGTTTTTTTATTTGTTTGATTGTTATTGATGTTGTATTTTATTTTATTTTATTTTATTTTATTATTATGTGCCCTGTAAAAGTTTAATATTGAGTATATAATCATGTAAAAATGGAATATTGCATGTAAACATGATGATATAAGCATGGGCTGTGATTGAAATATTTCCATGTGTTTGTAATCAAGGACTTGAGAGATACTTGTATTTTACAGGTATAAGTAAAATTTGGATGGTCTGCGAGGCTATGTAGAAATATTTTTTTTTTTCAAGGAATTTTTTTTTATTTTTTATGTAGAACTATTTTTTTTTTCAAGGAATTTTTTTTATTTTTTATGTAGAACTATTTTTCTTCTTTTTTTTCATCTTTTTTGTGGAAAGCCTGTATGATTGCAACTTGTAGTGTATGTTTCTATGAAATTACGCGTTATATCGAGTTAGTCAAAAGTACGCATTATTTTTCCTCAATAATGAAGTAATTCCACCACACACGAAAGCTTTCAGCATTTTTGTCTCGTGCAGAAAATGACGAGTAGGTGCTTGTTAGGATTTTCTATAATAATTGTAATAGTAATAAGGCAGATTTAAATTATTAAGACTAAGGAAGACCTACAATTGTTTACTTTTGGATATATTGACTTGAATATAAAAAAATGTTCATTTAATAAATAGTGAATAAAAAATGTTAAACGATTTTTAATTCTATAAAAAATGTTCATTATTGTTGCGAGACGGCAAATAATAAAAACATAATCTAGTACTATCATTTTCTCTCCATCGTTGCATTTTGGAAGTCACAATGATTAGAATGACATAATCAAAAAACAAACTGTTGTGTCAATATCTACTGGAGAAAAAATAACTAATTTAATCAGATAGCAAAATCTGAAAAATAATAAAAATAAACAATTCATAAATAATCTTACTCCCAAAGCCAGTACTGAAATAAAAGGGAAGTGCACAAAAAAAAGCCACAGAAAAACAATTAGATGTGCTGAGTCAGTTCTTAGTCAGTTTTAGCCAGTTGTATTAATCAACTAAGCTGACAGTGTACGTATTCTTATTTTAAAAAGACCTTAGATTAGATCGATGACTCTTCATCCGTCCATTTAAATATTGTACTTATTTGAGTTAATTAAGAAAATACGAGTCGGAATTATTTCTTATTGGATCCTTTTTTAAGTTTCAGACCGCCAATGAATACGTCCAATGAAATCATGCCAAGACAGCAATCTGGTGTGACGTGGCGTGTTAAAACTGGCTGGTCAGCCATACACCGGTGCTCCAACCAATCATTTGTTTATATAATAATTCACAATTAAATCAAGTCCTAAACTCTAATTGCATCTCTTTCCCATTCTCTCATCTCATCTAGCTTGCAATGGCTAGACGAGTTCTCTTAGCATTAGCAACAATATTGATACAATTTTGTATAATACTCAACAAATTTGAGAGTGTTAATTCTTTCTTAGCCACAGCTTATCCCCAAATCGGGGAGCTCTGTTCTGATGGAGAGAACTCTGACCCCGATAGAACTGCATTCCATTTTCAACCATCCAAGAACTGGCTCAACGGTACTCTCTCTCAAGTCTCTCCCTCTCCAAAACCATTATGAAACAGTTGAATCACCTGATTGATTGAATATGGACTAACTATTGATTTCTTTGCATGGTCTTCTAATTGGGGATGATGACGACACCAAACAGATCCAAATGGTACGTCTCTCTGTTCTTTCCTCTCTGAATTTCTTAGAAAATTCTATCTGCAAGTGGTAAACAGTATATTCTTATAATAAACCAAAGGGGTAATATCACGTATACCCTTCCAAAAATCCAAAATATCAATCTGAAACTAAAAATATCAAATTTACCCTTTCAAATTTCAATTCTTATCAAATTTACCCATCTAAAAGTTGTAGAATATCAAATTTATCCAAATTATTAACTACCGGGTAAATTTGTGAAATTAGTCATAATTTAATCTTCTAATTGTTGGTTAAGTTAATACATACAAAAATAATTGACCAAAATATCCTTTTATGACCCATGCCCAGTTGCTCTCTCCTTTCCCTTTTTTCTTTTTTTTATGAAATATATATTCGTCCCGCTGAATATTGCCCACCTTTTCACCCCTTCTTTTTAAGTCCGCCTTCTCCATGTTCATGTCAGCTTTCTTCCTTGGAGATTCTGAGAACTGTTAGTGTGCCTCTCCCCCTTTCACCCCTCTTTCCTTTCTCCTCTGTTTTTTTTTTTGTTTGAAAAAAATCATTTCTCCAGTGTTAAATCCTTACTCCCATTCACCTCTCATCAAAATGTGTGCTTTTATTTTCATTTATTATTTATTTTTGAAGGAAGAATGCATGGTTTTGAACCTTTCAATTTTTGCACTTTTTTGAAGAAATATTGAAAATTGGAGGCTGGAGAATTTTTGTGAAATTGGTACATACAACAATTATTACATGTTTTCAAACTTCCTTTATTTCGTTATTTACAAATTGAGCAAAATAAAAAGAAAAGTTGAAAGGGGAAGAAAGAAGAAAGCTTGGACCTAGTTTGAATAAAGCTCCTAAAAGAATAAAAATAAAGGAAAACACATATTAAATTTGAATAAAGCTCCCAAGAGAACAAAAATAAAGAAAAACAAATATTAACTTTGTTGTCAAGCTCAGTAGAAATGGTGAAAAGGTTAGAGAAGAAGAAAGAGGATAGATAGGATTTGGAGAGAGAAAGAGGCAAAGGGAAAAAAGGTAAATTTATGTTTGTTAAGTTAATTTGAACGGTGAAACTCAATGCGGGCAAATTTGATAGAAAATGATGTTTGAGAGGGTAAATTTGATATTTTCAATTTTAGAGGGGTAAATTTGATATTTTGGATTTTTGGAAGGGTATAACTGATATTACCCCTAAACCAAAAAGACAAAGAGAGATTTTCTTTAGAAAAAGTGTAGTCTTAGGCCCCTATAAAACAGAGGAAATATTTTGCAACAGAAACAAAGGTTTACTTTAAGTCTCCTATTTTGACACAACACAGGGTCCTTTTTGCAAATAACTCATCAAAAACATCCCTACTACAATATATACGCCACATCATTTATATATTGGGCCGAATCATACAACCAAATAAAAACAAATTTAACCAAGCACTTCACTTATAACAGGCCCAATGTACTACAACGGTTTATACCACTTATTCTACCAATACAACCCATTCGGCCCATTATGGGGCAACCTTTCATGGGGCCACTCAATCTCAACGGATCTAATCAACTGGGAAGCTCTCCCGCTCGCTCTGACCCGAACCGACCCGTTCGACATTAACGGGTGCTGGTCGGGTTCCATCACCTTTTTACCCGAACCCGTTATGCTCTACACAGGCATCGATTATTTAGAAAGACAAGTGCAAAACGTCGCGTTTCCCCAAAACGGGTCGGATCCGTTTTTGTTAGAGTGGAGCAAACCGGGTTACAACCCGATTATGCCGTTGGGGAACGATTTGGATCCGGGGAAGTTTAGGGATCCGACGACGGGCTGGCTTGGAAAAGACGGCTACTGGAGAACTGCTGTGGCTGCTGAACTGGAGGGCACTGCTGAGATATTGTTGTACACGTGAGTTTAATCAGTTTTAATTTATGGTGTTAGTTATGTTTAATTTTCTTAAAAGGACTTGATTTTGTATGACGAGATTTTTCGTCGTGTAGCATGACACGAAAAAACAGTATATAAAGGGAATAAATAGTATATAAAATTAGACAAATAGTATATATGTTTAATTTTTTTTCAAGATAATAAAAAGTATATACGTAAAATAATGAAAACAGTATATAAGAAATAAAAAGTACATTGAAAAAGGGGAAAGACACTATACCGTCACGTTTGGGGTGTTCGTTTTGATATTTTTTCCATTCTTAAAATTTCGATTTATTTTGGACAGGAGTAAGAATTTTGTGAATTGGAGAAGAAGGGGATCGCCACTGCACGAATCTCAAAGCGCGGGGATGTGGGAATGCCCTGATTTCTTCCCAGTTTCTCTCTCCGGCAAGCAAGGACTCGACACGTCAGTCAACAACGGAGCGATAAAGCATGTGCTTAAAGTCAGCTTGATGAAGACCTTGCAGGATTACTACTTGATCGGAAATTACGACGAAAAGAAGGAGATTTTTACTCCAGAAAAGGAGTATGAGGATGATTACAGAACGTGGTTTATGATGGATTATGGACATATTTATGCGTCCAAGTCCTTTTTTGATGAGAATAAAAATAGGAGGATTGTTTGGGCATGGGTGAATGAATCCGATAGTGAATCGGATGATGTGAAGAGAGGCTGGTCTGGCATTATGGTTCGTGATTTTTACTCAAACAAATAATCCTCTGTTTTTTTAGTTTGTGATTGTTACGCAAATATCTATCTGGTTTTAAGAAATTGTAATGAGGTTTGTTTTGTGTAGACAATTCCAAGGGAGATTTGGCTGGATACGAATGGAAAGCTATTGGTGCAATGGCCAGTTGAAGAAATTGAATCTCTCAGAAAAGATAGAGTTCAGTTGCAAAATACGGAATTGAAATCCCGGGAATTGCTTGAAATAACTGGGATCTCAACTCCACAGGTAAGTCGCTTGTAAATCACTAAATTGTAATATAATGCAAATTGTTTTATTACTTAACTTACTTTTTTGTTAACAATTTTCTTTTTTTTTTAAACAGAGTGATGTGGAAATAGTGTTTGAAATCCCCAGTTTGGAAAAGGCAGAGAAATTTGAGGAGCAATATCTTTTAGATCCTTCTAAGCTTTGTAAAGAAACAGGAGCATTTGGAAAAGGTGGAATTGGGCCTTTTGGGATTTTTGTTCTTTCTACTGAGGACCTAAGTGAAAATACGCCAATATTTTTCAGAATATACAGATACAATGATAAATATATGGTTCTCATGTGCTCTGACCTAAGCAGGTATTTTCACAATTAATCATAATAAATGACTTGCTAAATACACACAAAAAAAAGATTTTGTTGGTTTTTTATAGTTGAATCAAAGATAAAATTGTTTAATTACATTTAGGTCCTCGAAAAGAGAAGGGGTTTACAAACCAGCCCATGGTGGATTTGTTGGTATAGACATAACAAAAGACAAGACAATCTCTCTAAGAACATTGGTATAACAAAAGTTTCCTCAATTTTGTTAAAATTTTATTTAGGTTCCTGAAATTCTATGCTTATAATGTTATTAAATTTTGATTTTGATTAATTTGGAACAGATTGATCATTCAGTTGTAGAGAGTTTTGCAGCAGGAGGAAGAATGTGTATGACGACACGTGTCTATCCTAAACATGTGTTAACTGGTCAAACCTCACATTTATATGTTTTTAATAATGGATCTGAATATGTGAAAATTAAAGAGTTGAATGCATGGCAAATGGAAAAAGCTAGGGTTAATATTGAAAATGATAAATTCATTTCTGTCAATTATATTTAGATTTGTTGGAAATTCTGAGCTCGATAGGTTTTGGTTATTGTATTCAGTCTTTGAACTGCATATTTGCACTATTTTTTTTTTAATTTGGTCGTTTGTATTCTCTTGTGTGACCTCACAGTAAATATGGGAAATTCACCAAAACACTATATTCAAATTTTATATTTCCCTACCCTAAACCCCTTTATCTATCTAATAAGGAAAAGAATAAGATGTCATGTAAGAAAAGAATTCTTATCTTTTCTCTCATTGCACCCTACCATAGTTTATTTCTCAAGTAAACCTCTTTTATTACATTACAAAATCTCACATTTCACCCTCACCACAATTAATTCATTCAAAACCAAAATCATGAGTACTACACAAGAAAAAGAAGAACAATCAACCCCAAAACTCAAACTCAAATTATTAGTAGATGAGCATTCAAACCGAGTCTTATTCGCTGAGGCCGGAAAAGAGGCAGTTGATTTCCTTCTTGGCCTTCTCAGACTCCCGCTCGGCCTGGTTACTCGACTTCTTCTAGGAGAACATATTTCCGTTTCTCAAATTCCCGGTTCGCTCGGTTCCATCTATACCAGTATTAGAGATCTTGACGAAACTTATTTAGTTTCGCCGGATCGTGATTTGCTGTTAAATCCGAGACTTCCTTCGGTTTCTCTTCCTTTACTTGAATCTGAACCGGCTCCTACGGTGACTCCACCACCAAAGAAGTATTATAGGTATAAAAAGTTTATGATGGTGCAATTTTTGGTCTAGTTTTGTTTTCTTACTATAGTCAAGCCACACCGAGATTCATGGTCATTAAATCTTAGGTTTAATGACATTCAAGTTCTAAAGTACTTCAAATTCCGACACTTCATATGCCTCATCATAATTAATGATTTTTTAAATTCAAATCACTATTAATAGGTTGAGAGACTTACTAAATATTAATTGTGCTAAATGGGTTTGGGGCACTTGAACTTAAGATCTCTTTCAAAGTTCGAGGGTGTCTATCGCTTGAGTTAGCAGGCTTTGACTAGCATAATCCATGATTAATCAGAGCGATATACATGCGTTGTTTGATCAATACAATGATTTCAATCTATTCAGTAACCATGATTATTTAAATTAACCCAATGAATTAATGAGTTAGTTGGTTAAGTGCATTGCACAATAATTCTAAGTCATGAGTTCAAATTATGCTGGAATCATAAAAACATATATTTGAATATTCAAATTAAATATCACTTCTTTGTACAAAAATAGTTAAAATCTCTCAAAATGCAACTATAACCCTGTAAATTACAAACCCTAATGAACGAATTTTATTATCTTAGGTGTTCTGGCATAGTTGGACATTGTCGTGGGAACCCAACGTTTATGACAGACACAGCAGGGTTGCAATGCCCCTTCTGCCGCCAGCCGATGGTAGTAGAGATTAGATTTGTCGAGAAACCACAGTTGGAATCTAGAGAATCCGGGTACGTGAAGGGGATTGCAACATATCTAATAATGGATGATCTGTCTGTCACGCCTATGTCAACTATTTCGGCTATAAATTTACTCAATAGGTTTCAAGTGAAAGATCTTTCGATGCTTTGCGAAATGACCATTGAATTTGGGATTCAAGAGGTGATTTTACATTTATTTCTTGCCAACATTTTCGTGTATATTGAAAACAATATATCTTGATAAACTTAAAAAGATGTATTTTCTAAAATTTGGTACTTATTTTGTTGTTATTTTAATTATAGGCTTTGGAGTTGCTCAATGGTTCAATTCAGTCGACTACGGTGCTAACGGATGTTTTCTTATCAAGACCGCGGGTTGAGATTGATCGAATAAATGCAACATAAATGATGTTTATTGTATGATTAAACTATTAAATGATGTTTATTGTATGATTAAACTATTAAATATATGTAAATATATGATTAAACTATTTATGTAAATATACATTATGTAAAGCAAATAAAGTTCTCATTAATTTGATTAAAACTTAATTTTATCTTACATCACACTCTTATAAATAACACAATCACAAACCTAATTAGAGAAACAAATGGTGTTGATCATAATAATGATTTATGAAAATTTTCGTTAAGTATCTTAATTGATTTAGAATTGAGATACTATAAGTTAGGATTTCATTTGGAAGAGGATATTTAAAGGCCTCTCCAAATTCCTAAAAGAAAAGGTTAGGATTTCCAATCTTATATGCACGAAATATAGCGAGTGAAGTTAGTATTTTACTAGAGAAGCTTAAAAAGAGAAAATTTCTAAAGGCCCTTCTAATATTGATTAATTACATACAAATGATCTAATTATCATTGTCAAGCAAAAAGCTGTCTTTCAGTAGCTCTGATTCCGGTGCTTGTATAATCAGGCCTAGGGAATATACCATTTCTCACACAGAAAACCTAGCAGTCCTACTGTTTTTTCAGTCTTCTAAAATGATTACGAAATAAAATAAATACAAAAATATATGATAGGCATGCACGAATCTCAAAGCAAATCAGAGAGGCTGATCCACTTATTCCTCCTATTGCTGCCTAAGTAAGATCATGCCAAATACTGATTTAATATAACATGACTTAATTTGTGAAAATACTGCCATGATGTTTAAAACAAAATCATACAAATTAAAAGGGTTGAACTTGAAAATGACCCGTTACTATACTACACAGTGAGCTCAGAGAAAGAGATAAAGAAGATTCGGATTCCTTCAAAGAAGTTAAAATAAGAAATAAAAGAAAAGAGTGAACAAGTCCCCGAAATAGAAGTTCTAAATGGAAGTACAAAAATTAAACAAAATCTAGACCTCTTTTATATTACTTATAGGATTGATATATTATTACCTCCATTAATATTTGTCAAAGAGAAACAGTAGACCAAATCAAAGTACTAAATACTAAACTGGACCACACGAGTACAAATCAGATCTTTTACTCTCTTTGTTTCTTTCTTTCTTCTACATTGGGGGAGAGAAAAAGAGAGAGGAACCTAGGGTTAGCTCCAGTGAAGTTGTACTAGGCTGGCTACCGTAGATATACTGATGATTCATATTCTGATTATTTATCTCTTGATTTTGTTGCAAATGGTTATAATAGAAGCTTGGATTGTAAAAGCCCGAGTTGGTTGTGAATTGAGAAAAATGGTATGATGGTTCTTGACATACATGATGGATTTGGAATTCCGGTTCGGCTTTTACAGGGAAAAGTTGAAGGGTTTCGAGCTCTCGAGTTACAGCAATGGTGGCTGGTGATAATTGTGGATCTGTGTGGGGCTGGAGAAGCCATGGATTTGTAGAGTTGAGCTCTAGTTCTAAGTTTCTATTGTTGGTTTGCATTTGTGGAGCTTCTCTTTCTCCTGTGGCATTCATTTTTAAGTCCTAACAAAAATAAAAGAAATGTAAAAATGTAGAAATATGAAATGACTAGTATTTTATTGCGCAGACATTGTTGAAATTTGCGTGACAATTTTAGAAAAAGAAACCATGCGTATATACAGAGGAATGGATGTTTGTGTTAGTTAAACAAAAGAAAAAAAATGAAAAAAGAGGAATGAATTCCTACTTCAAAAAAGGAAAAAGAAAAGAAAAAAGAAGTATGAATTCAATGTGAGACGTACAATAAAGTTTCTTTCTGTCGGTACAACACCATAGAAGCACCCAGAAGAACTTGGAGCTGAAACACCTGCAGTTTACATAAGCTTCATAATTTTATTTTTTTTGAAATATAATAACTTCAGAAATAATGTACGTACATGAACAACATTCATGGAATAATGATAAACTTCAGTACTTCGTAGAGAGGGAGAGAGAGATGAGATGAATTACATACCACCAGGAGGTGTAACAACGCCAACTGGAGACTCCAGCAACCCATTACCATTATTGCCATGATGATTCACTCCTTTATTACCAACATCAACAACGAGTTTCTTCTTCTGTCTCTCTCTCGCCTTGTGATTCTGAAACCAGTAAAACACATTCTTGCCTTCAATCTTTCCGTACTGTCTCAACATGGCTGAAATCCTCTGAATTTCATCAGAGTTTGGAGATCTTATTCCACAATTATAGTACAAATCACGCAATATGCGGATTTGTTCACTTGTTGGGATCCAGCGTGTACTTACTTGTCTACACATGTAATTATTGGTATTGCTAGGGTTGTTTTGATGATTTTTGTTTGAGTTGTGACTGTTAGAGTTTGTAAGGTAGGGTTCGAGCTCTTGTTCTGGTTTTGGTTGAGGCTGGTAATGGAATGGATCCATTTGGAAGTAGGAAGAGAGGGTTCAGAGAGAGAGAGATCAGAAGTGTGTAATGTGAAGGAGAATGTGATTGGGAAGTTAGGCTATTTATAGAGGTCAGATATATTTTCTAAATATTTTGTAAGAGTGCATTTATTTGTTGTCATAAAATTTGGTCCATATTGATATATGTCTGGATATTTCAATTGAAGTAGTTATTAATCAACCTCTATAATTACCATCAACTTTATGATTAAAGTAGTCAATCATTCCTAATTAGAATAATATTCGCCCTTTGCTGTGAATATTTCAATTTTATTTCAATCTATGTATAAATTGCAATTATGAAAATTCAAAATAAACGTTTAAAATAAATTCATAGTACATAAATAATATATAATAATTATGTTAAATAAGTCGTCTATGTTTAAAATTATTTTGAATTACATCATAAAATATTCTATCCGTTTATTATGCATTCAAAATGTTCTCTATATTACATCAAATTTTGTAAGGATAAATAAGAAATAAAATAACATAAATAATAAATTCATAAAAAATAAAAAATAATAACCGATTAAATAATTTGGATAATAATTTATGATCTCAATTTATGTTTGCATTAAGATTTCTAAGATTAAAATGTCATTATTTTTATTCTCTTTGGTTTCTTATGCCGTTATATCTTGACAATTTATATTAGAAAAAAAATCAAGTATTAATTAGGCAAGATAATTCATTTTATAGATTTTAATTGAAATCACATAAAATTTAATTATAGACGATTAACTTTTAAAATATAAAAATAATAATTATACTTAACATGATTCCTAAAAAAGAAATATTATATTATATATATGGAAAAAGTATGTATATTATACATAGGAAGATGTAACACGACTATTTTTCTTACCAAAAAATATCACCACTGTTTTTCTTATTTATTTTTTATTTTTTTAGTCGTTAAAATGATACAAATTATGTATAAATTGATCACATTCTTTTTTTAAAATCCGTAATACAATATAGTTCTTAATACTTCAAAATTTTATTTGATATATATGTTAGTTCTCACGTAATTGAAGATATAACACGAAACATTAATCTAACTGATCATGTGATATTGTGATAATAATTTAAATGAAAAGCTAAGATTTGGAAAAAATTTGATCCAACGGCCGAGATGAAATTGAGAATAAATCTTTTGAGAATGCTCAAAGAGAGATGTAACATAAGGTATAAGTTAATGAACATATTATTTTTGTACATGTTCTCTTATATAGTCTATATTCACATATTTTAGCAAGAAAAAAATAAATTAGAACCACAACAATATGGAATTCAAAATAAAAAGAAAATTTCAACAAATTTATATTTGATGATTTTAACATGAGAAATAAAATATTCATTAAGAATTTATAATTGCTTTTAAAGAAAAAAGAAAAAATATTTATATTTTAATGAGTGAACTTTTCATTAACTATTGGTATTAATAATTGTATATAACTTTGAATTATGAGTCATGATTAAGATCTGATGGCCAGAAACAAATTCAACGGTTCTCACTAAATCGGGGATGGAACACAAAACACCAATTCAACCAATTATATGATTATGTTTTAGTTACCACATAAATGTTGCAATAAAATATCAATAAATTTTGTGAAAATGAATGACTAAGATTCAACAAAAAATTTGATCGAATGATGAGATAAAAGTGATGATGTGACTTTTTGAGAAGGCTTAAAAGTAGGTGAAAAATAAGGGGTTGGGGTTAATAGGTGAAAATAACTTTGAATTATGAGTCATGGTTAAGATCTGATGGTCAGAAAAAAAATTTAGCGGTTCTCACTAAATCGGGGATGGAACACAAAACACCAATTGAACCAATTATTTGATTATATTTTAGTTACCACATAAATATTGCCATAAAATATCGAATAATTTGTGAAAATGAATGGTTAAGATTCAACAAAAAATTTGATCGAACGATCGAGATAAAAGTGATGATGTGACATTTTGAGAAGGCTCAAAAGTAGATGAAAAATAAAGAGTTGGGGTTAATATGGTCATTTATATTATTATTTTTTAATTTTTAATAATCATCTAATACTTTAAAATAATCATGTATAATTAAAATTTTAATAACCACTAATTTATAATAATCACATATTTTAATGACCACCCGTTTTTTAAAAAAAGAATAGTAATATCAAAAATTGGTGATGATTCTAAGGATTAAATATCTTTTCTCTTCAACGGAATTACTGTTAAAGTATTTCTTTTCAAAGGCGATGTGCGAAATGACCACCCTAATTTCATTAACCAAATGAAATAAAATTACATCACCATTTGTCTTGGTATTTGAACTGTTGAGAAAGTATTTTTTTTTTCAAGCACGGTACCTTAATTCCATTAATCAAGTGAAATAGAATTACAACGTTCAGAAAAGTAAAAAAAAAGTGAGACAGACAATAAAAGAAAAATTTGAGGAAAATGTAGTAAGAGAAAGAAAAAAACTACAAATAAATTATCCTACTACTAGATAAAACAAAATAAAATAAAAAAAACTGAGATAACACTAAAGGGGCATTTACTTCGCGATAATATGAGATTATCATGGTAATCATATTCCTAGGAATGTACCATGAGAAGAGAATATTTTTGTTTACTTCACAAATTTAGATTTATAGGAATGTTAATTATTTGAACTATTTTTAAATATGAAATGACTAATATGTCCTTGATACTAGTATAACAAATCAACCATATTTAATTATAAAATTTTACTGACTCCATATGAAATAATTTCTAAATAAACATTTTTTCTATAAAATTGTATGTTTAATATTATTTTAGATAAATCATATTTTTTTAATTAAATCATAACAACTTTGCAATAAATTAAGAAAAAGAAAATTCACAACCCATTTTTGAATAAATATTTAATGAATACAACATATAATTTAATTTCTAAATTTAAATATTAAAATATTATTATTATTTTTTAGTTATATTTTATTTCTATAATTAAAATATAACTAATAAAAATAATAAAATAATAATAATAATCATGTTAATGTAAATAATAAATAACATAGCAAATAAGGACATTTTGGTAATAAACATGAGAATGTAACATTACCATCCTTTTTTGTGGGAATCACATTCACATAAATGTGGTAATATCACTTTGCCATGGGAATGTGATATCCCTGCCACGTAGGATTCCCATGTCAAAGTAAAATAGTAATGTGATTTTAATGCCCCAACAATCCTATGAAAGTTCAACATTCCCACAAAGTAAACGCACCTTAAAGGGCTTTTGTTCGGCAACTGGCAACGTATAGAATAATAAAAATTGAGGAATAGAAAATAGTTGATTATCGTTCTATTCCATTTCTAACATGAAATAATTTTTTCATCATTTAATCTACTTTATTCTTATTATGTATTATTTCATTCATGTTCGGCATAATAAAATTTTGTATTCCATTATATTCCATGAAACCGTTCTGTTTCATTCCTATTCCGTCCCGTTGTATGGGACACAAAATGACAGAGAAGAAAGATCAATAAAAACACTTCCAAACAAGTGGCCTCTGACTACGCCAAAATCATAGTATTCCACAGTTCTATAATTTTGATTTAAAATTCTTTTATTTTTTTCATTCTGTAAGTTTCAATAGCTAGTCATCTATAACGTGTCACCCTCCAACTATTTATGAAGTATAAAAAATTATTTATAAAGTGCCATTTGAATTTCATTTGAATTTCAATTTTGAAATCAAACTTGCCCAGTGAGTTGTTAGGCTAATCTTTTTTATGATAAAGTCCAACTTGTTAAGCACAAGCCTTAAAAATTCTACATATAGAATGTTTCAAAATATAATTTTTTTTTTCGAAATTTTCTTTTAAAACAAACATATAGATGGCAAAGAACTCACATATAGCAAGTTCGTGATAGTTGAAACTTTGCATAAACATCTTAAATATATCAACTTAGCACATTTGTTATAGCTAAACATACATACATATGTGGGAAAAAGTCACGAAAAGATATGGTTTGTGCCGGTAAAGTCGAGGATTTCATTCCTCATGTCTATGAGAGATGGGGAAAAAAAATATTAAATGTGACTCAATTTAATACATATAAACAGTGACTTGACGTATCTTAATAAAAACTATTTTATCTTTCTTAGATTTTTGATCAAGTTTTGAAACTATATATAAGTTTGAAAAGGGAATAATCCCAAGTTCACCAGGGACAAGTAAATGCATTAAAAAAATTTATACATACAAGTCCGTTAAAAGATTTTATTTTGTTGTTTAATAAAATTTCATGGTTTTAATATCGATAAATATAGGTAAAATATCTAAAGTTATTGAAAAAAATTAGTGAAAGAAATAATAGCTGTTTTATAAGATAAAAAGCTGATAAAATATTGATTAGTAATTGTGGAGTTGTTGGTGGAACAAGGAGAATCCAAAAAACAAAAAAGTGAGGGAACTTTTCATTAGGGTTTGATGGTAGTAGACTGACTGACTGTACCAACCTATCCATTGAAATTTATGATTTTAATTTAAAATAGAATATTAGTCTATTTCACGAGACAGAGAGAGACAGAAGGAGAGAATCAGGGGGATATCTTTTAGAGAGAGACTGGAGTTGACAGATAGGGGGCTTGAAAAGGGAGGGAAGGGGGCAAAGCAGAATTGTGGAAAGTTAGGGGGGCCCATTTGCAAATTTAAACTGGCATGCAAACACAATCATTACAAGTCCCCACTTCTTTCTATCCTCTACTGCTAAAATTCAGTTTACTGCAAGTCTGTACAATCTCTTAAAATTTCATGCATACAAGTAAACAACTGAATTTGTACAGAGCACATTCATTATTTAAATTAATATTGTTTATACAATTTATATTAATTTTTGAATAAATCTGCATAATAAAAGAGGGATCATATGGAGATTTTCCCCTTATAAAAACAAGCATATGGAGTTTTTTTGACATTACATACTATAATTTTAGATGTGTATATTTTTTTTCATGTGTAAATATTGTATCATTATATACATGCATTAAATGAAATTCAATTGACATTAAATAGTAAAAGATTAACAATGTAACATTTTTCATTAAGTTTATAATGATTTTTTTTATCGAATAAATATGACTTTTTGCCCCATTTATATTTGATGTCATTACTAAAGAGAGTTGAATTCATAACATATGCTTTATTGTGTTTTACACTAAACTATTAGGCTATAGAATCATTAACTATAGGTATAACAAAAATTTTGAACATTATTTCCGACTTAGTTGCTATATTTTGAGCTAGCTAATGTATCTTCCTGTAGGATTAGTGCCCAAGGCCAATTGTACTTGTGCTAGGAAATGTATTATGTATTAAGACATTATTATTTATTCAATAAAGTTTGTTTCTTATATATCTGTGTGTATGGGTTGTGAATGTAAATATTATATCAACCAAGAATGACACTTCGGGTTCACGTCATCAGAATACGTGATTCTGATAGTAGAACTGTGAACCAACGAATGACATTCTAAATTGTCCCTAGTGATATGTAGGATGTTTATAGAGATAGACATATTTTAGGTAAGAAGCTACATATCCGCACTAGTATATTCGCAGGCTGGATGATCATGTTCTGCTGATCATGGACATAGAGATGTCAAGTCTGGAATATAGGCACGTGTTAGAGAACACGTACTGGACTGACCACACTATGAGAATATACATGGTATATGTCATTAGTGATTCTCATATGAATAGTGTGCTCGTTCCTATGACCTGAGGTCACCATGGATTTCTATATGAGGAACTGCATACTTTAATATGATCTTACGTCATCCGTAACGGGATGATCATTAGAGTCATCATTAGGTATGTACTGAATCATGACGAGGAATGTGAGTGACCAAGATGGGATTTGTTCCTCTCGTTAAGAGGGAGATATCTCTGGGCCCCCTGATGAACAAGGACTGAAGGAAATGCATGGTCATGCTCAAAATGGATTAACATGTGTTGTTAATATCATTTTGTATTTGTTCAGTCTAATTATCGATCAGGAAAGAGACTTTGATCATACTCAAAGATGACATACTTCCATGCCTTGTGATCAAGACATATATCGTAGAACAAAAGGAATAAGCAAACGTCTATTCAGATAGGTTTATGATCGCTGATCATTTCATTTAACATGGGTAGTCATGACATCAGTCTAGAGGTTACCCATGACTTACGATCTTTAGAAGATCGTTGCCAGCGTTAAATGGAACCTACACGGTCACACAATGAACTCCATTCGTACGGGATGAATATACCTCAAAACAGTTATACATATGATGTATAATAAATAATCAATCATTGGTTAATTGATTGAACAAAACCATATATCCGTTGGCAACGGAATAGTTCCGTTCCCAACAGACTTGTTATGGAAACTCTAATAACCTTAGTTGCCAAGTATTCCGTTATGGAAATACATATTCCGTTGGCAACGGAATAGTTCCGTTGGCAACGGAATAGACGCAGATTAGGGTTTTAGTTATGGTAAATGAGCAATCGTTCACCTCTCTCTCTAGTATAAATAGAAGGGCATAGTCTCTCTATTACATAGACTATTCAGAAGCCTCCAGGCTGCCGTTTTACACAGATAAGAGAGAGAAAAGTTTTGAGAGAATTCGAAAAGTATTTCCGGACTCGTCTAGCCGAGTTTGGTTATTCCGTTCGACTGAAGTTCGCGTGGATTCGAGTAGAGATCTCTTACCTTGGAGATTAGCGAGCGATCGAGTTCTTCGTCCCTAGGAAGAGCAAGAAGATTCTCAAGGTCGAGCTTCAGAAGCCAGGAAGGAGAAGAAAGCAAGACGGAAGTTAGTTCAGACCTACATCCGCTTCTCTCTCCCGAATCAGGAAGATCCGAGGTATAAATTTTAAATAGCATAATCTCGTATCTTTATTTCCTTTACGATGATCCTAGGGAGGGTTAACCCGTAGGTTCCGCTGCGCATGTAACGTACATGGCTACGGGTTTCCCAACACTTCCATCAAATAAAAAAACAATGAAGATTCAGAAAATAATGTTAAGAAAGATGTCATTTTTTCTAGCAATTGTTTGGATATTAAGGAATGAGAGAAATGATAAGATTTTCATGCCTAAATTTAAAAAATTATGATATAAATTTTTTAATATTGATAAAAAAAAGTTAAATATGAAATTATTTCTATCAAAAACCACATGTAATATAAACAAGCCATAACAACTTAGACAACATCTAACATAAACTCATAATCATGTCTTAATGTTGTGACACGATATGGATCAAAATCAATTGACTCAAAACAATTATCCTTAGTGCCAATCACTGCTGGTGCAGTAGGTATAGGCGTTAGCCCCTTTCTCTTTGAGGACATGAATTCGACACACGAAAAATATAAATATATAGGAGTTGAGTGTCTACGGACTAATAGTTGGAAAAAAAAAACAATTATGCTTAGTTAGTCCATTCCATGAAATTGTTATTAATCATAGAGCACGAAAATGATGATCAATCAAAATGGAGAGAGAGAGTGAATGTATGGGTAGGAAGGAATAGAATAGATAGCTAAGTACTTAATAGCTAGGTGGCTAAGTACTGTGGAGGCTGTTTGAATTGAATGTGGAAATTGGTGCAAGTCTCTCGTCTTGGGAATACATATAGAATGGAGATCTGGCTTTATATAATCATTGATTTTTTGACCATTTCATTTTCTTCATTTTATTTCCTACCAAATCAATCACTGTTCCATCCCTAATCTTCGCTCCCTTTTCTCATTTTATTAAAAAATATTATTATATAGGCAAATATATAAACGATCTTAGTTTTGGCTAAAATATATGTACATACTATTCTATCACATGAGTTTTGAACGTACATTTTTGAAAAATGTGAGAAAGTACCGCAAGATCCTTTATTCTACGTATAATATGAAGTAATATATTACACATATATATTGTTTTGTATTTGCATTTTTATATGGGTTTTCTCATTTTCTGTATCAATTTATGCAACATTTTTTTCAGGGGTGATTTTTGGCATTCCAATAATATTAGCGTTGGTTGTTAAGATTTTAGAACTGGTTGTTTTGTTCAATAACATATATTAGAGTTCAAATTATTTTCTTATTGGTAATTTTGTAAAGGCTCAACAAGACCTAGTGGGTCCTTTTGTCAAAAAATTAAAAATTATAAAAATGGTTGCACTGTTTTGAGAATTTTCATATATTATTCTCTATTTCTTTCAAGCCAGAGTTTTATAGAGACGGGTCATACTTTCTCAAAATTTTGATATAATAATATATTAGTAGTGATTTAATTTAAAAAGTTGAAATATATATGTTTTCATGTATTTGGCCCCTCAACTATTTTGTACAGCGATAGCCAGTAAATAGAATTTTTTTCACCCATTAAGCTCCGCTATTGTGCTCCCATCTCTTCCGCAATCTTCATCTGCTGCATTTTATAAACTTATGAGCAAATTAATATGCAATTAGTGAGTTTAATGCAACATATGATGAACAATTAAATAAGTTGGCCAAAAATGTCATACATAGCTGATAAATGTTTTGTGAGCTCACAGAACCAAGACAAGAAGTGATGATGTATTTGAAACCGACAAGACATAAATGGCCATGGTATGGCCATCACGCCTCTTGTGAGCGACAAATTTCAGCTTCTAAGAAAAGAAAAAAGATGAACATGCACTCACTCTTCTGTTGCCAGTTGCCACTTCAGAAAACTAACATGCATCATATATATTGTATAGATATTAAATTCAAGCATATATTTATGTGAATGACAAAGATCTTAGTGATCCTGAGTCCTAACTTCATTCTTTCATTTTCATCAAGGCCCAGTGGGAATAGAAAGCATTAATTAGGTTAGAGGCAGAAGCACAAATGGGGTATGCATATTCATTCAGTTTGGATCTTTTGTTCTAGTCTAATATATTGGTTCAATATCATTGTTCATGCTAAATCAACAGTCGAAATATAAACTGTTCTAAGAATTTTTAATCGACACTAAATTGGATAAAGAATCATGACAGCAAAAATCTTCAAATTAGACATCCGATGTTTCTTAGTTAGACATTAAGACATGAATCGCTGTTTTTATTTATGATTCGAACTTATTTATAACAAAATACATGTCAATATATTGATTACTATACACAGAGAATCCAGGCCCAAATTGAATATCTTCACCAGTAGTTTCTCCTAAAGAGGAAATAAGAAAGCAAAACACAAAAACCCCTAAAATGTAGCTCATATATAATTCCTATTTGTGATGGGGACATCACTGAAACCCTTTAATTTCCAAGTGGAGCCTTTCCTTTCATCATCCTTGTATTTTTCTTTTGGTTCTTTCTCTTTTTTGCATGAGTAGAAAAGGGATAGTGATTGGGTGTAATGCTGTTGAGTATGATACAAGTGAAAGTTTTCAGTCACTCAAATGAGGAACTGAAGGAAACATACACTACTCATCAGGTTTCAACTCCTCTCCATTGTCTTTAAAATGGAGGTATAAAGTGCATATATTACAAAAAAGAAATATAGAAAGAAAAGATTAGGCTCGATTGAGAAAGACTGAAAGAATTATGTGAGGTGTTAATTGGACTAACCTATTATTCATGACGAGCTGCCATTGATATAAAACCCTAGATTAAGGCTAGAAGAAGAGGTAGAATAGGTAATATTAAATAAAATAGAATGAACAAGGGTTTGGGATGAAAGGGCAAGCACAATCTCATGATGGCTGATACAAAATCTGCCTTAAATAAAACCTCAATCTCAACTCAACTCAAAAAAAGATGCACCTGCTCTCTCTCTATCTAGACCCTTCTAGCCTCTTTCTCTGTGTGCTGATCAATTCAGAATAGCCCCCACATGACATGAGTCTCTAGTTCTGTTCTCAAATTCAATTTCTCATTTCTTCTTGTGTGTGCATTTTACAAATAATATATCATCTCTGTAATATTTAGAGCATTATATTTTATGTGATATTAATAAAAATAGTTTCAGTTTGTAAGCTCAAATTACATGTATATTTTGTCAGGGACAAATCCCATATAGCATAAGGACTGTTGGTAATGTATATAACCATCAATGTGAACTATAAATATTCCTAATATGGAGTACATGCATTTAATTCAGAACAGTTGTATAATTCTCCAGATTAATGCAGTAATCGATATCTTTTTCTTTTCATTCATGAACGTATCACTTCATAGTTCATAGTCTCATGCTTCTGTTGGCAAGTGCAGTTTTACCCATTGGCCTAATTTCAATTCGGCCCCCACTTTTCTTTCCATATGGAGCTATTTTCATTTTCACTCAATCAATTTCAATCCCTCTATTCAAAGAAGATCCACTATTATCTCTCAACCAGAATTCTCAATCAATTATTATTTTCTCTAATATATTATGGCCTTTTCATTCTCCATACTTCATTCATTAATCATGCACACCTATTTTTGCTTTAAATTTCTAAAATCCTGAATTTAGTTTTATTTACATCTTGTTTAGATGAAGAGGCTAGTTCCATTTCAAATATAAGACAAATTTATAAATGAGTGATCTACTGATAATATTATTTAAGAGTTCTGAACTTGTTACAGCTGTTTTTTTTTTCTTTTTGATAAATTGAATCCAGGCCGAGCCTGGAGTCTTGGACTTAAAAGTAATTGCATTTTAAGAGAATAAGTTCAATCAACAAGTTTGATGACTGAAATTACAATAGAAAGGATAAAAAGAACTGAAAAAAAATAAAGAAAAGAATTCGCTACAGCTGATTATTAGTCATAACATTTTTCTGAGATCAATATATAACACAATTCCTGATTATTAGAGACAACATTTTTCGGACATCAATTTATAACATAATTCTCAGGTCTGTACTAATTTAGTTCCTTGGAAAATAATTCAGCCCGTAGGCCAGGACAGATATATTATTTACAGAAAATAGGCCTTTAAAGCCCAATTGTCCAGTCTAAATTCTCCGTTAATTAATAGTACTCTTATTTATATACACATATGGTCATGAGAAAATTTACTTTTTTTTGCCTAAGCCCGTAGGCAGTCATGAGAAAATGTAAGGGGTCACATCACATTAAGCCTGTGTTTGGGAGCAAGATAAGCTAGAGAATTTTAGTTAGGGATAAGGAGTTGTCCCAATTTAACCTTGAATTTTAGAATGGTGTTTGGTAGAATGGTGGAGATAAAAATTATGATAGTGTTGAATTTAAAAATAATACTAATTATAAATTACCAAAATATCCTTGTTGGATGACAATGTTCATATTAGTTTAAAACATAGTATTTAGCAAATACCACTTATATGTTTGCATTAAAAATCTTCGAAATATTAAAAATTGAATATGTATCCCTCCATATTACTAGTTTTTTATGCATATTTCTTCCAACTTTTTTTTTCACCATTCTCACCTCATTTTTCTTCATTACCCGCAATGCACACAAATAGAAACATACATTATACCACTCTTCATTCTTTAGCAAATACCACTTATTCTTTATTTATTTTTTTAGCAAATACCACTAATTCTAGTATTTCACTATTATTCTTATCCACACAAAATTCGTCATGACTTTCAACGCACACAATACAAAACACACACACACACACAGACACTCTAGCACACAATACAAACACACATACTGGCAAACTTAAGTACACAAACATATAAATTCACTTGAACGGAACATACCTAATCCGGATCTCAAATCGAAGAGAAAATAATGGAGAAGTTTATAGCGTGTTTTATTTATGGAAAGTTCAAAAATATTGAGAGAAATTTGTGATTTAAAGAGAAAGAAAAAGAGAGAAAGAGGTGACAGTTTTTTAGAAAGAGAGATGAGAGAGAAAAAGTTTTGAATAAAAAAGTAAGAAAAATGTGAACTTGGAATAAAACAAGGATAATATAGTCTAAAAATAATAGGTAAACTGGGATAGGTGTTATCCCTGATCAGAACCAGTGATAAGATTTTAGGGTTAAATCTCATGTTATCTCCAATTATCTTTACTTTATTGTGGGGTGTTTGGCGGGGTTAATGGGGCTAAAGCATGTTATCCCTGTCTTATCCTGCTCCAAAAAGGGACTAAGATATGACTTCCATTCTTATGTCATTTTTCTAATTAGTTGAAAGTACCAATTTCATATATATATATATATATATATATATATATATATATATATATATATATATATATATATATATATATTTTTAGATCTAATACACAATTTGAAATAAATGAAAGAAAATTACAGACCGATAAAATATTCTGTCAATTTTATTAATATCTTGCTTTGCTTTCAACTCCTCAATTGTTTAATTTTTTGATGGGCGAAAAATCCGGTTGTGGAGTGCAGTTTCTCTGTGATTAAATCTACTAATAGAAATAGAATTGGGGTATGTTGCAAATTAATCTACTATATTTAGTAATAGAACAAGGTCTCTTCTTCAAATAATTTGGATTCTAGAAGGATTCTGGAGGTGTGATTTTAGTTCGAATTTTGTTTTCAAATTTTGACATTCTGTGACGTTGTAACTAGGTAATGCTTACGTATTAATCCGTATAAACTATAAATACAGGATTTCACATCTTTTTGAAGCAAAAAAAATGGCTAGACCTCTAAAATTTCTTGTTCTATTTCTTTTACAAGTTGCAATTTTGCTCCTCGACTCTTCTCCTCCCAATTTTACTCTTGTGATTGTATATTCATCGCCCTCGGCTTCCCCGCTCCCTCCTGCGCCTCCGTCATCGCCACCGCCACCGCCTCAGTCACCTTCATCTCATGATGCACCCCCAAATTATGCAGAATGCCCTGTTAAGTACACCGTAGAGTTCGAATTGTACCGTGAAATAGTAAATCATATTTTGTACAGCAACTATTGCCAGCCTGTCCTCCAAGCCTTAAAGATGCTCTTTCATTGCGATAATGATGTTGTCGAATCCGATGGGGATCAACACCCGACCTAAATATATATTTGCTAAAAAACAGAATTGTATTTGTGTAATATAAACGTGTCATAGGGAGGTGGAGTCGACTAGTTTTTGGCGATCAACACCCGACCTAAGTATATATTTATTTTTTATTTTTGAACTTCTCAAGTGAGGAGGTTTATTTGAAATAAATTATTCTTAGTGAGTATCAAACGCACAATCTCTTGGTTGATGGGGTAGTGCATTTATCGTTTGAGCTAGCAAGTTTTGACAAATATATATTTGCTAAAAAACGGAATTGTATTTGTATAATATAAACGTGTCACGTGGAGGTGGAGTCAGACTAGTTTTTATATGTAGTTTGTATTTTTTATATAGTATATAATTTGGGGGGTGAGATTTGTGAATTTGTGTTAGCATGTTTGGTTCTTTTTGTATTATTTTAAATATTTTGTTAAGTTCATGTTATTATGAGCGCCATACGTAATTAAATTAGGTACGTTATTTAGAAACATTGAAAGGGGATCTTGCGGCGCCTACAAATCAACCCATCATTTGACTAATTTATTTTCTTTAGGAACAATTGACTAATTTATTTATACGAGGGGTTATGAGAATGCAGCTATGTCTAAAAATCTGTATATATGTATAATAAAATTACATTATAGATATTACAAAAATAGCATGTACTAGCAAATTGATATGTATCATATCAGTGACGACCTAAAATAGTTGAATTTACCCAGAGAGAGACAATTAATGAAATTCAATTTTAGTCACTACTAGGCCCAGTAATCCAGTTAACCATTAAATACAGAAAACACTAGAATAGAAATCGTGCTTGAAATGCAAGACCAAGAAACCCGGGAATTGAACTACCAACTTTCATTTTAACCATCTTCCATAAAACTTGATATCGAACCGATCAGGAAATACCTCTCTTTCTTTCATCCCAATTAATGGCGGAGGCTCCGTCAACCACTCCGATTCCTCCTCCGCCGCAGCAACACCCCAGAGCCAAATCTCCGTTAAAAATCCCAACGGAGCCACAAACGCCGTCAGGAGTCAAGACGGAGCCGCCTTCAACGCCCGCCGCCGCCGCCGGAGAGGCGGCGGAGATAGTTTCGTATACTATCACCATTCCGAGCTGCTCAGGTACAGTAGTTGTAATTGTACTAATACTAATTTCACTGTAATTGATTTGGTTAAACCCTAGTAATATTGTTTGAGCTTGTACAATTAGATTTTTAAATCTCACTAAACCTTGTTAAATCACTCTTAATTCCCTAAAGTTACAATCTTTCGGGTTCTTTTCACCTACAGCATGGTTCTCAACGGACGAAATCCACGAAACAGAAAAACGAACCCTCCCCGAATTCTTCACCTCGTCCTCCTCCTCCTCCTCACGAAACCCTAATTCCTACAAACACATCCGAAACTCAATCATCTCCCACTTCCGCTCGAACCCCACCAAAAAGCTCTCCTTCACCGAAGCCCGCAAAACTTTACTTGGCGACGTGGGGTCGATCAGACGAATCTTCGATTTTGCGGAGGAATGGGGGCTGATTAATCACGCGCCGTCCGTGAGGAAATGGAGGGATAAGAGAGAGGAGGAAATGGAGGGGAAGCTCGCGATGGAGAGGAAGGAGAAGGAGGAGGGGTTTATGAAGAGGACTTGTACTGGGTGTTTGTCTGTTTGTAGCCTTGCTTGTTTCACCACTGATAAGGTCTCAATTTTATCAATTTTTTTTTTTTTGGAAAATTTCCCTTTTTTTGTTTAATCCAAATTACTACTATTATTATTTTTTTTTAAATTTGGATGATTAGGCTGATTTTTGGGGATTTTTTTTTCAAAACCCTCTATATTTTCACATATTTATAAGAAATCCCGTAACTTTTGAAATATTATAAAAATTCCTTTTAATTCAAAACCCTTATTTTAAAAGTACACTTTTTTACTATTTCAAAAGTCCAGGGTTTTCTTATAAAAATGGGAAAATGTAGGGGCTTTTTCAGAAAATCCGTCCTTCAATCGAAATCATCATCATTATTATTATTGTTTTTTCCATCAGGCGGATATAACGTTATGCGCGAGGTGTTTCGTGCGAAGCAACTACCAGCGGCCAGGCTTGAGTTCGTCGGACTTCAGGCGGGTGGATTTATCGGAAGAGGGGGCGAGAGCGGAGTGGAGCGAGAAGGAGACGCTGCACTTGCTCGAGGCCGTTTCGCACTACGGCGAGGACTGGAAGAAGGTCTCCGAGTACGTCGCCAGCCGCTCCGAGAAAGACTGCCTCGCCAGGTCAGCGTTTGAGATATAAACCTTCTGTTTTGTTATTTTTGGGGTTTAGGCTCGGTAAGGCGTAGAATGTTCGAAAATTAATTCACCACTTTTGATTCTGTAAATTGTGGAGTGTTTAAAGATCGCCGGTTTTAATACTATAATTTGGGGATTTGTTAATATTAGTAATAAAATTTTAAATTTAGTTTTATTTTATAAATTCTAGAAGTTAGTTTTTTTTATAAAAATGAGAAAAATATAGAAACAATTTATGGAAAAAAGACTGCCTCGCCAGGTCAACTCGGAAAAAATCAAAATTCTCTTTGGTTTGTTGTTGTATAAGGGTGATGTTGCGTGTGTGTATGACCGTTTAATGTGTGAGGAATTTTGGTTGGTTGGATTGTTTACAGGTTTGTGAGGTTGAGGTTTGGAGAGCAGTTTTTGGGAGAAGGGCAAAATGGTAATTTTGACCAAGATGAGGAAGAAAATAATGCAAAGAGGCAGAAACTCAGTCCTTTGGCTGATGCGAGCAATCCAATTATGGCTCAGGTTAATAAGAATAGTAATAATAATATTTTATTTTTTATTTATATTTTAATTGGGTTTGAGATAAAATATAATTTTTTCGAATAGGTGGCGTTTTTAACTGCTATTGTGGGCCCACGTGTGAGTGAAGCTGCTGCTCGAGCAGCTGTTAATGCACTATCTGATTATAATAATGAAAATATTACTAATTTAAAAGATGGAAAAGAAGAAGGTATGAGATTTATTATAATATTTAATTATTATTTTATATTTATGAAGATTTATGTTGTTTTAAGCTTTTTTTTATTTTTGTTTTTGAAAGATTTAATTAAAAAAGCCGAATTAGAGATTGAGGAGGAGGAGCAGGGTGTTGAGCGATCTTTATCTGAAATTATAGACATTCAGGTACAATATATTTATATTCTTTTTGGTATAAAAAATTATAAATGACTGATAAATACTAATGAGTGAATTATTTTGTTTTTCAGATGAAGGAAATTAAGAATAAAATTGAGAAATTTGAGGAGATGGAATTTTTAATGGAAAAAGAAAAATTACAAATTGAAAGCATAAAAGACATGGTTTTGATGGACCAACTTGCACTCGCTCAAAATCAACAAAAGGGCAAAGGAGAAAATAACGTGACGTGGCATAAATTTAGAGCCATTGGTGATGTAATTGACAAAGGGACTACCATTCTTCTTTAATTATTTAACTAATTTGGATAATTGATTTCTGTTTAGTTGTGTTTTGAAGCTAAATTATTAGTGTTATTATTTGTCTTATGATTTTAGTTTTTTTTATGGTAATTAGTACTTTTGGAATAAAACCATATGTTTACACTTGTGATACATTTTGATATTTTAAGATTGTAACAATTTGAAAACAAGAAGTGACGAGAATCTTTTAACTTTAATTTTAAAGAACTAGTCTTGTATAAATGAGAGTAAAATAAAATATTGCTTTTCAAACAAATAACAGTAAAATAAAATATTGTCTTTTTAAACAAGCCCTTGTGCAAAATAAAAAAATATTTGTTACTAAAATTACCTATGGTAAATGTAAAATGGCGTAAATAATGCATCTAAGTAATCTAATAATAGAATGGAAACAACGATGTTATTTTTCAACTGTGCTTTTGCCATGATAGACTGAAGACACACACTTCAAGCGTCTTCTAAAGAAACAAACTAATACTTCTTTTAGTCTCTTCTTCTCTTTAAGACTCTTGAGAGATTTAGCATTTCTTGAATTGATCTTGAAGCAATGTCACTTGTAAAATTCCAAGGTTAGTTTCTTAAATTTCTTCTTTTGATTTTCTTTTTTTGTAAGATTGCAACTTAGTGTTTGTGTTGGGTGTTTTTCATGTCTAGAGAGGTGGCATATCCCCCTTTAGTTAGGATTAATCGTGCTAGTTTATCACATCATAAATTCATTCGTATAATCATGTAAATTTTCCGTTTATATTAATAGAAATTGTACGGAATGACAGATTCAACCCGCCCCTATTTATTAAAAAACACTTCAAGCACCTCCCTAAATAGAGAGAAATGAGAGATTTCCTAAATAGATAGAAATTATAGATGCCATAATTGAATGCGTTATTCATTCATTCATTCATTGTATGGTGAAAATGAAACAATCAACCATCTATTTTTTAAGCTATAGCTCTTATTTTTAGGGGGTCTGCTATTCAAAATAACTAATTTTGGATGGAAATTATATTGGGAAATTGGAATTAATTACCAACGTAGTCGATGTGCAATCCTAATCTACTCACTATTCACAAACTAATTAATCTAATAACTTTCTTACTTTTGGGTCTTGCATGATTTATGTAGTGATGAATACGAAAATAAGTAAATTAGTTTATCAAATAGTTAGTGTTCATAACTTTATTATTATATTAGTTGACTGAATTCTCTCGGTCAAATCTTATAATTTTATTATTAGATTAGTTGACTGAATTAACTCAGTCAAATCCTTTCTTATTAACAATATACATCTTATATAATCTTTTTTTCCCAATAAATACTACAGAGAAGTCATATATATTCATATTTGTCTTAGATATACTTATTTTACACTAGGTACTGTTTTATATCGCTGTATATTGTATTTATCTCCACATGTATTTTCGTAAAATCTATTGGGATGCTATTGAGTGGTGAAAAATTCGATTCAGTTTTAGAGATTCGAAAAGGCATCTAAAGATATAAAAGTTCTTTTAAAAATATTTAGAAAAATCACATTTCAAAAAAAAAAATATTTAGAAAAATTAATGGATTTTTGAAATTTTTTCCCATTTATTAACTCGCTCAAAAAGAGGAAAAATAGGTGCAGGCCAATTACTCCATTTCCCCAGTTTCCTCTTTGGTGAAACAAACTGTAAAATCGATACATTACTTTGCCTAGCTGCCTATGTTATTTATTTATTTATTTTTTTCTTTTGAAGAGTGCCTAGTTATTTCTAGGTGTAACATTATTCCGAAGTTCCAAAAAAGTTTCTATATCATCCCCAAATTGCAAAAAATCGTACATTATTGCAAAAAACTCCTATTGTTAGATCTAAACTAACACCACTAGTTTTTTATGTAATTATTTGAAAACAAATTCAAATTTAATTAACCCCCCCCCCCTTAAAATGAATTATTAAAAAATCTCAAAATTTAATAATTAGAAATATATATATTAAAAAGAAATCACCAACACACTACTGATAAATATTACCTTCTCAATAATCTTGAAGCGAGGAGGCATACGTCCCCTTTTTCCAGTCCTTATAAAGTTCTACCATGTATATACTATTTTTATAGTTTTAATTATTCTTCTATATATGCACTAAAAAACTTCACTGATGCAAATACCGTAAAAAATATAGATCAACATCAGTACCATTTATGAATACCATTTTTAGTTACATACATTCATTACAAAATTTAATCAGATTTTGGACAAATATGTAAAAATATATGATTTTTAAAATATGATCAGACCACAATGCATCTAATTATGATTTCAAAATTAAGTAAAAATTCTAAATAGTTCATTATGATACTCCTTAAATTTAAAGTCTAAATTAATCACATATTGAAATTATCCTTTTTCAGACTAATCAACACAAACAAACTCATCACTTCAACATTACTCCCATTATTTCCGATATTATGGCAAAAACATTATCCAAAAATAACCGTCTCAAGGACCATTTCATAATCAACAAACAAATCCAGGGCCCAAACTCAAAACATCCCCTCCCCAGTCCCCTTAAAACACGCCCATAACGGAACGGAACGGAAACCACAAAAAACAATGAGGGTCATTTCCGTAATAACCCAAAACATCCAGGGCCAAACATAAAACATCCAGGGCCCAAAACGCCTTTTCATCAAGTCCCTTTGTAAACACCCAGGGTCATGCCCGCAATAACCCAAAACAACAAGGGGCAAAAGTATAATATCCGGGGCTAAAAGCGTCTTTTCAGTCACGTTGTTTCTATAAATGGCGCCACCTGTTGCTCTGCCGTTTCTTACTGTCAGAGGTCAAGTTTCTTCTCTTTTCCCTTTCCTTTTCATCTTGATCGCCCTTTTTATCGAATCGTCTCCTTTTTTATGAATGGAGACGTTGAGTAGTTAGAGGTAGAGGTAGAGGTAGAGGTAGGATTTTGTATTGGTATTTGTATTTGTATTTGTATTTGTTAGGGTTGATGTGATTGATTGCATTGGGAAAGATGGGTGACGTTCTTTATTTTTTTGAGTAGTAATGGTGAGAAGTGAGCGTTGGTTGCCAAATTGGGGTTTTGAGTTTTGTGAGATGATTTGAAGGAGAGGGAAAGATTGGGGTTTTGAGTTTTGTGAGATGATTTGAAGGAGAGGGTGAAGCAAGGGGTTAGGGTTTAAGCGTGGGTTTCTTTCGTCGTTTTTGATTTTTTAGCCCCTTTTTTGGTGCGTTTTTTAGGTATTTTGAGAGGTATTTCTGCACATTTTACGAAATCTTACCAGTTTATTAGTACATTTTCTTGATTACCGTCTCGAGTTTCCCATTTTTATCGTTGAATCTTGATCTTGCATAGCTGTGTCCATAAATAGAAATTTTTCCGGGGAGTCCTTTTGATCATTCATCTTGCTGTTTCTTTAAATTTCTTAGTTTCGGGTCTTATAGTTCTAGTACAGTAAATAAGAACAAAATTGACATAATATTAAGTATTATTCTGTGAATCTAGCTTTGATTAAGAGTTTTTTAGTTGTTTTATCTCAGAATTCTTCTCTTTTATCAGTATTGTCCTTTTTCTTTCAAATTCCTCACTACTTAGTGTAAGCTTCTGATTAATTTTGTCCAGTTATTATAGTCAATATCAGCTTAGTTCTCTTTATAAAGAAATTTGTAGTTCAATTTATTGCACGTGTCGCTCATTCTTCATTTTTGCATGATTAAAACCGCCCTGATAACATATTTCCATTTTATGCCCTTTAATCAGTTTCGCAAACAGAATAATTTCATACATGCATATCTTTAAAAAAACCTTAAATTAACATAGACCACACCAATTAGCAATAAGCAAAAGTCTCGTTGAATTCTAACTGAGTAAAATACTTGAAAATTGCAGGTGAATTGCTGACTCAAGACAAAATGGTTCAACATGATCCCTCGAGAGCCAAACACAAACAATCTTTAAAAGGTCCATATCTCTCTCTACAATTATTCATCATAGAATTGATTTGAAATTAAAAATATGACTTCATTTTTTTTCTTTTTCTGCAGAGAGGTTCCATCAGTACATTACGTTACAAAAGGACAGCAAACACATATGCCGATTCAGGCCGGTCAATTCTTTTCCAGATTTGTAAGAAATATTTTACATTATTTATTTAATATGAACTTAACCGTAATTGTACTAATATGAATAATTTTTAAATGGTTTTTCAGGCCGAGTTCAACTTGGGATATTTTGGACTTTAAGTCTGCCGACATTATGCAAAATTTGAATTTAAATTCGGATCATAAGTTTCAGTTATATCCCGATCCTGACAACTCTTACCAGGTCAGAGAGTGGCCTAAGTTCGCAAAATACCTTCACCAAAGTAAAAAGGTATTTATTTATTAATTAATGAATTTATTTCCTTATTTCTTTAAATCATATCCTTTTAAGAACATCATAATAATATAATTAAGCTTATTTACTTTTATATATTATTATTTTTAATCAATATATAGGTTGGCATTGTGAATCTGGACGGATTCAGGTTTTTTCTACACACTCCAACAGATGAACCTGACTATCTCTCTCATCTGTCCGTCTCCTTTCTCTCTCCTCGACCGATCGCCACATTTCCCCCCCAAATCACCCCGCCAGGTCAGCATTTAAGAAACTAATCACATTTCCACATTATATTAACCAATCTAACAATTTTGCGAAATCAGAAGTAGAAATAAACGAAGGAAGTCAGAAGGAGGTGGTGAGCATGGAGGTCTCAGCAGACAACTTGGGATCCGTGCAGATGGATTATAATAATAATAAATCGCCGCCAGCCTGTCATTCGTCTGGCGAGCCAGCTGGCGCGAAGAAGCTGGCGTTCGTGATGAAGAATTTTTCGAGCACTTATCCGACTTATCTGAAGACTCTGAGTCAGACTCATGGTGCGTGGATTTTTGGTGCCATTGCTGAACTTGTGGATAATTCCAGAGACGCGAACTCCAATCGGTATTATTATATTATTATTTTAATTTGTTTTTTATTGATTATGATTCTTTTAATTTATTTCAGGTTTATATTATGTTATGCAAATTAGTAGGGGTTGAGATGATATTTTGTATGTTATATAAGGGTAGAAATGATATTTTGAGATTTTGCAGGGGTATACATGATATGACTTAACTGCTTTACTATCTTATTTTGGTGAAATTTCACTTATTCCCCTAAAATTCCCTGTAATATCATGTATACCCCTCCAAAATGTTAAGTTATCGCTTATTTTATCCCAGCTTGAAAGTATGTTCTGTTGGTGTGTAACATATAAATGATATTTATTTTTATTTTTATGACAGTATACCTGATACTTGATATGATATATGATATTTAATAATATAGTTTTGTTTTGATCATGACAGGCTGGATATTAGCATAGAGAGTTTGTATTCTAAGAAGGAAGGAAAGACGATCCCGGTGTTATCGATAGTGGATGACGGGCACGGCATGACTCACGACGAGATCATGCGCATGATCTGTTTCGGCCACAGCCTGCCCGACCAGTCCGAGCCCGAAAGAGTCGGACGCTTCGGTATCGGTTTTAAAGTAGGTAAACACTAAATTAATTAATTAATTAATTAGTAATAAAAGGAAACCCTGACTTTTGTAAATGTTTTAACCGCCCCCACTGTTTTGAGGGTAAAATAGGAATTTCAAAAAATTTAACCAACTATCAGATGGAAAAGAGGAGGTTTTTTTTTGTAAACTCATGTTTTTTTTTATTTTAAAAAATATCAAGTGCTTATAATAGGTTTTTTTGAAAATTTCGCATAATAAAATATTATTATAATTACTATTAATCTTAAATTTATTTATTTCTCAATTTTTGTCTAGACTGGATCAATGAGGCTTGGGAAAGATGCGATTGTGCTCACTCAGACCAGTACTTCAAGATCCGTCGCTTTGTTATCTCAATCCTTCAATAAAGATAAAAGTGTAAGTTGTCTAAAGTTTAATATTTTAACCTTCGTAAATATAACTGTGTAAAAAAGAGAAGTGATGAATTAAGGTACTTTTGTTTTATGTTTTCAGAATCTCGAGATACCTGTTGTGAGCTATACTAAAAAGGAAAATTTTATGGAGGTGGATTTAAACATCCAATCAGAATGTTCTGCTGAGTACCATTTAAACGCGATTAAAGATTTTTCACCATTTAATGAGTATTTTATCGGAGAAAAACTCGGGCTTTTCGGTCATGCCAGTAAGCATTTTATTTACTTATAATCACATATCTTTTTATTTAATATTTAAAATTAGGCTGGTTGATTGGTTTGGGTGTTAATTTGAAATTTAAATATTGCAGATACCGGAACTCAGATATATATTTGGAATTTAGATAAGTGGGGCGAAAATCACAGTTTAGAGTGGGATAATGAGGATTATAAAGGGGATATTCTAATTAGGTCTAAACGAGTTAGGTCGCGGCCTGGCCAAATCACTCAACAGGTTTGTTTGTACATTTTATGTCCTTTTTTTTGGATAATTTTTTAGCATTTTATTTAATCTTGTATTGTTATTTTTGGCATTTTAATCCAATATTTTTATATGTATAGGTTCCGTTGGATTATTCGCTTAAGTCGTACTTAGAAGTGATCTTCTTAAATCCTCGAATGAGGATTTATATCCAAGGAAATTTGGTAAGTGTGTAATAATAAATTAATATCACACATTTAATATAAAAAATCTGAATATATATTTTTTGAAATAAATTATTTATTTACTTGAAATTTTGTAGGTTAAAACTAGGCCGCTCGCAAGATCCCTCAATAAGACAGCAATAGTAAACGGTCAAATAAATGGAAAACCACTTCTTTTAACAATCGGCAGAAGTAAGATTGAATGGGAGAGAATGAATTCCGGTATTTTTCTGTACTGGCATGGCCGACTCATTGAGGTCTGTTAACTTCACCTCATTTTTCTACTTCTTTCTACTTTATTTTTTGTTAAATATTATATTACATTTACTCATTTGTTTATAGAAATTTTTTAATTTTCTTTTTTATTTATTTTAGGCGTATAAAAGAGTTGGAGGCCAAGTGCACAATGCCGATATGGGAAGAGGAGTTATTGGAGTTGTGGACGTAACGAAACTGATTGTGCGTGTATTTAATTTTCAATTAAATCATTTTTGTTTATTAAATATATTTTTATGAGTAATGCGGTAAATGTATTGTAGGATGATGACGAAGGAAACTCCTTTGTGCTGAACAGCAAGCAAGGGTTTCAAGATTGTGAGACTTACGCCAAACTTGAAGAATGGCTTGGAAAGAAAGCCGATGAGTATTACGATACAAACTACGACACCCTCGACTTGGTACCCTTTTTATATAATTAATTAATTAATCAGTCAAGATTGTATTAAAATAACAGATTTATTTATCATGACCTAAATTTAAATTGTATGTTTTAGAGAAAGGGCAGTGACAAGTACAAACCGGACAATGAGTGGGTGCAGTGCGACAAGTGTCGCAAGTGGAGGATTCTCAGCTCCGATTACGACTCTAAGAATCTTCCTCAAAATTGGTAAATTATTATTCAAAAATAAGTAAAATAAAATTCAATTTAAAAAACAGAAAGTAAATGATGGTGGTTTGTTTGTTTTGTTTTATTAAGGTTTTGTTACATGGAGCCGTTTAAGGGCAAATGTGAGATGCCAGAGCAGCAAATGCAGAGAGGCGTAATTACGGTTTCGGCCAAAAGATCTGGAAATGAAATTGAAGGGAATATTACCGAAGAAGATGAGGAATCCAACAAGCCCACCAAGGTCTTTTATTTCTTATTTATTTATTTCTTTTTTTTTTTACTTCCGTTCTAGTATGTGTTTGTGTTTTGACCATATCTATACAAAACCCCCTAATTTATCATGTTGAGTTTTTTCTCACAGTAGACAAAATTTCAGAATATTTTTACAAGGAAATTTGGAAATATTTGAGTTTTGAAATTCGATTTGTTGTTTGTATTAGAAAAAGTGAATTAAAGGGTTTTGAAATTTTTGTAGAAGTGTATGGGGGGCTTTTGGAAAAATGAAAAATTGCCTTGTATTATTTAGTTTGCAGTTGTTTAATTGATAATTAATTTATTTGGTTAAATTGTTGGTTATTGCAGAGAGGAGGTAGGAAGTGTTCCAATTCTCCTGGGACTAACAGGTCGAGGAAGTCTCTGCCGAGAGGCCCCAAGGGCACTTAGAAAAGAGAATATTCCTTCTAGGAAATGGAATATTGGTTGGTTTTATGCTTGTTTCTTTCTTTCATTTCTTTTTCATATTTTGTGTTTATTAAATACTCTTAACTGTAGAGAGGTAGAGAGCTCGCCAGTTAGTGTGAAGGATTTTAGATTGCGTGACCTTCACTTTTGGTGCGAGTAGTTTTTTTTTTTTTTTTACTAGGTTGACTTTATGTTGCCCCGGCCAGTTAAAAGTTGCTTAGTCTGACCGACTTGTGTAGTGTCTTTCAAAGCTTGGTTCGATGAAAAATGTAAATGTTTTGTTGCAGCTTGTTCAATTAATATGCATTGTGGTTACTATTTGTATGTTTCTTTTATGTTGTGTTTGCAATTCTTGATGATTGAAAGTTAGGCATAATGCAGGGGCTCTCTGCAAATGTCTTCATTATAAAAGCTTGTTTTGGCCCAGCCCAGTACAAATAATTCAAAAACATAAATACGGACCCCCTTATTTTCATGATATAAAATGGGCTTTGAGTGCGTATCCCTTAATAAAAACATAAATACAGCCTTCTCCTCTTTCTCTTATCCACACTAAAATATCACTGAGCTCAATTCTCATTACTCTTTTGCTCAGGCGATGCTGAGCCATGCACCTCTTCTCTTCCAATTCTAAATCCATTACGCCTCCAGCTCCAAGCCGGAATTAAATAGTCTATCATGGCGACTCTAGCTCTTCTTCTTCCCTTCACTCCTCTCTCTTCCCCGACCTCCTTCTTCACTTCGTCTTCTCATAAGAGTATCAGGAAGAGCACCCGTAGCTCGCTTTTGCCTTTGCGCCGGGCCTGCTCCATTCGGGTGAGCAATTTCTCATTTCCACCTCTTTTTTTGTTTATCTATTATGTCTGATTGATTATATCCTGTTACGCACTTATACAAGCACCCAATTGATTTAGGAAATATGCGGGATTTCTATAATTTTTTTGTACATAAATAAGAGGCATAATGTTCTTTTATATTAACTTGCTTTGATCATTTGAAGGTAGGCTACTAATGGACAACTCAAAAGCACTTCAATTTCAACACATAACCAAGGTACAATAAACATTCCTTTTCATACGATTATTACTGTCCAAAAATTGCATTTTTTAAGCTATTTAAACTAACTAACAATCTTACTAACATAACATCTAAACACATTCTTCATCATGACAGAACCAAAAACGCACCGACTCATAAAATCCCTCACAATCCCATGCACCAGCACTATAACATGGCTAACTCTGGCTCAAGCGGCACAATCGAGTGAAATTACCAAACTAAACATGGTCTATGAAGTAAGCGAGTTTTTTGAACTCGGAATCCAACTCACGTATTTATTAACGTTACTTGGTCTTCTTGGAGCCGGCACATTTTTCGTTATTCGTCAGGTTCTTGTCAGACGTGAACTGGATTTATCTGCTAAGGAATTGCAGGTAGAATCTTTTAATTATTAAATTTGAATGAGATTAATAAATAATTAATAAAATTGGTATGCTTTTAAAACCCACGATATTTTAATTATAGAAATTTTTCAATTCTTGAGATATTGAAAAAAATATAACTATTTTTAAGCTTCTTTTATAAAAAAGACCTCCGACTTCTGGAATTAAAAAAATTGAAGTTTTAACTTTCCAATTTTGAAACTGGTAATTTTTTCATAATTTTATAAAAAAATAATTTGAATGATCTACTATTAATTTTTCAATGAAACTCTATTTTTAACTTTCCATTTTTAAATTGATAATGTTTCAAAATTTGTTAATATTTGTAAAAATATTTCGAATATTATCAGTTTCGAAACTTACTTTGTTGCTTGTACAGAAAATTTTCAAATAACATTATGTATCCACTAATTTATTAGAAAAAAAGTGTTTTCTATAATTATAAAAGTTCGAAGGATTTTATAAAAAAATATTAATTATACTTATCAATTAATAATAATTTTGATATTTACAAAAATAGGAGCAAGTGAGGAGTGGTGACGCATCAGCAACGGAATATTTTGAACTGGGAGCAGTTATGCTGAGAAGGAAATTCTACCCTGCTGCAATTAAGTATTTGAGAGAAGCCATTAACAAATGGGATCCTGATGACCAAGACCTCGCCCAGGTCTCATATTAAAAAAATCACAAGATTATGATATTCAATCATGTTTGGCAAATTTACCCTGATTAAGTTTTAAAGTGAGATTCTCAATTGACCTCGAAAGACTTTGGAATTTCTAAATTAACTCCTCTTCAACTTTATTCTCAAACTAGTCCAGAACTGTCTTTGAAAGTCCGTAACTATTTTCTTAAGAAAATAGTTCTGGATTTGAATGTTCGGTAGAAAAAAAGCAACCTGGTTTTAGATGTCCCGTACTCTTTTTTACTGGACTTTTTCTTAAAAAATAATAGCATAGTTTGAAAGTATTTTTTGGGTTAATTTCCTATAATAATCCATTTAGGAATTTCTAGTTTTTCAGGTTAATTTGAGAATCTTACAAAATTCTAATCAGTTTTATGCACTACGAGCGAGTTACATGATAGACAACATTTCATAAAAACCTACCCTAATTAAATATAAAAAACTTATCCTAATTAAATTTGACCAACCAGGTGTATAACGCGTTGGGAGTGAGTTACGTGAGAGAGAACGAGTTGGAAAAAGGAATAAAACAACTGGAAATGGCGGTCGCGCTCCAGCCTGGATACGTAATCGCGTGGAACAATTTGGGAGACGCGTATGAGAAAAAGAAGGAATTGAAAAAAGCTCTCAGAGCTTTTGAGGAGGCGTTGCTTTTTGATCCGAACAATGAGGTGGCGAGACCGAGAGTTGAGGTGTTGAGGAATAAAGTGAGGGTTTATAAGGGGGTTTCTACTATTAAGAGTGAAAAACGGTAGATTTTGTGAAAATTGTGTAATTTTGGTGTAATTTTTATTTAGATTGTATTTCTGTGTAATTTTGCCATTTAGATTTTGCTTTATCTTATCTTTCGTGAAGATGAGAAACTTGAGTTTAAAAAGATTTGTTATTATTGATTGCATGCTTTTGTATGCCTTTTGATTGGTGCACTTCTTCATATTAGCCCATTTTTTAAGTTGTAAAGATAGCATTAAACAATTTGAAAAGATGATAGAACACACCTAATTGTTTGATCCGAATAATGAGGTGGTGAGACCGAGAGTGGAAGTGTTGAGGAATAAAGTTAGGGTTTATAAGGGGGTTCCTACTATTAAGAGTGAAAAACAACGATAGATTGGATTTGTAATTTTGGTTCTTTGGATTGTATTTTTGTGTAATTTGGTTGCTTAGATTTTGCTCGATCTTTTATTTTATGAAAATGGGAAATTTGAGTTTAGAAAGCTGCACTATTATTGATTGCTTTTGCATGCATTTTGAATGGTGCACTTCTTCATGAATCATATTAGCCCTTTTTCCCTTTTTTCTTTAAATTTGTTAAAATAGCATTAAACAATTTGTTTTCCCATCCGAACAACGAGATGACATGACCGAGAGTGGAGGTGTTGAGGAATAAAGTTATGGTGTATAAGGGGTTTCTATTAAGGGCGAAGATTGGTAGATTTTGAGATTTGAAATTTGTTGGAATTATGTTCTATTAGATTTTCGTTGTTTAGATTTTGAATTTATTTTCTTGAAAGTTTGGTTGTTTATGTTTTATTCAAAGGGATGTAAGTCCCTTTATTTTAATTGGATTGCAATTCAGTATATGTACTATTGATTCGAATTTTTTGGCATTACTGCGAGTCGAGGAGTAGAGAAATAAACTGAGGGTGTACAAGGGTTTTTATTGAGTGTGAAGATCCGTAGATTTGTTAAAATTATGTATATTTGGATGGAAATTTGGTTGATTTGTTTAGATTCTGATTTGCTGTTGTAATTTTGGTTGTTTTTTGTTTTCATTTTGGCTGGTGTTGTGAAATTGTGAAAAATGAGTTTAGATTCCTTGTTAGTTGTTATCATATGTTTTGCCTGCCTTTTGCATTTTAATTTTATGATTTACCCAAATGTCAGTGGATGCAGTACTTTTTCATATTTTAGCCCAGTCCTCTTTTCATTTGAGAGAATAACTTAATTTGTAAATGTACAGTGTAGCATGCTAAACAGGAAAACACTACATAAAAATTAAAAAGCAGGTGATGGTATTCTTACAAACTAGGAAAATTTCCGCGCTTCGCTGCGATTTTTATTATTTTTATTGTTTAATAATTAACACATTAAATTTATCTTATGAATTAATAATCATAAAAAATCTATATAGATTATCTCAAAAATTAACTTATAACAGAATAAACAATGAATAATTCATATTTTTGTTAGAAATTATCTATGAATCAAATAAGATTTATACAAGTCATAATAAAAAATATGTAATAAGATTTATACATAATTGTGCGTTCGAAAGTATAACAATTGAGATCTTGAATGAAAAATCTCATCATCCTTGTTCTATTTTTCATTTTTCACAAAAAAATAAGCTACTGAAAAATCATATTTTGAAAGAAAACATTGGGAAAAAATTACCTGAGTTAGACACATGGAGCCCACATTCTTTTTTTTGAAAATTATTTATTTATTTATTTTCTTTTTTTTAATTATGTAGGGAGAGAGAAAGAGAGGGCCCACATTTTTTTTTGAAAATTATTAATCTATTTTTTTTTGTTTACTTGAGGGAGAGAGAAAATGAGTGACACATGATACCCGCATTTTTTTTTGATAAATTATTATTTTTTTATTTTTATTTAGGAATGAGTTATAATGCTATCTGATATTGTGATATTCAATCCAGTCGATTGAAGACACGAGATATTGAAAGTCATTATGAGAAAACATAATAGTGCGAAAGTATAACAATTGAGATTTTGAATGAAAAATCTTATCATCCTTGTTATATTTTTCATTCTTTCACAAAAAATTGAGCTACTAAAAAAAATCATATTTTGAAATAAAACGTTGGGAAAAAATTACCTCAGAGAGAAAGATACATGGAACCCACATTTTTTTTTTTGGAAAATGAATTATTTATTTTATTTTTTTTAATTATTAGAGAGAGAGAGAAAGAGAGGGCCCCATCTTTTTTATTTATTTTGGAAATCATTAATCTTTTTTTTTATTTGAAGGAGAGAGCGAAAGAGAGTGACATGTGGGCCCAGTTTTTTTTATTTTTTAAAATCATTATTTTTAATTTTTTATTATTATTATTTAGGAATGAATTATATGTAGCGAATATTCAGTGGTTATTGATATTATAACTCACAACACATACGTTACACAGTTTAGTTTTCAAAATAATTAATTATATTTGATTTGATATTTCACACTAAATCAGGATAAAACACAGAACACCGAATTCAACCAATCATATTCTTACACTATTTAACTACACAGAAACTACACAGAAACCGCCACAAAATATCAAAAACTCTAAACGATCGAATGATCCATATCAACCCAGGGATATCAACCCACGTCATCCCATCCAACGGTCTCCAAAAGAGGATGACGTGGGCTCTTTTGGGGACTCCATTAGATGCTAGAATTGGGGGGGTGGGGGTGGGGGGTGGGGGGGATTTATGAAAAAAGGCTTTATTTTATAAAGTTACACAAGTGAATGAGATCCATCCATTTGGCAATGGCTGATTGGTGAGTATCTTTACACTGTTTCTTATATATTTTATTTTAAAGCTTTATCTATTTATGTATATTGTAGTGTAGCTGCTTATCAAGAACCAAGAAAACCTCTTCATGTTTATCATTGGGCAAAAGTTTAAAAAAAGATAGAAAAGAAATAGTGTCAGCAAAAGAAAAGGAGCTTGTTGGTATAAATTCTTACAAGACTGTAAAAGTTAAGTGGCTGCATCTCTTTTTCTTTTCTTTTCATGCATGCCTTTATATATCATGCCTACGTCACAATTTCAGCCCTTTTTACACACAAGGGCCCCTTGTCTTATACTGTTCTTCTTTATCCTTCTTTTCAGATGTTTCATAAATTGTTTTTATAATTCAAAATAACTTGGTGAATTGAGAAGATGGTATATACTATTTTGTTGGTCATTTCTAAGATTTTGGAAATTGATAAGAACCATGAAACTTCTAGTATTGATTCTGTTGAAACAAAAACAAGAATATGCCTTTGGATTCCAAATGTTTTAAAACACTCTTTTTGCAAATAAAGAAGTATTATTTTTTACATTTTAGTTATTTATTATTTTTGTAAAACAACTCTACTTAATGATTCTAAGGCCCAACCATCAGAGGCCTTTATAACCAACCAATCTCGATCCAACATCTGGTGACTTTCAGCTTTAGAAACTCAAAAATATTCCTTTTTTTTAAAATAAAGAGTTACATACAGTACAGGTCCCAATACCAAATAGAATAGGAGCTCTTTTTCGAGCCACTTTAATTATTTAATGCCATAATTATCTTAACAGGCTTCATGTCTTGTACATTCCCTATTCCCTTAGCTCTCTTCCTCTCCAGTTCTTCATCAGCCTCATATCCACTTCTCATTATTTTTTCTGTCATACATGATATATCACAAAATTAACTCAATTATCTTAATGTCAAATTGATTTTTGTGTGATTCAAACGACTCTCATATCAAATATACAACTTTATCACTTACAAAATCACATATAATACTAAGTCCACACGACATAATTAACATAACAGTATGATATATTAAGAAATAAGGAGATATAAACCTTGCACTGAACAATGGAGAGGACTCCAATTTATTATCTTTTTTCACTCCTTAGATCGGATTAAGCATGCGCGCTCCTCGATCGTAGTGAATTTTTTTTCTCAGCCGTCCAATTCATCGATCATCCTTAGCACGAATCCCGAGGCATGCATGTGATGACAAGTACATAAAATAAAAGTCGAGACGTAGTCAAAAGTTTGGGCTCTTTTTTATTATTTTCTCCTTTCTCTTTTCCAGGAATTCAATTCCCGTATTTTGGATTCTTCCTTGTGTTCTATTTCTTTTTACACTTCTTTATGTAAAGTCCTGCTCCTGCATGGACCTGGTTGGTATGTGAAAATGAAGTAGTTTTATGCCTGTATGATTATGGATTGATATAGGATTGTTTTTGTTTGATTGAAGTGTAGAGAAAATAATCTCCGACAGTGATGTCACAATGCATGCCAATTGTCTACACAGTTGAATTTTGTGGGTTCCATTGAATTCCAGGATTTCATGTCCTATGTTGGGCCCATGGAGGCCCGTCTCAGATTTGTTTCATATATGCCCTTATATGTTTACTTTTTTTATGGATTTATATTTCTGTAATTTAAATGCATCAAGTAAATTTATACATTAATGGATATATTCCAAAACATGGAAATTATAAGAATGTTTTATGAATAAAATCCATAGAAATAAGTAAGAAATGGAGTGATATTTTGATGAATGGAGGGGTTAAAGTGTGAAAGTTATGATAGAAAAAGACCAGTGAATTATCTTCTGATTTGAAATACTGGCACACTGTCCTGTTTTTCGTGTAGAGCTAGTCTTTCACTGTTCCTAAAGCTGCCACTGTACCAGCAAACCGGTACCATAAACCAAAAATCCAAACAACCAAAATAAATGAAAAATAAATAACCCTTTAATAATCTAGAGAGAGAACCAAAAAATGAAAGAAACCCATTAGTTATCTAGAGAGAGAAAACACTACAAAATAAGCTGAAAAAAGAGAGAGAGAGACAGAGTAAAGAAAAAGAGAGATAGATAGAAAGAATCATGTATTTGATTGAAAGGTCAACATCTTTTTTACCAGGCGGGATGAAAAAGGGTACTCAGAATTAGACCCATCGTATAATACCATGATGGCGCTTTATTTCTTCTCTCATTCTCTCTCTCTCTCTTTCTCTTTCCCTGTGTAATTCTCGCGTGCTGAAACAAGAGCATTTCATCAAACCTGGTCCAAGGCACAGCAACCCCACTTGGGTTTTTACTTACATGCTCAAAAGTTGCGAAAGAATTCATTTCAGCAATCGAATTGAGTTTTTTCTGTTGGTTTTTGAAAAATCCATGTTTGTTTCGATCATAACGTGGGCTCCAGAGAGATAGAAAGAGAGAGAGAGAGAGATTCCCTTTCGTGGTTATAATAACGTGAGAAAGAGTATTTTTCAACGTTAAAGATTGAAAACTTTGTGCCGTTTTGCGAGCTGAGTCTCTACTTGAAGAAAGCTTCTGTTTTGTCTTCTCCTTTCCGTCTTTCACATGAGCTCTGTTCAAGATCAAGTTTCAGGTCTGAGCAACGATGCTTCGTACCTGTTTGATGAAATGAAGCTCTTGGGCGAAATGCAAAGTAATAAATAAATCTTTCGTCTATCTTTTTTCTTTTCTTTGTTCAAAAATTTACATCTTTACCAACATTTTGGTGGAGATTTAAGCATCTAATAACATTATTTTTTGATTAATAATAATTATGATTTTAATTTGTAAGGTACAAAAAAGATGATAAATTCGGAATTATGGCATGCTTGTGCTGGCCCGCTTGTTTCTTTACCTCAGCCTGGTAGTTTAGTCTACTATTTCCCACAAGGCCATAGTGAGCAGGTTCCATTTCTTTTATAAATTATTTTTTTCGATTTTATTTTTATAATTTTTTTTTATTTTTTTTAAGAATTTAATTGATTTTATTTTTTTTCTATTTTAGGTGGCAGCAAGCACTAGAAAATGTGCAAATTCACAAAGTCCAAACTACCCAAATTTACCCTCTCAGCTCATGTGTCAAGTTCATAATTTGACATTACATGTAACTATATTTTTTTTTTGTTCCATTTTTCAAGCATTTAGTCTTAATTCCTTTTTTATCATAATTATTACTTATTTGTTTATTCATTATATTATTTTTTCCTTTTTTGAGATTCTATCATAATTACTAATTACTTTATTTTTTTATTCATTTACACAGGCAGATAAAGACACTGACGAGATTTATGCACAAATGACCCTCCAACCTGTAAATTCAGTGAGCTTAAAAATTACTTCAAATCAAAAGTTAAAAATAAACAACAAATTGCATTACTTAAACTTTTTTTCCATTTTAGGAAAGTGATGTTTTACCGATACCCAATTTGGGACAAACGAAAAGCAAGCATCCAACAGAGTATTTTTGCAAGAATTTGACGGCCAGTGACACGAGTACACATGGCGGTTTCTCAGTGCCTCGCCGAGCCGCCGAAAAACTCTTCCCTCAGTTGGTAATCAAAATCAACCATTTATTCTTTTAATATGTTAATATTCATTCAAACCCAATTTATGAAAAAGATCCTGCATTCTGCTTAAATTGCAAAAAAGCCCTCTGTTAGTGAATATATTAATTATAATGATTAACAAACCGCTATGGACTTCTTTGCAAATTTCTAAAGAACAGAGCCTCTTTTATTTTCAATAATGGAGGGGATTTTTTGAAATTTATGCATAATGTAGGGGCTTTTTTTGCTAATTTCTTATTAAAAAAATATTTAAATTTGCATATAATTGTGTATTTGTAGGATTATTCCATGCAGCCGCCAAGTCAAGAGTTGATAGTGAGGGACTTGCATGACAATGTGTGGACTTTTCGCCACATTTATCGTGGTACAATTTTTTTTTTTTTGTGAATAATTATTAAAAGTTCATATATTAAAAATTCATATAATTATAATTTTTATTTTTTAGGGCAACCAAAGCGCCATCTTTTGACAACAGGTTGGAGTCTTTTTGTCGGCACGAAAAGACTCAAAGCAGGCGACTCAGTTTTATTCATAAGGTCCATTAATTAATCAACTAATCAGTTCAAAAAACAATTAAATTACATTTTCAAACAACCTTGCTCTACCACTAATCATAATAATTCCTACCTTTTTGAACTTCCCATCTTAAAAAAAGGATCTTGAATTCCTAACACACTTCAAAACATGAAAATACAAGTAAATATAGTTTTTTTTTAAAAAAATTCTAACAACTATTATGTTTTTGGGAAAATAAATATAGGGATGAGAAATCTCAGTTGTTAGTGGGGGTGAGGAGAGCCCAAAACAGGCAACAGCAATCGCAGCCTTCATCATCTGTATTATCTACAGATAGCATGCATTTAGGCATTTTAGCTGCTGCTGCTCATGCTGCTGCCAGTCGTTCTCCTTTCACCATTTATTACAATCCTAGGTATTGTTACCTAAATGTAATTTTGATTATTATTATTATTATTGTTGACTGTTATTGTGTGTTATGTTTAGTATTTTATTGCTGATTTTATCTCTGTTTCGGTATTGTCTTTGTTACGTAATTTATGGTTAAGGTAGGTTGTAGTCTCATGTTATGTATTAGATAGATGTTTTTATTATTGGCTATATCTTTATTTATTACAATCCTAGTTAGGTAATCTATGCTTAAATTAGATTGTAGTCTCTTATTATGTATTAGACAGTTGCTTTTGTTATTGAGTATTTCTTTATTTATTTCCATGTAGGTATGCCTACTACTACATAATTCTTGTGTAGATTAGATTATTGTGTCATATTTAATTAATATATGTTGGAACTGGTTATGACTTGAGTTGTTGGTTTGACATTGATTATATTTATTGTTTATATATTTGTTTTTTTAGGACAAGCCCGTCTCAATTTGTGATTCCTTTACCGAAATTTCACAAGGCAATATATACACAAATCTCGGTCGGTACAAGATTCGGAATGATGTTTGAGACCGACGATTCTAACAAACGAAGGTTTTTAATTTTTCAATTTTATTTAAATCATTTCTGTTAATTAAATAACATTAATTTTCCTTCATTTTTTAAAGACAAATTTATTTTTGGGTGTTTTTAGGTATATGGGCACAATTAAGGCCATCAATGACTTTGATCCCTTAAGATGGCCCAATTCTAAATGGCGCAATTTACAAGTAAGTTATTTTCCTTTAAATAAAATCATCCAAATAGTTACTTTTACATAATTTTTTTCAAATTAAAATAAAATTAATTTAATTTATCCAATTATAATTTAATAAAATTAGGTGGAATGGGATGAGCATGGATATGGAGGATCTGAAAGGCCGGAAAGAGTGAGTATTTGGGAAATTGAAACGCCGGAAAATATTTTCATTTTTCCTAATTCTTCTCAAGAATCCATAAATGTAAACCCTAAAATGAAACCTAAACGCCAATGTATTGATCTACCTATATACACAGGTAATATCATATTTTACCAATTTATTGACATACTTATCCAATACAATTATTACACAAAAATTGAAATATTTTCTTTTTATATATGTTATTTAAAAATTTTTTTTTTTTTTTTTTTGCAATTATAGGGAATAATCCGTTTCAGAAAATTCAAGAAATTGGACAGAATAATTTATACGAAATTTCTAACGCGGGTTTAGACCCGGTTATGAAATTCCTAACCCGGTCTCAAAATCTGAACTTTTGCAAATCACAATCTATATACTCAAATATTCTCCAAAATTTAAATAATATTCCCACGACTTATCCATGTCTCCCCTCCTTGGAGTTTCAAACCGACAATTCAAATTCAAATTCAAATTTGGTGAGAAATCAAAATGAGGATTTGGTCTTGGATTCTTTGTGTGAATCGGAATTAAATGAAAATATTACAACAAATCAAGAAGAGGATCAGATTGCTCGCACGGTTTCCGATGCAAATTCTTCTGACGATGCCAGTTTTGCGTCTCAACCCTCGGAAAAAAATGAAATTACACAAAGCCAACAAGATATTATACAAAAACCGGCCATTAATTCACCAAATTTAGATAATTTAACCGATTGGATAATGCAACAGCCTTTAAATAATTACGAGACTCGACCAGATGCTCTGTTTTTATCTGCATCGGAAACCGCGCTGAGCACTTGTATTAATGAAGAATCCTCATTGGTCAATTTTCAAAACATTGACCCATTTGACTCGTTTCAAGAGTTCTTAGGATGCAACAATGATTTTAATAATAATAATAATAATCCGTTGAGCTTCCTTTCTGGCGCAGAGGATCAAAATTCGAAATTCGAAAACTCAAAATTCGAAAATTTTGACGAAAAGTCGGACTTTTTTGGTACCAAGTCTCAAGTGACTAATAACACATCGACCAGTTTGACCGGTACAGAATTTTTCGAAATTGGCGATACTTCAAATTCCGGTAATAATACAATTGAAATAAACGAATGTCTTTTTGGTAATAAAAGGAAACAAATTGTTCATCAACCAATGCGTACTTACACTAAGGTAACTAAATATATATTACTCATTTAATTTATTGTTTTCTTTAAATAAATTATAAAATTTTCAACATATTTATTTTTTACTTTTTTATGTTTTGAAGGTTCAAAAGTTGGGATCGGTTGGAAGATCAATAGATGTGACAAGATATAAAGATTATAAGGATTTGAGAGCTGCCATCGGTTCAATGTTTGGACTTGGAAACAAACTGGACGATCCAATTAGTTCCAACTGGAGACTTGTTTATGTGGATTATGAAAATGACGTGCTTCTTGTTGGTGACGACCCTTGGAAGTAATAATCTTTATTTATATAATGTGAAATTATTATATATATCATTTATGTTGTAATAATTATTTGATTTTTTCGTTTTTTTATATTTGTAGGGAATTTGTGAATTGCGTGAGATGTATTAAGATTTTATCACCTACTGAAGTGCAGCAAATGAGTGACGAGGGATTGCAGCTTTTGAGTGCTTCTCCAAAAGTAGGCTGATTAATTAAATAATATTAGTTTTGAGTTAAGATGGGGGTTTTGTATATGGAATTATGATTAGCTTAGAATTAGTTACATTGTACTGCGTGGGATTCTTGATAGTTTGTTTTATCTTTTTTCTTTTTGCTTTTTGCGAGTCTGATAGATTGTTTTCAATCTGTTGTATTTTTATTTCTTTTTTCCATGTACCAGTTGCAAATTTAGAGGCTTGCGAAATTTGCAATTTTTTTTTGTATGATATGATTATAAATTACAATAAATATTAACATTAACCTAACAGTTTAACCCACAAAATTACAATCATTCAAACAGCAATATTGAATCAGTGATTACATACTAATACATTTTAGAAAAAAGGAAGAAAAAAAAAATAAGCCGGCAACAACTTAAAAGGAAGAAAATGAAGAAATAAGGAACTTTTTCAATATCAAAACTGAAGAAACTAAACCAGACTCTAATCAAACACACCAGAAAATAATTACTAGGCAATCTCTAAATGTTTACATTATTTACATCTAAATGTTTATATTATTTACAAAAAGGTCCCTAATCTTCGTCATCTTGGAAAAGAACCACTGCTACATCGGCAATGGTTTTCTCCGAGACTGACATGAACATCATGTCCCTGTTTCTCACACGTTTTATCACTACATCAGGCTTTTATCGTCATTTTCCAAGTTTTTAAGCCTCTCTGATGCTGGTTTTACAGGAGTGTTGTATGAATGGTGGATCTCTCTTGCCACCAAAGTCTGCAAAAGGAAGACGAAAATTACATATATATTAATATATATATATATATATATATATATATATATATATATATATATATATATATATATACCCTTCTAATTACGAAATTTTGTCAAAGTATTGTTCATATTGAGTTGAAATGAATAAATATTATTTGAACTAATTTTGAATTTATATAGACACATACTGCTTGGTAAAAAGATTTGGACACCATAAGAACGCTCTTCAAGTCGCTGTGATCCACCTTGCACAGCACCTTGATCTGTATTTATTATCAAACTAAACATTAGTTTTGTTCAACAAACATATATGATATATTAAGCGTTTTATTGAAAATTTGAGTGATAATTATTACCAGAACGTCTTGGGATAAAGATTCAATTAAATTAATCCTCTCCAATTCAGGCTCTCCATTTCTTCGTCTCTTTGGAGTAGTGCTAACAGGAGAGGTTCGAACTCTTTTTCTCCTCAATTTCATGATTTTTTCCTTGTTTAGTTTAGACTGAAATTAAGATAAAAAATACTTCAATCATACTTATTTTTTTATGTAATCAAATCAGAAACTAAGTACAGAAAAAAAAATGAAAAGTAATTTTTTATCTTTGTTTGTGTGAAGAGATTGATCAAAACAGAGCCACAATAACCTAATTAATCAAGCATTAAAAACATCATACACGTTCAGAAAATAAACTAGCATAAAAGAAGGGTTTAATATTAGATAAAACGTAAAAGAAGACTAGAGAAACAATCGTACTTGAATCAAATTGTAGAACTTATCTTCCTTGTGAAAAATCAGAAGATTTGATCTCCTAACTGCTAAGTATATAAAAGAGAGAAAAGTGCTTCATCAAACTTAGTCATTTGAGATAACTTTGTTATATTAAACTATGTTCTCGTATGAAAAACCAACTATTGTATAGTTAAAGATCTGATTTGCATGAAAACGAAATCACAGAGACTAATTGAGAAGATTAAAATTAAAATAACAGAAAAGACATGCCAAAATACCTCTGAAAGAAAAGACTAGCAAGGAGAAAGATCTTCTTTTTCACAGGTATTTTTGTTCACTAAACTCTACAAGTTAAAAACTGAGTAAAACATAAGTGATTTGTTCAAACATAGTCATATGAGATCACCAACAAACAGCCTAAATTTCGTAGAATCAAAGATCTGATTTGTATGAAACAGAAATCATAAGACAGGCTAAATACCTGTGAAAACGAAGACTAGTAAGCACGAAAGATCTCCTTGGCTTATCTAAGAAGGTTGGAAGTAAATGACTTAGAAAGAATGAAAAATGAATGCTCCATAATTACATTCATTATGAGTCGTTGGAGAAGGAACTGTGTACGTGGAGTCATGGCGTGATTGTTAGTTTTTTCTGTAAAAAGTCGGTTTTAAATTCCCGGGATTTCAGTTCTCAGCTTTATTTATGTTAGTTATTCATAATCAAAATTTTAATTCCCGGTTGGACGTTAAATTCAAGATTCTAAGTCTCGACTTTTATCAAACCAGGATTTGAATTCCCGGATTTGGTTAGAGAATGTGAATATGGTGCATTCAATATTCATCTAATGACTGTTCTGCCATTTTACAAAACTGAAGAAATCAAGCAGAATTGCAATGAAAATCAAGGAATCCTTTTTACTTCACATTAAATCATCTGATGCTTCCTCAGTTCTAACCTCAAATAGGAAGCCAGTACTCAAATATGCTTACTGGTTTATTCATTTTTTTTTTTTTTAGAATTGAAGCGGTTTTATTCAAACAGGAGTTTTCCCACTACGTAAAATTAGGCTAGCATAAAAGTAGAGGATGTAATTTGAAGAGATATGTTGTCTGAAGCCCTAAAAACTAGCTAGCCCAATTCTTTTCTTTTATCGCGATTCTGTTGTACTGATTATTTTGTTCAATTTTAAAGCAAAAATCTTCGTAAATTGTGTGATGCTGGCATTAATGTTTCTCATTTCAGTAATAATATGAAAAATGAAATTCCAAGAAAAATAAAAAAACAGTATTTCATCCATAAAGTTTTTCATTATTATAATATAGAAACCTGAAATAAAGCGATAAGTGAAATTATTTATTCTACATATCTCATCAACAGATAGATCTAAAGGAGTCTAAAACTAAATAAATAAATTAATTAAATAATAGTAAATAAAATTAAGAAAATATTTAAATGATTAATATAAGTTTCATTATCATGTGCTGATACATGATTAATCTGATAAAAAAACAAATAAATAAATATTGATTAATTTAACAAATAAACTAAACTAAATAACTAATTAACATTATAATTAACAATATAAAATTAATTTAATTATTTAACAGTTTAACCCACAAAATTATAACCATTCAAACGATAATAAATGATTATACAGTAATACATTTTAGAAAAAAGAAAAAAGGAGCAAGCAACAACTTAAAATGGAAGAATATGATGAAATAATAAACTTTCCTCAACATCAAAACTGAAGAAATTGAACCCTGACTTTACTAAACACACCATAAATCAATTACAAAACAATCTCCAAATGTTTACACTATTTACAAAAAGGCCCCTAATCTTCAAATATTTACATAATTACAAAGAGGCCCCTAATTCAAGTAATCTTCGTCATTTTCGAAGAGAACCACTGCCACAGCAGAAATATCTTTTTCCGGTGGACTGTAGCTGTAGCTGTGTCTCACGGATCTTACCACCACATCAGGGGTATCCTTGTAATTTTCCATGTTTGTAACCTCTTGTTTTATAGGGGTGCAGTAAGATGGGTGGATATCTTTAGCCACCTTGGCCTGCAAAGAAGGATGAAAATTACATATATAGCGCTTTAATTGCTAAATTTTGTCAAATTAAAGTAGTTTTCATATTGAATTGAAATAAATAAAAATTATTTTAACTAATTTTGAATTTATAAAGGCACATACTGCTGCGCAAAAAGTCGTTGAGACCAGATTAAGGTGCTTCAAGTCGCAGAAATCCACTCTGCACATCACCTTAACCTGTGTTTATTATCAAAATATATATAAGATATAGTAATCTTTGTATTGAAACTTTGAGTGATATTTGATAATTATTACCAAAAGGTCTTGGGGTAATGATTCGATTATATTAATGCTCTCCAATTCAGGTCCTCCATTTCTTCTTCTCTTTGGAGCACTGGTAGTTGGAGAGGTAAGAACTCTTCTTCTCCCCAATTTCATATTTTATGTTCTTTAGTTAAATCTGTAATTAAGATAATAAGGTATTAGTATTTCACATAATCAAATTATAAACTGAGTAAAAACTAAAAAGAAGGAAAATTGAAAGAGGTTTCTTATCTTTTGTGTGAAAGACAGTGAGACAGAAACACAACAACCTGATTAAGCATAACACAGTATAAAAATTCATCAAATAAATTAACATAAAGAAGGGTTTAATGAACTTCCTTGTGAAAGTAAAAAAGGAGAGAAAAGCGCTCTGTACTTGAATCGTACTTTTCCGTTTGTCGTTCACGCCCCTCTTTAGATACCATCAGGAAAATAAATAAATAAATAAAAAAGAAAAAGGCATAATTTATTTTTAAATATTTGTTTGCTGAAGTAGGATTTCATTTTGGAAGTGAAATTGAGGAAATTATTATTGAGTAGGTAATATTGGTAAATAGGAAATTTTGGAGAAAAGAAAGACCCTGTATTATTGAAAATTGCAATTAGGGTCCTCCAATCTTCCAAATTGTTCAGAAATCCGAAATTCAAAAATAGCAAATATAGTATGAGTAACTTATAGAGGCTCTTTTTGCATTTTTGATGTAAATTTAGACACTTTTTGCAAATTTGACGTAAATTATATATACATACCGAGCTCCAGCAAAATGGCGAGAGCCTCTTGATATGAGCACGACACTGAATTCTCTCCCAAATATCGTAATTCAACCTAATTTCCAACATTAAAATAGATGTACATATATATAACAATTTATATCAAATATAAATTTCATTTTATGCTAATTTAGGGAATTTATTTCTGAATTAACCTGTTTGTAACATCCGTGGAACAAAGCGATGGTCCAGATCTGATCGTCTCGGTCAGAAAAGTTTTCAAATTGAACAAATTTTCATACCGAATTTCTCTAAACTGTAGAATCAAATTAAAAGGAGAGTAGGAGATAACTTTATTAGATTAAATTCGCTCTCAGATGAAAAACAACTTTTGTAAAATTAAACATCTGATTTGTACGAAACAGAAATCACACACCAATTCAGAAATTCAGAATTAAATTAACTAAAATGAAGACTAAAATACCTCTGAAAAGAAGACTTGTAAGTGTAAAAGGTCTTCCTTTTCACAGGTTTTTTGTTCGCTAAACTCTAAAAGTTAGAAACAGAGAAAAGCACAAGTCATTCGTTCAAACTTAGCCATATGAGATAACTTAGTGAAATTAAACTTCTGTTTCCTAAACAAAATAATAAATTCAGAAACACGAACAAACAACTTAACTTTCGTAAAATCAAAGATATAATTAATCTGTTTGAAACAGAAATCACGAAATCACAGACACTAATTCAGGAATTAAAAATTAAATTAACAGTAATTTACATGCTTAAAATACCTGTGAAAAAGAAGAATAGTAAGCACAATGATCTTCTTGTATTATATCAGAAGACTGGACCTCACAGTGTATCAATCAATGATCTGATTTGTATGAAAACAGAAATCACAAGCATTAATTCAGAAATTCGAAATTAAATTAACAAAAAGACATACTAAAATACCTATGAAAAAGAAGACTAGTAAGCAGGAAAGATCTCCTTGGATAATCTGAAGAAGGTTGGAAGACTAGTAAGCAGCAAGTGATCTAAAAACAATTGAAAAATGAATGGTAAACTCGCTATATAGTCGTTGGAGAAGAACTGAAGAAGGAACGTGCTGTACGTGGAGTATTTCAGCTATAACTATAATCCAGTCTTTACATTCCCGGGATTCCAATTCCCGCTCTTCCCATAAATCCTAGAATTCAATTCCGAACTTTTCGACAACCCGGTTTTGAGTTCCCGAATTTCCTGAGAACAATCCTGTCCCATCTCCTCCAGTCTTTCTTTCTTTCTCGGCTTCAAAAATGGAGAAGCCTTCCAGTTCTTCAAACCCGATGGATTCCGCCTCAAAGATCGCCGACCGGAAGCGGCCGCCTGAACCGGCTGTGAAATCCCGTCGTGAAGCAGAGTCCGGTCACTCCTCCAAGAAGCCGAAACCCAGCTCAAGCCACAAATCCAGAGAATCGAACTCTTCTTCTTCTTCTTCTTCGAAGGTGAAGGCGTCGCATATTCTGATCAAGCACGAGGGTTCCCGTCGCAAGGCGTCATGGAAGGATCCGGAGGGACTCGTCATCTCAGCCACCACGCGGGCCGCCGCGGCGGAGCAGCTGGTGAAGATCAAGGAGGAGATTGATTCCGGCAAGATCCGGTTCGATGAGGCGGCTAAACAGCATTCCGATTGTAGCTCCGCCAAGCGCGGCGGCGATCTAGGTACCAACTTTTACAATTCAGCCCTTGTTTTCTCTAAATTTATGTTTCTGATCCATGCTAATTTGTGATAGTATCAACAGCTGATTTTGATAATTTATCCCAAATTAAGAGATTCAGATTTGATTAAATTAAATTAAATTGATTTGTAATCAAGTAATCTGATATGAATTGTTGTTGGATTGAATTATTTGCAGGTAGATTTGGTAAGGGACAGATGCAAAAGCCATTTGAAGAAGCAGCATTTGCACTTAAAATTGGGGAGATGAGTGATATAGTAGGCACTGACAGTGGAGTCCACATCATTTTGAGAACTGGCTGAGGAATTATTTTTGTGTTGTTTTTTTGCTACTTAATTTTTCACATAAAAAAGAAGAAGAAAGAAAGCTTGTATTGTCTATTGTCTTGTCAGTTGTCATGATTGTTAGGAAATAACAAAACTGTATTTGTTTTGGTATATTGAACTTCAATCCATGTTACATTCTCGAATTTGAGTTCTTTTTGAGACAGTTGGATTTAATTTCTATCCATTGCTCCGATACAATGAAACAATTTAAACTAATTATCATATATCTATTTATGTTCAAACACATAAAAAACACACATACACAGAATTCAAACAACAAAATTGTTCAGATGAACATAAAAGAAAGAAACACAAACAGAGTTGTATCACGCCAACAGTTGTTAAATATCAGCTTGACTCACTTTTTTGACACGCCGCAAAGAATCCTTCCTGCCTCGTCTTTTTAACTTTAAGTCTCCCACTCCCATTTCATTGGCCACGTATACATATACTGTTTCTTCATTCTTCGTCTTCCTTCCATTCATTCCATCGTCCTTTCGGAGTTCCAAGAGACAAAGAAAGAAAGAAAGAAAGAAAGAGTGATATAAAGATAAACATGGGAGGCTCGAGTTCGACCGCCGCCCAGTCGCCGGAGCAGCAGGAGGAGGAGTCTCTGGCGGTGTCCACTGGATCCCTCCACTTCCTCCGTGCTGCCTTCTCGAAGCTCTCCTCCCCCGATTCCACCGTCCCTTTATCTTCTCTGCAGGTATTATTCGTTCTGTTCTACTGTGAGATTTCCACTGAGTTTTCGATTTCATTTCGTGGAAATGTATGTTATTACAATTCAGTTTCAGTTTCAGTTTATTAATCAACTCTGGTTAATCAGGAAGTTTTATCTCTCAACGCATCAAAATTCAAGTCAGAAACTGAATCGCTCCAAGTACCAGATAAATTTCCAGAATTAATATCGCATCTCAGCTCCTCAATCATCTCTCTGTACTTCAGCTCTTCGAACAATTCCGAAATTTCATGGATAGATTTCCTGAAAGGTTACAACAAATGCTGTGTTGCAACACCAGTCTCTCAATCCCTCACCACTCTTTACCACCTCCATTTCCAAATGTGCAAAGATTCCAACATTGAATTAAATTTGAAATTCGATTTGGGGGAAAATGAATCTGAGAAAGTAAACGGGTCATTCGAGCCGGATCAATTGCTCTGTTTTGTGTGGATGTGTTGGATTCTTATGCATGGCACAACAATCTCAAAGCAAAAGGGCGATTTGGTCATTTTACCTGATGTGACGCATTTAATGAACTCTGTTTTGGGAGAGGAGAGGGAAATTCAAGTGCAGAAGTTCAATAGCTGGGTTTTAAGTACAGCTGTTGGAATTTCAAATTGTCTCAAAGTGTATTTGTCACAAAAGATCAGATCTTTTTCTTCTTCTATTGAGGTTTGTTTTTATGTATTATGTAGCATTATTTATTTATTTATTTGATGATAATTGAAGTATATATTTCGTGATTTATATAATTTATATGCAGGAAAATGATTTGGAGACGGAAAATAAGGATAATAATGATAAATATTTATTAACAAGAGGAAGGGCTTGGGCGGTTTCTCTCTCTCTAAGAACAAGTTCTTTAAATGATCAATTTTTAAATGCTTCTTTTTATGGAATGGATGAAAATAACCTTTTATACAGGTCAGTTATAAATTATAATATTAAAATAATAAACTATACTTGAAGACAATTCTTAAAAAATGAAATTAAGAGATTTTTTTTTAAATTTAATTTGAATTTAGGTCATCTGTAAATGGAAAAGGACTGACGAGATTTTGGTTAAATGTGGAAGGATATAATGGACCTGTTTTTCTTTTAATTTCTGGCTTTTCTCCAAATTCCAGCGATTTAAATAATAATGATAGTAATAATGAAAATAAATGGATTATTGGTGTATTGACTGAACAAGGATTTGAAAATAAAGATACTTATTTTGGGAACTCGGCTCATCTTTACGCCTTAGACCCCGTTTTTCATTCATTTTCTCCTTCAGGTCATTTTCTCTCTCTTTTTTTCAAAATTTATTTATTATTAAATAAATAAAATAAACAAAATAAATTTTAAAAACTAAATTGTAGGGAAGGAGAGGAATTTCGTGTATTGTCATGTGAAGCCTACAATAAAAGTGTACGAAAAAAACCCTAAAATTGTAGGGTTAGGGTTTGGCGGTACAATTGGAAATGAAAGAATATTTTTAGATGATGATTTTTCTAAAGTTATAATTCGCCATCATGCAGCTGATAAAACTTACCAACCTGGCTCTCTTATTCCAAATCAGGTAATATAATAACATATTATTTTAATGCAACTCATTACGTTTAGTTTTTATGAACTTTTTTTTTTAAATAATTAATTTTTTGAAATTTAGGGTTTCTTAGCGGTTGAGGGCACAATAATGGAGGTGGAGGCGTGGGGTTTGGGAGGCGAGAGTGTGAGAAAGAAACAAGACTTGTTTAAGAAGAGAGAAAATCTTTTCTCTGAGCAGCGCAGAACGGTAATAATAAATATTAAAAAAATAATTAATTGAATGATTTGGATTTTTATATATATTTTTTTGTTTTTTAGGTTGATTTGAAGAATTTTGGGAATTGGGAGGATTCGCCGGAAAAAATGATGATGGATATGGTTTCGGATCCGAATAGACCTAGGCGTGAGGAGCGATAATTTAATAATAAATAATTGTGTTGTGTTTTATTTATTAATTTTCAATAATGGCTGTATTTGGTGTATATGTTTTAATATAGTGTACATACAAGGATTTTGCTTATTGTATACGATTTAATATTAAATAATCACATATTTGTTGGTGTGCAAATTGTTGTAATGGAAACCTATTTATATGTTATAATTTTGGAATACGAAAAAGATTTTGAGGGATTTGTTTTTTTTCTTTTTCTCTTTCTTGAATAAATCGGATTCTGGAGGATTTGTTTGCTTTAGAAATGATTATAAATGACCTGAGTATATATATTGCATCTCTTTTCTTAACTTATTTTTATTATGATGAGATACCATATTTCATACAATTAAATATAAATAGTTGTCTCCAATATCTCAATTAACTGACTCAAAATCTGTATGATATGGAATACTTTTATGGTATGGATTAGTACTATCTTTCATTTCTTATCAATGTATATTGTATAGATGATATTTTCTTTCTTCTGTTGGTCATTCATTGAGTCCTTGTACTGTCTAATCTCCATTCTATGCAACTATCTTCTTATTATTATGGCATGACATTGTTAATGAACATGCCCAACCTTATTGCAGGAACTAATTAATATTTAAATATCACGGGAAAAATGTTGTACTAATTAATATTTAAATATCACGGGAAAAATGTTGTACGCTCAAATACATACAACAATTATATATAAATATGTAAAAAGGGGAAATCACATGCCAAGTCTCCAATAAATGAAATATGAACAAAGCCTTATATCTCATAAAAGAAATAACTTAAAAAAACTGTGAAATGAAAAACTAAGAAAAAAACTAGGAAAATAAATATCAAGTAATAACCATATCAAGTAATAACCTGGAATGCAAAAATTCATAAAATATGAGATATAAGACCCGGACAATAGAAGGAAACCTCTACACTCCGGCATATTATAATAAAAAAATGTTATTAATTAAAAGTAGTTGAAAGAAATCAAACATGACATTTTAGTTGTCTCCAATATCTCACTCAAATGCCAAAATCTGTATGAATTGAAATAGTGTCAATCTCATTTCTAACTTAATTGCTTTCTTCATTCTTACGAGTTGTATCTCTTATATTCTTCAATGCAACTTTTTTTCATCATCATTGGATGATATTCTTATTGAACATGCTAACAGCTTGAACTATCATTTAAAAATCATGATACATCAAATATGAATTGCATGACCAAAAAAATTGACCCTCCATTATTGTAATTATTAATAGCAATGTAAGAAATCAGGATATTTTAGGGCCCATCCCAATTTTTTTGGGACCAAGCCCAAGGCCTATTTTTAACTCACTTTAATAAAACATCAAATTCATTGTCTTCACAGCTTTTGAAGGGCAGACGTTTCCCTAATTTAGAGGAAAGAATAATTATATTATTATTATAGTTCTCTCGATCCAAATTATATTATATTATTAACAACAAACCTCAGAAAATCCACAACTCCATTAGTTATTTCAACTCTATCTAAATTCTAAACACGTATGAAACAAAAACAAAAACAAAAACAAAACAAAACAAAACAAAACAAAACCACTCCTTAATTATCATATCATTATCACCCTTCATCAATTATTCAAAACATAACACAAACCATCACACAAACAGAAAAAACTCAAAAGTACAACAAAGTTACAAACCCAAACCCCCTGAAGGAACAAACAGACACAGACCCAGTCAAAGCAAAACACGTCCGATCTCCTACTTCATTCCCATATCACACTACACGTAACAGATCATATCATTAATCACCTGTCAGTGATTTGTCACACGAACATAATCACAAAATACATCACAATATACAAGTGGGAAAATAAACATCGAGAGGAAAAGAAAAGAAAAGAAATCGGGATTCATTCAGACAATTCCAAGGAGCGCCTCTCTCTTATCTCTCATTATCTCTGAGCTTCTGAAGAGAGAAAAACAATAGGAAACGCCTTGGAATAGAACGAAAGATAAAATAGGGATTGGTTTCAGTTTCCGAATTGATTAAACGTAAGATCTTTCTTGTTTGGTAGGGTTAGGGTTTGGATTGGATTGGGATCTGATAGATTGATTGGTTTTGGTGGGAATGATGGTGAGAATGGCGGGATCCAGGCGATTGAAGAGGGTTTCGTGGGCGCCGGAAGTCAGTCTTTGTAAGGTATATATATATATACAATCCACACGCCGATCAATCCAAATCAGCGTCTCTTTCTTTTCTTTGTTTTTGTTTTTGGTTTGATTTGATTGGTTAAAAAAGGAATTGAGCTGAATTATTTGGTAAAGTTTTTGAAATTTCACTGTTTGATTAAATTCTTTGAGAAATAAGATGAATAAGTCTTTTAATTTGGGGGTAAAATTGGTGTTTTTCATGGTAAAAAAAAGAAGATATATAAGTAGTAAAAAAGCTTAATTGAGTAATTTCGAGTTGATGCAATGCATTTCTGCAAAAAGAATTGCTTCTGATTTTTTGAGAAAATAAAACCGCATTATAAAGGAGTTTAATCACAATAGTATGATTATGAATTATGAATTATGACAATTTTTTATGAAATTAAAATGACTTAATGATCAGAGTACCAGCCAGTATTGACTAAACACAATTCATTACATTATTCGGCTTCTTTGGCATAATTGAGGGTCAATTGAGGTTTATTTTTCTATGTTTTATCAAGTCTTTCTTCATTTAACTTCATATTTGAACTTATTTTCATGACATATTTCCTGAACTTCTGCTCAGATAAAAATCCAAAAGAAAAAAGAAAAAAAAAATCCATGGTTACAAACAAAAGAAAAGGTAAGTTTTTTGGTAATGCAGGATTATATTACCACAATCTTTTTCTTTTGGTTACAAACAAAAGAAAAAGAAAAGAAAAAAATGTGAAGTCTCAATTCATTGAAGGCCGATTAATTTTGAAAAATAAACAGATATCTTAATGAGGCATCAAAGCAGAAGTGCGGAAATATAATCCTGCATTTTACAGGAACCGGATTTTGATATTATACTATATTAAGATATGATGTTTCATGAAATATAATAAGAACATGGAGTAAAGAATGACAATATGTTGCAAAAATTTTAAAAACGTTTCAAAGGCCAGAAAAATTGACAATGCTGAATAAAATGCTCCTTTCTATTGCCTTTCTGGAAAGATGATTCGACAGAAAAATGAATAAAAAATTTGGACTAAAAATCTCTGCCAAATTAAAAACTAAAAGTCATGACAGTGTTTCTGAAATTTCATGCGCAAAAATAGAAAAGAAGGAAATTGAATAAGCAGGAAAATGCGAAAAATGATTTAAATTCTGATATATCAGATTTTGATCGAACGGAATGAACAATAAGCATTATGATTGCGCAAAAATTTGGCTGAAATATGTGAACATATGTATATTTTATCTCGGACTGACGATTCAAAATTCATCGGATAAAATTGGTGAGACTAAAAATGAACCAAAATTGACAAAAACTGCGTTATAAAACTAAATTTGAAGAAAAAATATTGGAGGTCATTTTATGAGAAAAAAAGGAACATCATGCTGAAATTCAGTTCAAAATTGCACAGAAGATATAAAACCCTAAAATTCACTGAATCGTAGACTCTAATCCTTGAACCGAAAGAATCATGCATATTTAAAGTTACACTAATTTTATTTTCATCTGAATAATTCTATTTTAAACAAATATATCTACTCACTTGCCATGACCGGTACTGTACCAGTTTTGTACTGTACTTTACTGTTGAAATTTCTCAAATAAACTCCCAAAAAATGAAATAACTTTCACAAATATATATAAAATTCCACTCCAACACATGAAACAATAAAAGTTAAAACAAAATTATTATTTTTTTCAAAACAGGTACGCCTTTTCCTGTCAGAAGAAGCACCGTACCAGTCCGGCCTCCTCGGTCCACAAGACCAACTCCAGCCAAAAGGGTCCGCCTCGTTCTTACAGCACGCCAGCGCGGGCCCCGCCTCTGACGACTCAGCACTGCCACCTGGCTTCGAATCCTCATTACAGAATGTTAAAAAGCAGTACAGAACCGATGTTTCTCAAATTCCAGTTTTCAAGTGGAGACCCCCTGTTAAGGTATTTTAAAGTAAAAAAAATGAATTGTTGAGTTGGAATGGAGTGTGTTTTTTGTTTTGTTCTAATTTTTTGGGTTTGATATATTTTATTTTTGTTTTTCAGATTGTGTTGAATCCGGAGTGGTATGTGGTGTGTGGAGAAGAAAGTGAGGAGATGGATAAACAAAATAAGAGAAATTTCGGGGTCCTTGAAGCAATTTATCCGCGCCAATCCACTGTTCCTCCTAAGTAATTTAATTTATTTTAAATGAACTTAATTTAATTTAGTTTCCTCCTCTGATATTACATTTTAAAATTTGGGGTTTGGCTAAATTTTAAAAATGAAAAAATAACGACCAAAATTCATTAATTGTGACATGTCTGTAAATTACTTGAATACATTTATTACCTCTACAAAAATATAATAAAAGAATTATTTAATTAATCTTCACAATTTTTTTGTAAAACAGCCCAAGTATCTCAACCGAGGCTGAAAACTCGTCCTACAATGACGAATTTACCCCTTCCATCCCTCTAACCGCCATAGAAGAAGACGACCCATCCGACCCGTTTCCTGAATCTGAACCCTCACCCCCTAAACCCTCTTCTTCACAAACACCCCCACCAAACACTAGCTGCAGCACCAGTACTGCCACCAGTGCGGGCCCGGTCTACGGCGGACCGGGTGCGCAGGCTGACGTGGCGAGCTTCCTGGCCGGACTCGGTGCGCAGCAGCAGCCTGACGTGACGGCTGCTGTTTCGGCCATGGTGACGGCTCTCATGAGGAGCACTGAGCAGGGAAGTTTGATCGATCAGAATTTGCTTATTAAGATATTGAGCGATCCTTCTCTTGTTGAGAAGCTCGTTTCTGAACACCAAAACCCTAACCCTAACCCTAATTCTAGAGCGATGAGTGTTTCGGCTCCACCATTGCCGCCAAATCCGCCACCGCCATTGTCGCAACAAGTCAATGTTGTTCCTTCGTTTAGCTATGTAAGAAACCCTAACCCTAATGCTAACCCTAACCCTAATTTTAGACCGTTTCAGCAACCTGTTTCAGGCCCGGTTCCATCACCACCACCACCACCTCCTCCACTTCCGCCATATACTAATCCTTTGTTTAACCCTAACCCTAATTCTAACCCTAACCCTAATTCTAGACCTCCGCCCCCACCATTGCGACCGCCTTCATTCTCTGTATTGAGACCAAACATGGCAGCAGCACCAATGGCCACACAGCCTCCACAACCAAACTTGGCAACACCAATGGCCACACAGCCGCAACATAGCATGGCAACATCAATGGCCACACAACCGCAACATAGCATGGCAACACAAATGGCCACACAGCTGCTGCCGCCACAGATGAATCAAGGAAGGGACAGGAATTATTGCATGAACTTAATACAACAACATGGGGGCGAATATGCCATGAACAATAATAATAATGGTAATATTCAGAAAAGTGGTAAGGTTCAAAGGCCGTGTGTGCATTTTAATACGTCGAAAGGGTGTCGGCACGGTGCAACTTGCAAGTTTTTGCATGAAAATAATAATAATAATAATAATTCGGTTGGTGAGTGGGTTGATGAGAGGAGTAAGAAGAGAGTGAAGGTAGATAGTAGTGAGTGGTATTTATAGGATTTATGGTTTTTTGGGGTTATTTTTGTTATTTTTTGTTTTGTTGGTTCATGTTATGAGTTTCTTTTTTTATGTTTATCATAGTAGAATTGTTATGTTGGTTTGATTTTGGGGGAATTTAAGTTTACAGGGAAGAAGTGATTATCAAAATAATAATGCGGTGCATGAATTGGACAAAAGTATTAGTACTTTATTGAATTATTCTGATTTTTTATTTTTTTTAATGTGGCATTTTATTGAATTTGTATTTTTTTTTTTTAATTGTGTTAGTTCCCGGAAAATATTTTCTCCAAAAAGTCTGCTGAAATGACAAACATTTAAAGAACATTTAGTTTTCATTTTGATATTTTGTGTCCCCCCTTCAGTCAGAATTGGTATTAAACAACTCAATAAATCAAATTACACTTTCACAATGTGTATTTCTGCAAACAACCATAATGTATTACACAGATATGAAGTAGAAACAGCTACATTCATTTTCAGAGATATGAAGAGAAATGCTCAAAGTTCAACTGAGAATTCATGTTATGGTACCGATTGGATCCATCTAATGACAATCAAAATATATATAATTTCTCTGAAATTGCACAAATAATACCATTATTGTAACAATTACAACCAACAAACAATTCAGATAACGAGAAGAATTCATGTCCATACAAAGATAATGAGAAGAATTCATGTTCATACAAAGAGGATTACAACCAACAACCAATTCAGAATCTCAGATAATGAGGACTTGATGCCCATACAAAGAGAACTAAGACCAAAATAAAGCACAAAATACATATAAAAGAAGAAAAGAAGAAAGAAACTCCAATAAAACCGGATCACTGGATGCCATCAAGGATAAACTTAACGGTTTCTTTTGTACTCTGAGAAAGACATTTTACCAAAAAGTTCAAACTTTTATCTGATTTGAGGTACATCAGCTCTACTGTCTTGAGATGCTCACAACAAAACCTTTCAATCCGCCCTGAGTTTTGATCATTTTCTTCTATCCCATGGTCACCAATGTTCTAACAAATAACAGATTATCAAACCAAAATCATACCATCATCAATGTATGTATATATATCAGAAATTAAGTAAGCCAAAATCAATGTATATATCAGAAACTAAGTTATTAAATACTAAGCCAAAATCATCAATGGACATATATCATAAACTCATCATTAAGTACCTGACAATAATCAGGCCGAGGTTCTTCAAATTCTTGAATATTGGCAATTTCGGTAATTCTCCCTCCAACATTTCCTACGATAAAAAAAAAGTTTCCTTAAACAATGAATCAACCTACTATGAAATTGATAATAGACAAACCCTAAACCCTAAACAAAAAAAGTAATCCGAGCAAAATCAAAGAAAACATACATGCATACCATAAGAGCCTGACTACGCAAGTCAAGGTTCTCAACACCTGAAAGGTCGCTAAGAACTGGAGAGTAACAATATTCCTCAAAATAGATAGCAATCCATGCCTTTGGTACATTTGTCATACCTTCAAACGCTATCTTCACATTCTCTGAAGCCCAAATAAACTTCCAAATTCAGTTTTTCAACATTCGGAGCATAAACAGTATACACTGCAATTGCCCAAAGTGAAGCTCTCAAGTACAGGGCAACCAAATACAAGCATCTCCAAACAATTGCCTTTAAGATACAAGCATTCATCGAATTCAAGTTTTTTTAGTCTAGGTAAACATATCCTAGCCGGTTTAATCTTCACTACATCATTCTTTACACTGAATATTCCAATAAAGATTCTCTAGGGTTTCAGAAACGAAAAGGCAGTCCGGTATTTCAACCGGTTCACGCGATGATAAAAACACACTAAGTTTCTTAACGTTGTGCTTTAGCGCGTAAAGGATCCACGATGTGATGCAATCAGAGGTCATGCTGACATCAGCAAAGACAAATCTGATGAGAGACCGACTGCTGATACGGATCGACGTTACGTCCATGGCATCATCGTGGACACGCAAAAACATGCTAACGAAATTTTGAAATCTTTCACGTTCTCTCTCTGAAATCCCCTTTGTTTCTTCATTTCTGAACTCAGAATTGTCACTCTCACATTCTCTCTCTGAAATCCCCTTTGTTTCTTCATTTCTGAACTCAGAATTGTCGCTCTCACATTCTCTCTCTGAAATTGGAATCCCTGCTGCTTCTTCATTTTTCACGAATTCAGGAATGTCGCTCTCATATTCCCTCTCTGAAGTTGGAATCCCTGTTGATTCTTCATTTTTCACGAATTCAGAAATGTCAAAATCCAAACACGGCACGGAGGCCCAAAGGTAACGCCATCTGTTTGAAAGTACGCATGTTTGAACCATTTCTCTCGCTTTTAATAGGGACAAGATTTCCGTAAGAACTGAATCAGGCAAACCTCTCAATCTATCACTTTGCTCATCATGCCTTGCCGTTTTAACAGGAGAATAATACGAGGACTACAAAGAAAAGTGAGTGAGAGAGTGGAAGTCAGATCAGGTATGGATTATAAATGGAGGAAAGAAGAAGGAAAAAATGAAGAAAAAGTAATTACCATGATGAATCTGAGACTGAGATTTCTTGTTTTAATTTTGATATTTGATTACTGGGCAGTCACATACTCAAATCCTGCAAGAAAAAGCGAATAAATAATAGAATAATCAAATCATTAATTGCAAGAAAGAACCAATTTGGAAAAAAGAAGATGTAAAATTTAGGGACAGAGCATATTTTCAGGATTGTCACTATACTTGCACATAAGGTGTTTGTGAAATACATAAGGGTACATTCTACTGTAAAATGAGATAATATAACACATGCTCTAATAAACTTCTGTCAGAAACCAATTGAGAAATACCCATGCTAATCCATTAAGATCAAGAAAGAAAAGGACGACAAAAGAATGAATACTCCACAAAAAGAGGGATTAATGAACGGTCGTAGCACTACTACTCACAAAGGAATGAGAGGGTCTGGATGGAAGTATCACACAATTAATTAGTTAACTGGATTAATTCTATCCGTTGATCTAGAGATTCCTAACATGCAACGACTAACACAGAATACTATATGAAGAACTATTGGCCCCACAGGTTACACAGGATCTTTTGTTGCAATAATACTGACTGGTGGGGACTCCGTAATGAACTAACTTTCCTAAAATAGAATACAAAATATGGAAACAAAGCTGTTTCCTTTTCATTTTCTAAATATTCCCTAAAAACCAAATTTCCAAACCTAATCTTCCTTTCCTAAATATGGCTATGCGAAAGGAAACAAATTATTTCCATATTTTGATCCTTTCCTTACATAACAAATTGAACTTCTATTTATACTAAGTACAGTTCGAAGTTCCTTCTGTCTTCATTACACTCAAGCTAAAGAATAAAAAAATGAAATATGGAGAAAAAGAGTTTGAATCTCTCCAGTCAGCACTAGTTCAAAGCGAAGAAGGAACGGCAGGCCTCAAATGGAGATGATTAATATAATCGAATCTCTGACTCAAGACAGTTTGGTAATTATTATCACTCAATTTTTCAATAAAATAATTAATCTATCATATATATATTTGTTGAATAAAACTAATATTTAATTCCATAATAAATACAGATTAAGGTGATGTGCAAAGTAGATCATAGCGACCTGAAGCACCTTCTTCTCGTCTCAAAGTCTTTTAATCAAGCGGTATATGCCTTTATAAATTCAAAGTTATTTAAAATAATTTTTGTTTATTTCAATTAATTAATGTTATGAATTTAGTATCTTTGTAAATAAAAAAATTGTAGGGGTGAAAATGAACACTGTAGCATGTAATGTAATTAGATGCAGCGGAAATAAGGGCAGTTAAGTGGTCTGCCACGTGGAGATTAGTGTGTGGGTAAATATATAGCAGTCATAAAGTTAGTTTAGGCACTGGAGCTTGCAGAGTTCGTGAACCAGGTGCATGGAGAATTTCCTTAGTAGGATTGTTCTAAGGAAATTCGGGAGCTCAAAACCGGGAATATAAAGACTGGATTTGGGATTTGAATTGCTGGATATATACAAAGATCGGGAATCAATATACCGGGAATACAAAGACGAGTGTTTAATTATTACTGAAAAACACTCCACGTAAAGCACGTTCCTTCTTCAGTTCTTCTCCAATGACTATATATGAGTTTACCATTCATTTTTCAATTGTTCTTGGATCATTTGCTATACTCTTCCAACCTTCTTCAGATTATCCAAGGAGATCTTTCCTGCTTACTAGTCTTCTTTTTCACAGGTATTTTAGTATGTCTTTTTGTTAATTTAATTTCGAATTTCTGAATTAATGCTTGTGTTTTCTGTTTTCATACAAATCAGATCATTGATTGCTACACTGCGAGGTCCAGTCTTCTGATATAATATAAGAAGATCTTTCGTGCTTACTATTCTTCTTTTCAGAGGTATTTTATGCATGTAAATTACTGTTAATTTAATTTTCGATTACTGAATTAGTGTCTGTGATTTCGTGATTTCTGTTTCAAACAGATTATATCTTTGATTTTACGAAAGTTAGGTTGTTTGTTCGTGTTACTGAAGTTCTTATTTTGTTTAGAGAACAGAGGTTTAATCTTACGAAGTAATCTCATATGACTAAGTTTGAACAAATCACTACTTATTTTCTCTCTGTTTTTAACTTCTAGAGTTTAGTGGGGAAAAAAACAGTGAAAAGAAGATCTTTCGTGCTTACTAGTCTTCCTTTTCAGAGCCTGTCTTTTTTGTTAATTTAATTTTAATTTTCTTAATGAGCCTCTCTGATTTGTGTTTCAAACAAATTAGATCTTTAATTTTCCGAAAGTTGTTTTTTCTTCAGATAACAGAGTTTTAATCTAACAAATTGATCTCATTTGACTAAGTTTGAATGAATCGTTTTTCTCTATTTTTATATACTTCTACAGTTTAAACATAAAAAAACTCTGATCTTTAACAAGGAAGATAATTTCTTCAGTTTGATTCAAGTACGCTTGTCTTTCTCTTGCTTTACATTTATTTAATTTTAATCTTAAACCCTTCATTTATGTTAATTTACATACTGTATTTTATGCTTAATTAGGTTGTTGAGGCTCTGTTTCACTCGCTTGCACACAAAGATAAGAATTTCTTTCAGTTTTCCTTCTTTGTACTTGGTTTCTAATTTGATTCTGTAAAAAACTAAGTTTTATTGAATTATTTTTTTTTATCTTAATTACAGTCTAAACTAAACGACAAAAAATCATGAAATTGGGGAGGAAAAGAGTTCGAAACTCTCCAGTTATCACTACTCCGAAGCGAAGAAGAAATGGCAGGCCTCAAACAGAGAGGACTAATATAATTGAAACATCACGCCAAGACCTTCTGGTAATAATTATCATTCAAATTTTCAATAAAAAGATTAATCTATCTTTTTTATACTTTTTGAATAAAACTAATATTTAATTTGATAATAAATACAGGTTAAGGTGATGTGCAAGACCGATTACAGGGACTTGAAGAATCTTCTTCTCCTCTCTAAAACATTTCATGAAGCGGTATGTGTCTTTATAAATTCAAAATTAGTTCAAGTAATTTTTATTTATTTCAATGTCATATAAACACTACTTTAATTTGGACAAAAATCACTAATTAGAAAGAGTACATATGTAATTTCATCTTTCATTGCAGGCTCAGGTGGCTAAAGATATCCACCCATCTTACAGCGCGCCGGTTAAACAAGACTCAAAGGGGTTTCAAAACTTGGAAAATTACAAGGACACCCCTGATGTAGTGATAAGATCCGTGAGACACAATTACAGCTACTCGTTATCGGAAAAAAACATTGATGCTGTGGCAGTGGTTCTTTTTGAAGATGATGAAGATTACTTAGATTAGGGGCCTTTTTGTAAATAATGAAAATATTTGAAGATTAGGGGCCTTTTTGTAAATAGTGTAAACATTTAGAGATTGTTTTGTAATTAATTTACGGTGTGTTTAGTAGAATCGGGCTTTAATTTCTTTAATTTTGATGTAAAGTTAATTACTTCATCAATTTAGTAATTAATTTATGGTGTGTTTAGTTTAGTAGTCTGTTTAATTTCTTCAATTTTTATGTAGTGTTCATTTTCTTCCATTTTAAGTTGTTGCTGCTTTTTTTCTAAAATGTATTATTATATAATCATTTATTGTGGTTACAATTTTGTGGGTTAAACTGTTAAAAAAATTAAATTTATTTTATATTTCATTTATAATATTAATTAGTTTAGTTTATTTGTTAAATTAATCAATATTTACTTATTTGTTTTTTTATCAGATTAATTATGTACAAGCTAATGATAATCATTTAAATATTTTCTTAATATTTAAATGAACATATAAAAAAAGAAATTCAAAAGAAACAAAATTTCTTGTCAACAAATGGGTATCAAACAACTCAATAAATCAAATCATCACACTTTCAAACAGTGTACTTCCACAAACCAACCACAATATATTACAAACACAATATAAAATAAAATAAAAAAGCTGAAGCCCAAACCTAAGAAAACCCAAGTCTTTATATTTTTACATTATCATAATAATCACACACCAAAAAAGAAAATAAAAAACAGAAGATAACAAATTAAATCCAAGCACATAAATGACAGTAATAGTATTAATAGCAGATAACAACTGACACATATATTATCTCGCTCCAATATGCCACATTATATTTGCCATCTCTTATCTGAAAAATAAAAAATAAAAAAAGAAACAAGTGAGGAAATATCCTACAAAATGGAAAATGTCATAACTATCCCAACAAAATATCACACATATACAAAATATATACCCCTAAAAAACATAAAAATTATCATGTATATCCTTCTTTTTCATATACACTCCAATATATCCTCATAAAACTAGGAAATACCGAAATATCTCCAAATACTGATATATCTCATATTTCTCATATTTTACACGATCTTCTCAAATTTTATGAAATTCTACCCAAAATAAATAAATAAATAAATAAAAATAAAAAACATACCAGTAGATCCGTTCGACTGAGCCCCAGTTCCCTTCTTCTCACTCTCATGACTCTGAGACCTCTGCATTCTTGGCGACAATTCCTTAATATTATTAACACTAATATTATTATTAACAATCGCTCCCCCACTCAGTCTCTTCACAATCTTCTTCTCACTATTATCATTATTATTATTATTACTATTGATAATCAAATCCGGACTGCTACCCGTTTTAACCGACCCGCTACACGCTTTGGCGCGCGCGGATAGAGTAGCCTGCATGTAACTCGGCAGTGAGCTTGAGCTGTTACTCATCCGCGGCTCTGAATCCCCGCCAGCTTGCTGCTGGTGGGAATCGGATATTGGCGAGGCGTTAAGCGATCTTCTCGCGCCGGTTTTATTCGCCTTTTTGTGCTGATTGTGGTGTTTTTTGTCCTTTTTGGTCTTGTTGTTTTTGGATTTTGTCGTGTTGTTGTTTACTGAGGCTTGGCTTGATGGAGTTTCATTTAATTCTGTCGTTATTGTTGTTATTGTTTTTTGAGGAGTTTCTGTTGTTTTTTCGTCTTTTTCGATTTGAATCGAGGTATTGTTTTCACTTTCGGCGGGTTGAGATTCGGAATTAGGGTTTGGAGTTTCGGGTTCGAGGGGTTTTAGGGTTTCGGAGTGAGTAGGGGTATTTTGGTAATTTTTCATTTCTAAGTTTTGAATTTCGAGCACGATTTCGCCTCCTTCGGTTTCGGATCGGTCGGGCGAGTCGAGCGTGGATGAAATGGAAATCTCGGTCCCGCATTCTGACGTGGCTTTTAATAAATAATAATTATTATTATGATTATTTTTATTTTCATTGTTTGTTGTGTTATTATTCTTCGGTGAAGAAAAGGTGTATGAAATTGAATTGGAGTTTGAGTTTGGAATTGAGCTCAATTGTTGGAATTTCATTTGGGCTGCAGCAAAAGCAGGATTTATCGGCTTTTCCAAATTAGGGTTTTCTTTGATTGGTTCATTTTCCAACTTGGTTTCTTCACTCAGATCATTCGATTCCAATTTTTCGGTTTGAATTTCAAATTTCGAATCTGAAATCGATTTTTCTTCCATTTTGGGAATTTCCACTTCCGTTTCTTCTTTCGGAACCTCAATTGTAACTGATTCATTATCCGGGTTTTTAATTTGAGATTCAAAATCAACAGGCGTAATGTTTGAATTTGAATCCATGTGTGAAATTAACTCTCTGTTTTGCTCTGATTGATCTACCGATGGTTCAAATATTTCATTTTGGATCGACAAATTAGGACCGTTGGATTGAATAATTGTATAATTCCACCTCTCAAGCCATTCCCATGTAGAATTCGGTTTGTATGGATCGCATTTAATGTGAATTGCCTTTTCTTTTGGCATAGTATCGATTATCTATAAAAAATTAACAAAATTAATAAAATAAACAAAAAATCAACATAACTCTTTCAAATCATAAGATTGATTTAGAAATGAGATATTAAATTATTAACCATACCTTAGAAGCAAATCCATTCAAAAGGACATTTTCATTTGAAATATATATATTGCTACCTCCTTTCACCTGTTTTAATGCAATTTAATACCAAAAAACAAGAAAATTAAAAAAGGACAAAAATGAAATCATAATATAATAATCCCATTTTTTAATTAAAAATAATAAAATAAGCAGAATATTTGTACCTGGTGAGACCGTACCATTGATTGCATTTTGATAATAGCAAGAAAGCATCTGAGCGTACCGACCATTTGACTCCTCACTATAAATCCCCGTACCGCTGCTTGAATTTTCACCACTTTTTCTAATTTAATCGTTTCTTTCCTTGCCTGATTAATCATTCAATAAAATCAGAAATTTAATAATCATTAAAAAATAATAATAATAATAATAATAATAATAATAATAATAATAATAATAATAATAATAATAATAATAATGAAAAGAAGAAGTAAAGAATGGAAAATTACCATATAGCCCCTGAAACCTGCCTGAATAACAAGTGCAGCTGGTTCAATATTCTCATTGCCATTCTCATGTTTCTCTGTTAATTCAAATTGATCTGAATTAATTTCCTGTTCTTTTTCCTCTAAATCATCCTTCAAATTCAAATTTTCCAATTGTTTTTCCTCAAAATCATCCTTCAAATTCAAATTTTCCAATTCTGTCCCCTCTAAATCATCCTTCAAATTCAAATTTTCCAATTCTTTTTCCTCTAAATCCTTCTTCAAATTCAAATTTTCCTCTGTTTCTTTTATCGCTGAATTATTTTCCTCTTTTCTCTCATCAATTCCATTCTCGTTCTCTTTAATTCCCTCTATAATAATATTATTATCATCATTACTTTTATAATTAATATTTTCTGTTAATTTCTCCTCAATTTCTCTTTCTATCACATTATTATTCTCTTTGGGTTTCTCTTGCTCTACTATACTTTTTTCCGTAGCAGATGAGTATTTAGGAGAAGAAAAATTATTAATGTTATTATTATTTTCATTTATCGGATCCGTGTTTGGATTTTCCTTATTGTTATTTTCATTGTTTCTAAGTACTCTGTGTCTTGTAGATCTCCTTCTGAAACTCCACCTGCTTTTGTCTGATAAAACTTTGCCCTAAAAAATATTTTAAAAAAAAAGTCAAATTATGAAATAATTAGGGTTTGATTAGAAGGTAAATAAAAAAGATAGGGTTAGGTAAGAAAGAGCAGTCTATAAATAAGTTATTTTAAGATAAAAAGGTCTTAAAAGTCAAGTCTACTTAGTAGATGCTTTACTTGGTATAATTCATAATTGTTATTGGCCACCTAATAATTGACTCATTAGCTGCATTTATTACGGGCTAATTAAGTTACCAAACTATTCGCTAAGAATAAATTAAATGAATAAAGAGACAAATAATTGAATGAAATCTGTTTATTCAATGTAAAGGTTCAATTTCATTAATTATTATAAAAGCAACTTTAAGGAAATTTTCGAAATTAAAAGAAAACCTATGCTAGATCTAAACAAAGTACCAACTAGCTACTCATTTGACGCTAAATTCACTTAATTATAAGCAAAAAAACTTCAAATTCGAATTCATGCATAACTTATCATCGGATCCACTTCAAATCGTGGATTTCGCACCGTAAAATGCAGCTCAAATCAGTTCTCAATGAGAAAAAAAGGAATTCACAAATTCCACAATGCAAGTAACTGTTGGATCCAATCATCCAAAGCCTCAAAAAATGCTAAAACTCGACTAACACATTCTACACCATCAATTTTAACTACTAAGATCCTAACTTTTCAATCCAGTACACGATTCCTACTCCTTTAACTACACACCGAATGCAATTACAATTACCGCAATAAAACTTCACAAACACACAAACAGAGAACAGATCTGAGCAAATATTCAACTCAAACAAACTACAACCGAAAGTAAAAACTGACAAGTACAACTACAACTACAACTACAAGTACCTCCTCGCAATGGCAATCAGCGGCGTCACCAGCGGCGGCATTAGCCGGATCGACGGCGACATCTCCGCCTCCGCCTCCTACTCCGGCGCAGGTCAGCATGCTGAAGCACTTATTCTTCCTTTCCCTCCCCATTCTCTCCCTCTCCCTCTCCCTCTCCCTCTCCCTTATTACTACTAAATAACGCTTTTTATTAGTATTAGTATTTATTCTCTCTTCTCTCTTCTCTTTCTGTTTCTGCTCTGTATTTCTAGAGACAACGCAAACAGACACATGCAGTGTCTTCTTAGGTTACTTAGTAAACTCTTCTTCACTGTCTTTTTCTCTTTCTTTCTCTTTTGTTTTCCTTCTTTTTTTTTTTATCTTTTATATTTTTTAATGAGTTCTTTATAATGGACATCTCGTGAAAAGAAGAGAGAGAGAGAGAGAGAGCAGATAACGAGGCGATACAATAAACAGGAGTAACTAAACTCTGAGTCAACATCTCTGTTGATAATTGTGTAACGAGTTATTAAGGATGTATATTTGGTAATGACTGACTCGTTATATAGAGATAGAGAGCGAAAGGGGAATAGGGAATAGTAGATGCCGAAAAAGTTAACTGAACCGACCGAATCTACGCGAGTCCGTTACGGCCATAACGGGTCGGATCCTTCTTTATTCTTTAGTTACTGTTTTATTGTTTTCATGAGTAGATATGAAATAGACTGGATGTATTGGGGAATAAAATGATATATTTTGAATTCAATTCTATGAATAATTACTATTGACATCTTAAACGGTGAATAAAAGGACGCTATTAAGGATTAATTGTCGCTTATTGGAAGTTTAATATCCAGTTAAGAAACCATTTTCCAATAGCAAAAAAACGGCTTAAAGGAATAAATACAAACGCATGCATTATTATTTAGCCATAATAATTTCTAGTACATGGTTTGGTAGCTCACATTATCCAATCTTCTCCATTCAAATTCCCTCTCCACTCTCCATTAGAAAGTGGATAGATCTCCTGTTTCATTATCCCACAAAATCATTTTTACCTATCATTTTGCCAAGCTAAATGAACATATATTTGCAGATGAAAATCAATATTTTTTGAAGGCTTATCCAGATTTTAATACAAACATAGGAGTACACGCGGTTCAATTGAAACGAAGTGTGGGGCTGTGGCAAACGAGGTCTGTCTTTGCCATCTTCATTACCACGTGTTTGCACTCAGCTTTCCTATTGTTGTGCCGTAGGTTCATCATACCGGGCACGTGATTAGAAAGGTTGTGGGGCCCACATTGTCAGAAGGCTTAATGGATTAGTTAGGCACTTGAGAGTTTATTTTATCTGAGAATTAAGATGCTAATGCTATTATTAGTATTTGCATTTGCATTTGATTTATTTAATAATGAAGTACTAATCAGAGGTGGTGTTTATGCTGAAATTGTTGAAGACTTTTTGTCAGTTTGGTACAACAACTTGAAGAAATAATGGAAGGACTTCAAATTTTTCAACACACTCAATTTGTGAAATAATTCATTAGATATTCTTCAAAATACACCTTTTAATAGCTTTTCTTTAGTTAGCTCTCTTAATTTTTTTTTTTTGTACTAGCTCTTTTAACTTTGTTGCTTAGTGCTTTACTTTCCCCCATTTACTTGGAACCTCCCAAGAGCATATGCTTGTGTTCTTAGCCATTTTTGCTTAGTGCATGATTAAATGATTATGAGGGGAAACCATGGATAAATATGGGTTCAATGGTGCGTTCATCACGCATATACGTCGAGCAATACTCATCGAGGCTTGGTCGATAAATAATGACGACAATTGTGATTATAATTGTTAACTAGAATTGGTAATAGTCCTTAGTTGCTGAGGACTAGTAGGAACTTTTGCAACAGTGTCACACACACAAAAGATCCAAGTTTGAAGCTACCTCAGCTCTTAATTACTGATGAAGGCAAAGTTAAATCAAATGAGGGATATAATTAAAGTTAAAGGTATAAGGGGGGTTTGGTGGATTTGTTTGGACGATTTGGATTGATAGATGTAATGTGGTACTTAAAACACAACTCAACACAACACAGGCTAGTCTGGTTTAGTCTTTGTCAGATGGTTAGGAGGCACATCCCCATGTTGCTTCAAACATAGAAAAAGAATAATATGGTGCTTCTTTAGAAGTGTAGACATTTTAATTCTTCTATTATCTACTAACTGTTTGTGACAATCAATTCTGATATACATGAAGTCATGAACACTTTCATTAAATTGCAAGACAAGATTATCTGAAATATGAAAAAGTTGTTTGCTCTTAGTTTTGAGAAATAAGCAAAAGCTCAAGAAAATATCAATTTTGATTTTTGTTAGCTTTAAATCGTTTATCAGTTTCTTATTTGTATTTGCTAATTGCTTGGATATTATCTCTAGTTTATGTTCAATTTTCTCTCTTCTTATTTTGATGTTTTTTAGGGGTATACATGGAACTATATTATATAACAATAATGATTGGTCTTAATCATATCATATAGCAATAATGACTTTTTATGCCTTATCTTTAAGATAATGATAGTCTAGCCTAAATTATCCAAATGACCAACTTAAAAAAGAAAATAATGTAGTTTGCCCAGTGCTAAAATCTCTAGGCCATTAATTTCGATATTTCTTTGTATTTGTTTAATTTTTTTTTTTTTTTTTTGCTTTCTTTAAAGATTGTGATATGTTTTATATTATATTTCATAATTGTAACTTTTATTAGTTTAGCAAAGCAAGCAGGGTGTCTATTCAGTTGTTAGTGAAAATTCAGCTAAACCTAATTCTTTTTTTTAGAAAGCCCATTTAAATCAAATTATAAATATTTTTATTAAATCGTGAGATATCATAATGATTAAATGATAATAAAACAATAATCACGCTACTACAACACTAATCACCATCAATCTATTTCCTGCCAAACCTAATTAAATAAAAAAATATATAACTTCTATTAATCCAGAAAGAAAGTGTATAGGATTGTAATTTAGGCCCATTTATTCTGACTGGCCTATAGCAATTTGGGCTGTAGTTTTACATCAAGTCTCACCAATCTGTTTTTTTTGCCCCCTCAAATTACACCCAACATGTATTGCCAATGCCATATTTTACGAAACAACATTACTTTAATTTAGGGACGGTTTAATTGTTCAATGGGGTAGTAAAGGATCCAAAAAGAGGATTGTTAGTCTACTAAACAGAATCGAAGATTTGAGTAACTCACATGCCCTACACAATTTGTATGTTTTTTATTGAGGGTAAATTTGTCATTCACATGCATATTTAATATTTACTATACATCAAGTAAAATTTGTTCATGTGATCATTATCATCACCCCAAAAAGTGCCCATGGTTTTTCCTTATATTAGCTTTTTTCTGAATACAACATAAAAATAAGCAAAATCTCACATACATGCATGATTGTTAGTGCACATGTAAAATGTCTTTTTGTATATCATATGTAACTTTCATATATTAAGATATACAAAACGGACCCATGCAACCACATATACATGAACATATGTGAGATCTTTGTAGTTGAGATATATGACATAATTAAGCCCTACGATCAGGACATTTTAAGAAGCCCATGGTTTTGTATGTTGTTTTTCTCCCATTATATAATCCTAATGCGAGTATTTAAGTGGACCCCTTCATATTTGAGATCTATATTTAGATCCACTCCATTTATGATGAATAATGAAGGCAGCCCTCATCAACCATGAATTCTTAGTATTCCTTTTTAAGGTGAAATTGTATCTTAGACCGGATTATCCATTTTGTTTAGAATGGAGATGATTTGATATAAAACAAATGGGACCATATTAGCCCAAAGAGAGGGAGCCAACCCTTGTGAAGGTGTTTCTTTCTCATTGACAGACGATCCAAACAAGTTGGCCTTCATAAATCTCCAAAGTTGATAGATAAGCCAATTCAAATTGCATCAATCAATGCATGCATATGCATAAAACCTATGCATATATATAGAGCCCATACCTCTCATTTTTTTCAATCACAAAACACCTCTCAAATTTCCTCCAAATTTTTTCTCAAAATTGAAATTCAAATTTCAATACAAGTATGGTTGGAAAGCTATTTTCTCTTATCACAAGGATTCCTTTGAGAAGAAATCATTCTTCCACAATAGATGTGCCGAAAGGGCATTTTGCGGTTTATGTTGGAGAGAGCTCAAAAAGATTTGTGATTCCTACAACCTATCTAAGAAATCCTTCATTTTTGACGCTTCTCAAAAGAGTTGAGGAAGAGTTCGGATTCGATCATCCGTACGGTGGAATTAGAATTCCGTGTAATGATTGTGATTTTATGGCGATTGTGACAGATTTGAGTTGTAGTTCAAAGTAGAAAAGGCTAGAGGTTCCTTCAATTTATGGATGGATGTAGAATTTTATTTTGTTTTATATTTATTGTTTTGGAAGAGAAACAAAGACGTTTCTCGTCAAGGAGTTTATTTTGACTTCTTAATGAAATTTTTATTGTACATCTTTATTTTGAGGAAATTTTTGTGCCCTCAATGTATTTATTCTTGATGGCAAACTACTTGATTTCAGTTGAGGTTATTTTGTGATCTAAACCATTCCTATGGGTTCCTTGTTTCATCAACTGCCAAACCCAAAGGCGCAATGAAGTGTAGCACAAGAGGAAAATAAAGTGGGGCACAATGAAGGCATGTTTGATTTGGCGGACAGAAATACAAGTATATAATGATAATTTTTGTATTTGCTAATTCATCTGCATTGTCCGATTTTGTATAATTTTGCAATATAATTCATATATTTTGTAATGTGAGTTCATTTAACATATTATAAAATACACAGATTTGGAAATCTACAAATACACACGTATATTCCATAATCCCTAACATTAAACAATAAATCTACACAAAATGCAATATTTGCAATTATATATACCTCACAGTCTCTCAACAAACCAAACATGCCAACAACGAGAGAGAGACCTTCAAATTTCTCTACTGGGGGCAACGCCAATGAAATTACTTAAAAAAATCAGTCTACTAAACATCGTTACAAATTCAAATTCAAACATTCTCTAAAATCAGACAATCATCAACCATACACTCAATCCAAAATCAAATCCAAGTCCAATCACTCCCCCAAAACAAATCAATCAAACTTCAAAAAAAGGGGGAAAAGAAAACTAACAAAACAATCACAAAAGTAATTAGTACCAAAAACAACAACAATTCCAAAATAATTCTATCTCCTAGCCTTACCTTTCTTAGCAGCATTACTACTACTAGCGTTACTCTCACTCTTCTTCGGCCGGCCTCTGCCTCTCGCTGGAGGTTTGACTTCGGTCAACTTTCCTTTTTTGGCAGGTTTTCTGCCGCGCTTTCTCTTGCTGCCACCTGTCGCGTTCTCATTGGCCGATTCATCGTCATCTGATTCTTCTTCTGATTCAGGTTCTTTTTCGTCTTCTTCTTCTTCTGAGTCGGATTTGTACTTTTTTGTTTCTTTCTTTTTTGGCGCTGCTGCTTTCTTTTTATTTGAGGGTGGAGTTTTTTTCACCTCTTTTTCCACTAAATAATTAAATAAATTTATACATTAAGTATTGTTATAAATATTAACTTATAATTTTGTTTTTTTATTTTTTATTTTTTCAATGTGCACCTTCAGTTGGAGCAGGAGCACCATCAAATACCTCCAGCTGACCAACGTAAATAAATAAAATAAATATTAAAAGTCCATAAAAAATGTATAAAAAGAGAAATAAATAAATAAATAAAAGAAATAGGAAATATGATGTCATTATTCACCTGATCAAGCTTGTCACCAGCTTTTGCTCTATCTACTATGATCAAAGTCATCCCATATCCACAACCCACACTATAAAAAAAATAAAAACATTAATAATTTCAAAATACTTAAATGCTTTTTATTAATATTATTTTTAACTAAGAGAATATATTATTAAATAATAAACCTTAAGACATGCATTCCTTCAAGAGAATCAACCTTCTTAGGATTTGCAGACGACCTAAACAAATAAACCAACAAAATTTCATAAAACTACAAAAATAGAAATAAAAAGTTAATACAAAATATCAATATATAAATAAAAATACCAAGGTAGAAAAAAAATAACAAAAAGGAAAACAAAAGAAATAGAAAAAGAAAAACTAATATAACGATTACATACTTTCAGCCTTGCGGACCATAACCAACTTCAAAAAACGAAAAAAAATAAAAAAATATATTGACAAAAGATAACCAATATATATTTTTAACCTTGAGGACCAAAAGCTCAAGAAAAAAAATTAAAAAAATTAACCAATATATGCATTCGACCTTCATGACCATATCCCAAGTTCAAAAGAAGTAAAAAAGACAAATAATAATAATAATAATCATGATAAAATAAGGAATAAAAATATACTTTTGGCCTAGTGGACCGTAACCAAGTTCGCCATATAAAGCCTGGCCCCACGTGATGCATGATTCATCGGCCCCCACTGCATGATGCATATTTCCTGACGCCATGCACCTTATATTCCACCCACTATTCAAAACAACAAAAATAAACATATATTATACTAAGAGAAATATGCAAAAAAGACCCTGTGTTATCCCTAAATTGCAAAGAAACCCCTCCATGGCCTCTACTGTTGAATTGTCTTCAATGGTTTTAGATTCATACGATTAAATTCATACGAATTTTTGAAGAGTGGAGGGGTATTTTTGCAATTTCATTAAATAGTTTATTCATTATAAAATATGAAAAATATAATAAATAATTAACAGTACCTTAAATCCATGAGGGGTTTAGGATACATCCAGTCATCCCCAGTGTTCTTCAACTTCCCCCACATGTACATCTGGCCTCCCCCTATTATTTAACATTATTTAATCAATCAATCAATTAATAAACTTAATTAAAATAAAATCATGATGAATTAAATAAAAAGAAAGGAATAAATGGAGACCTGCAGTGCAGGCGCAACTGGAGGCTCCAGCTGATACAATTGCGTCAGGAGGAAGAACGTTGTGTTTTTGAAATACTTCCACTAGACGAGGGACAAATTCGTCCTTTTGCTCTCTGTGCCCTAACCTGTTGTTATTTTATTATTTTAATTATTATTTTAATTATTTTAATCATTATTTTAAAATGGAAGTAAGAAGAAGAGAGAAGAAGAGGGTTGGTTACCTTCCGTAGCCACCGTTGCCCCATCTGCGTGATATTTGATATAAATCAGCAAGTGAATAAAAATATATACATTTAATATTTAAAATTGGATAATAGAAATATTCATTTTTTATGAAATATAAGAATATGCATTTAATATTAATAATAAAAAAGTGAAACATACGTGTAAACAAAGCCATTGGAATCCACAGCGACTGAAACAAAACAAGGCATATTATTAGTTTATATCACACAAAAAAAAAATACTTTTCACAACTTTAACAAATAAACAAAAAAATAAATAAGTAAATAAATAAATGAACCGGTATGATTTGTTCCACAAGCAACTTTAACAATTTTCTTCTCTGAAAATGCAATTATCGGTTTCGGCTTGGGCTGAGCTTCATAAGCTAATTTCACCGATGAATCTTTCATATTATACTACATTTTAATCACAATAATATATAAATAATATTTAAATATATAATAAACATATTAACATATAATTATGAATAAAATAAAATATACCTCATTATCAGTTCCATGGCCAAGTTGTCCATACTGTGGAAGCCCGCAAGATCTACATTACAACAAAATATAATATAATAAACTCATAATCTCATATTTTCTCATATTTCATAATGTGATTAATTAAGCAAAAATCAATAAATATAATTAATTTATAAATTTTTTATTACAGAATAGAGGAGCCTTCAACAGAAGAAAGCCACATGGTGAAATCTGAGCCACACGCAACATTTGTCGCGTCAGAAACCAAACAGAGCACTGGAGAGCTCTCCATTTCTGCGCAATTTCACAATTCAACCCTCGTGAAAATTAAAATTCAAAATTTACCATTTATAAATTAATTAAAATTAATTAATTACCGCTTTTGAAGGAACCAGTGCCAAGCTGGCCGTGCTTATTATACCCAAAAGCCAAGGATTTTCCATCATCTGTTACTACCACTGTATGATTTTTGCCCACACTTGCTTTAATTATTTTATATCTATATAAATAAAAAGATTATTATTAGAGATATTTATATAATGGAAGAGGCTTTTTTGTTAATTTGATAATTATTATTTTTTACTTGGAAAGAGATGAGACAACTGTTGGTAAACTGCGTTGAACTGTATCGCCATGTCCAAGCTGTCCTTTCTGAAAAAAAAATTGAATTTTTAATATTACAGATTAAAGATTGTAGTTTACATAAAAATGTAAATAAGGAGTTTTACAAGGTAATATTTGAAAAATTGTAAAATTTTACGTCATTTCTGCCCCATGAGTAGCAGCGGCCTTCCGCATCTAAAGCCACACAATGAAATGCAGCTACAATGTAAAAAAGTATTAATTAAGCTTTATTAGTGTACAAAATCATGGTTAATTAACTAAATTTCATAACATTTTTGCTGATTTTTTTAGCAAAAAAATTAACATTTTGTACAATGTATAAGCCAGTTTAATCCATTGAGCTACCAGTTTTTATATTTTAATATTTCAAATGGTACAAAACAAGAAAAATGGCAGACAAAAGGAAAAAAGAAAAGGGAAAATATAAACAGATCAAGCAAAAACACAACGAAAACACTGATCCAAAACCAACAAATCACTCAAAGAATTGAACACATACCACAGCCAGAAGCAACAAACCGAATATCAACTCCAACAAGCGGCCTGAGCCTGGTGGGCGATACCAGATTCCCACTGAAGAATCCGCCGGCCATCTTCTTCCCGATCGCGTCAAACTGCGTCGCGCCGCAGAACACCAGCTCGCCGCCCTCCGCCTCCTCCTCTCCGACCTTCTTCTCCGCCATTTCTACGGTTTCGCCGGAACTAGGGTTTGGAAGGAATTAGGGTTTTGATTTGGGGGAAATGAAATGAAATTGAAAATCGATTTTGGAGTTGGAATTGGAATTGGGGATTTTATTTTATTTTATTTTATTCGGTACTGGCGGGAGAGGGATTCTTTTATTCCTCTCTGTTTTAGTTAAAATGGAGATCTATGGTAATATACTGAACGTTGGATTTGGATCGGACGGATGTTGTTGAATGTAGGTTATGGCGTTTTAATTTGAAAGGCCCAATGTGATAATGGGCTTAAATGGGCTTAGATGGGCCTTATGTGTTTTATTTATTTGGGTATGAATTAGTAACATGGCCCAAAATGTTGTTTAGTTATTAAAATATAAAGGAATTAGAAATGGATAATTAGTTTAATATCAGATTTAGTTTTGTGTGATTGCTGATTTACTTGAATTGATGTTTAATTATTAATTGATAATATTCCAAAATTTTTGCAATGCCAAATTTTGCTTCACTAAATTCCCATGAATGGGATTGATTTGTTTTTGTTTATGTGGAAATTAATTTCATAAGGAGAGGATCCATGATTGTAGCCCAAAATCTTATTTAATTATAAAAAATAATAAAGGAAACAGAATGGGTTTTTAATTATAAAAAAAAATTGAAGGGAAAATAAGAAAGATAATTATTTTAATAGCAGGGTATATTTGTGTGTGATTTCTCATTTACTTGAATTAATGTTTAATTATTAATGGATAATATTCCAAAATTTTTGCAATGTCAAATTTTACTTCACCAAATTCCCATAAATATTTTTTTTTTATAGAAAAAGATCCCATAATATTATTATTTTACTCTAGATCAATTCTTTTCTGAATTCCAACTTAAGGTCAATTCAGTGTCAAACTTTAGATATCTAACCAATAATATAATTCCATTTTTTCTTTTTTTTGAATGCATGCTTGAAAATTCCATTTTTTGTTCATAAAGAATTTAGACATGAGCATTGAAATATTGAGGGGCTGCTCTGTACAAACGGCATTTCACAGTTGACTGAAGAAAGCTTATCACTCAGAGATAAACATAAACCAGTTCTGCATTTTCAACAGATTAACTGATAAATTTTACAAAATGAAAGCAATTCAAAGAACGATTAATAGAAGAAAAACATTTGCAATATTCTAATATAAAGATCTATGTCTAATTTTCAAAGTGAAAGTGACATGAGTAGAAAATTTAATTTTCACAACGCCATGAATTTCATTTTGAAAATGGAGAGTCCTTTACTCTATAATAAATTATACATGAATTAAATTGATGTGTTTAGTATGTTCTTTTATCATAATCAAGAAAATCGATATAAATGCCATACTTCATTTATTCAAATAATATAACCATTTGTAGACATAATTGTTGACAGTGTGATGGACCATCCTCAGCTACAAATAGTAAATACCTTTTATGTAAATTCAAAAAACACAAACTTTCAATTTTTTCATCAAAAAAAAAAACTTTCAGTTTTATAAAAAAACACAAACTTGCAGGACAGATAGTAAATATTTTATAGCTACAAACAATAAATAGTTTTTTTTATTTTTCAGTCTCATTTTCATTAGATGAAATTTAAACAAATTATTGATTATAGTAGAAATGGAGAGGATCCAAAATGGAAATCCAGATTCTCAAATCTCTTTCAAGTAGCAGACACACACTGGGATTTCTATTCAACCTTCCAGAAGCCCGAAAATCAATAAGCCTTCAGTTTTGCAGCCTTGAAAATTAGTCTCTTGACTTCCAAACTTCATAACCAAATCCATTAAATTACAATATGTATAACCCGTTAACCCAATTCCATCAATCTCAAATTACCTTATGGTTTAATTAGTAACTCATTTGTCATGAGTCTCTCATCATATGTTCATGTGCGTATATGATAAATATCTTAGCATATTAGAACTATATATCAATTTTTGACGTTGCAACTCCAGTTGATACGTGCCCACTCCTAATTTCTTTTTCCTTTTTTTTTTCTTCCATGCTTTAATTTGGGCCTTCATCAAACCAGTGGGCCCATGTCAGAAGATGTGTTGTTTTTTATTAGAATTTTTTTTTATAAATCCTATAAAACTGAAAATTACAAATATAACATTTCTTAATATATTTACTATGAGGTATAATTTCATATATATAATTCAAAAATATTGTTATAACTTAATAAAATTCATCATATGATTCACAAAAAAAAATTCATCCTTTACAAGCAGGTTGTGTTTGTTATTTTTAATAGGATACTTTTATGAATGCCCTTATAAAATTAGAAAATTAGAAGTATATTCTTTATCAAGTAAAAATATCAAAGAGTAATTCCATTTATACCCATACAACATTTAAATATCATATGCACACCTACAATATGTAAAAAAATAATTTCACTCATTATATTTAGTAAGGTATAAAAAACATATATCTCTTGAATTTAAAAAAGTTCGTCCGGCCTATAAGTAGCAAGACGCAAGTGTAGTGTATGTATATTTTAAGTATGAAAAAAATTGAAAAAATAAAAAAAAAATACTAATTTTTGTAATATTTTAAAAATTCTCTATGCGTCCCCTTGCAGAGCAAGGGTATATACTCTAGTGTTATAGAAATAGTTACTAATTCTACTAATTCAAATCTTTGAGAGAATTGAGAATTTCCTATCGGGCATCCAATTCATTATCAATTTTTCTCCCTACGAGAGTTTAGACTTTATCCTTTCAAAATTCAAAAAGACTTCATAAATACAATAAATTGCAAAAATAAAGTCGCATTCTCTCTTTACAAAACCGGGTCACACACACTCACTCTCTCGACAAAAAAAATTCTTTTGTTGGACAACAAGTTGGCCCACAGTTTTGAAGACTAATTTATCATAGATGTGATACAACACAAGAAGTGAATTAACGTGTGTTGTTATTATTAGTACTAAATTACACATACCAACCAACACGACTTGATCAATATTCAGAGTTAAGACCCTGTTAATTATGTCAGAGATTCTATTATTTTAATACATCCCACAGTCCACAGAACTACAACAAAAACAATATAACACAAATATTATAGTGATGATATTAATTAACTAATCAATAATCAAAGTAGTTAATACAGAGGATAGTTAGTTGCGCTGCAAATCACGTGAATCTCAGCACCTTAAATTCCGGACTCATGCATCTCGACCTTCCATTGTGTTGTGAAAACACGATTCACCAAACTTTCAAAGATCCTCTCTGATCCACAGGACTCTCTAAAAACCTAACAGTAAATTAAACCAATAATTTCTATAATATTCACACCTGTCCTTCTCTCAGTGGCTAAGAAATTATTAATTGTTGTGGATTTGTTTGTACTCAGCATGGTTCTACCAAACTATGACTCATGTGCATTGGTTTGTTTGCTTGCTCCATATTTCGAAAAAGAATATTAGTTATTTTTGTATAACAAATATTTTTCTTTTAATTTGGGGTGTTTTGACAGTCGACGGATGGATGCTATACATATTTAGGAACTTTAAAAAAAGGTGGCAAGAAAGAAAGGTAGTAACTAGTATATTTATGAAATGTAAATTGTTATGTCAACCCAAATTGCACCCATCCATTTTTTTTCTTAGAATGTTTGCTCGAGAAAATGCACAATATTATATTTTTCTTTTATTTTTGCGGTATTACATTGCTAAAACATGTTACGTAACTACGTTATGTTGTATTTTATTGAACCAAATATGTCACGTACTGAATAGTGGGTTATTAATCACTCCTAGCTAGGATCCATTCAAAATTATGTGTGGAGTTTCTCATATTAAAAGCAAGAATGTATATTAAATAATATATTTTGACGGCATGAGTCATGACTAAGCTACTATTCCCAATATAGTGACTCATCATCTCATAGTAATAACTAAATATAATGCCAAAGTAGTGAAAAAAAACTCTTTGGACTACATGAGAAGCATACGATACATATTTTTTTTTTATTTTTTTTTAAATGCTACATACTCTTACGTTGTGCGCGCAAGCTCCATTAATCAAATCAAGTTACAATTGCAACTATCTTCTGATGAAGTTCGAAATAAGAAAAAGAAAAAACAACTAGAAAACAAATTAAGAAACAACAAAAGAAAAAATTGGACCAAGGCAGTCCCTAAACCTAGATAATTACAAAAAAATGAATGAAATAAGAAAGAAAAATGCAACATCAAAAAAAATTAGACCACTTAAGAAGATCCAACATTAAGTTCATTCAGTAGCTCCATATATCCCTATTCCGATTGTTGCTCTATCAGGCAGCCTCCTCTCTCGTCCAACGGTAGTATTCCATATCTTCAATTGCTTTTCGTAACATCCGTTGTGGTGTCTCCACATGATTCCGAAAGGTCCGGCTTCACCTTTCCCTCCACACCGAGAAAAATACAGTTAGGGTAATCTCAAGTTCATTTTCTCTGCGCTTCGTACGTACCACATCGCATAAACTCCTTAGTGTACCGATGGTACCGGTACTGCCAGCCCCACACACCGACGTAATGAATGTACAGTCCGTGAAAAGATGTTGAACGGATTCTTCGGCCCGGCAACACAGAATGCACACATTTGCTATTATACATCCTTTCTTTTGCAAAACATCTAAGGTCGGCAAAGCATTACGCAATAATTTCCATCCAAACAATCTCAGTTTTGGTGTCATTTTTGCCTTCCAAACCGCATAAATTTCACGGTCTTTGATCCCTGAAAAAGTTAGCAAATTAAATGCCGTTTTTGTCGAGAAATTGCCATCTTTCATCCACCTCCACTTAATATCGTCATTACGGTCTGATAATGATAGGTTGACCATCAAGCTATTTAATTTATCGAACTGTTGAGTTGCGATTTCAGACAACGGCTGTCGGAATAGGTCGATGCTTAGATTGCTTGTTGCCTGTTGTACGCTTATCACGTTAGAGTCGAAAAAGATATAAAGGTGCGGGAATTCATTTTTTGGGTTCAATCCGTTCCAGGTCACTTCCCAAAAAAGAGTTCGGTCTCCCCTTTGCACATTAAAATCAATAGAAACCCTAAAAAAGTCTCGTAATTTTGATAGCTCTTGCATAATATGAGATCGGTCTCTATTTGTCGCCATACGATACATATTAAAAAGTCAATATAACAAAAAGTCAAGTTTTGTTCGATTCTTAAAGCAACCACGTAAATAGATGACCATTATCAAGCTAGATTTATTAACCAATTACTCGGTGTTAATGAATAAATAATTATTTTACTTCTCAATATGTTAGCTAAATTTAATTGATATATATTACTCATCCTATTATTTTTGTTAGCGACAAAATTTCAAATTCTTCTGAAATATCAATTCAAGCGAGATGCACATATATATGTAGGAAATATAATTTCTCAAAGCATTCTAAAATAATCACATAAACCAAAATTGTGTGCAATATGGGGACATCAATGCACAAAAGACAAGAAACAAAAATGGAAAACGGAACAACATTTTCATTTTCTTCTTTTCTTAGTGTAATATATAACCATTACAACTAAGGTGGTAGATAAGAGCACGCATGATACGGGTGGTAGTTGGCTAGTTATACTCATTGTCTCTCCTTATATATATGTATCCTAACTACACTTTCTATCTACACACAACAACATAGAGTTTCATTTCAATACCATTTCATAGTCAGATACAAGCATAGCAAAAGTGTGACCTAAAAGAGCTCAAAACCAAAAATGGCGCCAGGTACTCCCACTCCGTTTCTCCCCACAGTTTCTGAGGAAACCACATTGAGGGCTTCTTTCGTTCGAGATGAAGATGAGAGGCCAAAGGTGGCCTACAACCAGTTCAGTAACGAAATTCCAGTTATATCCCTCGAGGGAATCGATGAAAATCAGGGGACCAAACGAGCTGAAATATGCAAGAAAATCGTCGAGGCATGCGAAGATTGGGGGATTTTTCAAGTGGTGGATCATGGAGTTGATACTACTCTAATATCTGAGATGACCGGCTTTGCCAGGGAGTTTTTTGCGCTTCCGCCAGAGGAGAAGCTTCGGTTTGACATGTCGGGCGGAAAGAAAGGCGGATTTATCGTGTCTAGCCACCTTCAGGTATGAGTTTTTTAGTTGATATTTGTTGAGTGAATTTTCCAAATGGGTTGATATACGAAATATAGGCTTTTATTGTATTTTCTTTCTTAAGAAAAGACTCGGGATTACCTCAAAAAAAAAAAGTAAAGATTTTAAGAAAAGACGGAAGGTTTTAGAGTTTTAGAGTTTTGAGTTCATGAAACAATTGAATAAATGCAAGAGATTTCTTGTTATTGTGAGACGAGGAATAAATGCAAGATATCTCTCTTCTTACAAAAAATGCAAGGAATTTCAATGGTAGCCAACCTTTTCATAGGATAGGAAAAAACCACCTTAATTGCGCCAAAAGAGATACTAACACAACCAGTCAACCAAAGACATGGATTTTTATGATGATCTTTGGTAACAAGTGTTTCCCGCATAATCTGAAGTCAAACTTTTGAAAATATGTCACAATTGCTAAGTTTCAATCATGATCTCAAAAATATAACTCAAATCATACAAATCAATAATTCAACTAATAATGTTCAATTTGGGTATAAATTATATAGGGAGAGTCGGTGCAAGATTGGAGGGAGATAGTGACCTACTTCTCACACCCGTTAAAAACACGTGACTACTCACGTTGGCCGGACAAGCCAGAGGGCTGGAAAGCCGTTGTTGAATCGTACAGCGATAAACTGATGAATTTAGCAAACAAACTCCTCGGAGTTTTATCAGAAGCGATGGGTCTCGAGTCAGAGGCCTTGACCAAGGCTTGTGTTGACATGGATCAGAAAATTGTGGTCAACTTTTACCCCAAATGCCCTCAGCCCGACCTGACGCTCGGACTGAAGAGGCACACTGATCCTGGCACGATCACTCTTTTGCTCCAGGACCAGGTTGGTGGACTCCAGGCTACCAGAGATGGTGGAAAGACGTGGATCACCGTGCAACCGATCGAGGGAGCCTTTGTTGTCAACTTAGGTGACCATGGACATGTAAGCATTTTATTTTATGTATATTTTGTAGTCTTAGTAGTTTCATGTTGTAGTCATAGTAGTTTAGTTTCCATTCAAGTAAAATATAATACATATATTATAAAGTAAAATAAAAATATAATGACTAAACCGTATAAAATGAAAAGTATGTCATATATCCCTATATAAAATGAAAAATAGCTTTGTAGTCACCCGAAATGTGGTAAAAAAACCCTCAATCATCATAATAAAAAAAACATGATTTTACATGAATAAAACCATATTATCATTCTATAATTGATGCAGTATTTGAGCAACGGGCGATTTAAGAACGCAGACCACCAGGCAGTTGTGAACTCCAACCATAGCAGGCTGTCGATCGCAACTTTTCAGAACCCTGCTCCAGACGCGATTGTATACCCATTAGCGGTCCGTGAAGGCGAGAAATCCATCATGGATGAGCCAATCACATTCACCGAAATGTACAAGAGAAAAATGGCGAATGATTTGGAGAAAGCGAAGTTGAAGAAACTGGCGAAAGCAGAGCAGCTGAAGGTTGATGAGACAGCTGAGAAGGAGAAGAATTTTGCGAATATTCCGCAAAATAAACCTCTCAATGAAATTCTAGCTTGAATACTTAAGTTTGTTATTGGCTTTTTAATTTCATGGTATTGTGATGGTTAAGAAATAAACGTGGAGTAATGGAAGTGTAATGTTTAAGTATCTTACGAGTTTAGAGTTTAATAAAGTTTTGTTGTGATTTGTAGAATATTTTCGTGAAAAGTTACGTAAGAAAGAAATAATTCAAGAAAAAAAATATAAAGTAGACTTCATTGGTTCATGAGGTAGAGTAGAGTACTCAACTTTGATTTTTAAACACCATTTTGATTTGAAAATTCATTGACTTGACATTTGAAAAATCTATCTACACAATTCCAACACTTCAAATGGAGAAAGTACAAAATCATCTTATTAAAAATAACTAAATAAATAAATACCATTTTCCTTCCAATTTAACAATAATAAACAACAAAACAATACAAACTTGAACAAAAACAACGCACCCAACAATTCTCATTTCGCCTTGATCAAAAAAACAATTATCATTTCGCAATTTGGTCCTTGGATCTGTGACCAACTCTTTTCCTTTTATTTATTTTTGCCGGTCCGTAACTTCCCCTATATTTTCGCGCATCTTCTAACTCCACTTTTTCTTTCAATTTCTCCAAAGCTACACAAAATTAACAATTTTACAAAATAAATAAATAAACCAACATTAAAAAGTAAATGAAAAAAATTACTAAAATACCAGATGTATAAATCGGCATAAGCTTATCTATCCGCTCCGAATCCAAACTCTTGAGCCCACAAGAACTATTTTCCGCTTTTTGAAGCATCAAATCAAATCTCTTAACCTACAAAAGCCAAATTAAAATGCACTATTTTATAAGAAAAGGGACTCAAAAAGTCAAATATATACTACATGGATTAAATTTCAATTGAATTAAAGGACAAGCACTAACAATGCATCTAGATTTATCCCTTGAAAATATAATAGTTTACCTCATGTTAATATAATATACCTCATGTTTTCCTTAATCAATACAATATACCTCATTTCATCAAATATAATACACCTCACATTAATCTAATATAATCTACCTCATTTCATGATTAATATAACACACTGCAGCGCATTATGCCGAAATTGCATAAAAGCCCCTACGTTACTGCTAGAGTCAGTTATAACACACGGGCTTTTCTGCAATTCCAGAACAATACAGGGGCTTTTGTGCAAACTTTCCTCACACAACATACCTCGTGTTTTCTTAAGAGGGTGAAACAGGTACCAGCCGTACCGGCGCGAGCGGTACGGCCGGCGCGATGAATGTAGGTTTTGGTGTATAGTGGCATGTCGTAATTTATTACTATTTTTATTTTTTCGACGTCCATTCCACGCGTCATCGCGTCCGTTGCGATCAGGACTTGCACTTCGCCCTCTCTAAACTCCCTCAATGTTTTACTGTAAACAAATAAAGAAATAAATAATAAATAAATAAATAAATGAAGATGATTAGTAGATTTGGTAGATAGATAGATAGATAGATAGATAGATAGTTTTAGGTGAATAATAGGGGAGATTTAAAGAGAAATCATTTGATAGATAGAATGTTTTGAAAAAAGCTCATATATTCTGGGAAGTTATGTTTAGACCCTATGATATAGAATGGTTTTTTCTCCCAGATAGTTAAAAGTTTTTTTTTTTTTTTTAATGCAAGCTTGAGGTTTTAAAAATATTGAGAAAGTATGGGGGGGTTCGAAAATTTCCTTTAAATTTTTTAATATTAGGATGAAAGAGTTTTACCTCCAGATATCCGAAGGAGTTAAATATAATTTATTTTTTGGACAAAAATACCCTTAAAAATTCAACTCAAATCATAAGGGCCAACAAAACATAGTTTCCCAAAAATAAATGCGATATTCAAAATATTAAGAAAATGTGGGGGTTTTTTTAAAAATTGCCTTTTGAAAAATTTAATATAAGGATTTGAAAGAGTTTTTTTTTACCTTCTGATAGATTGTTTTTGCAAGCGTGAATATTCGCTAAATGTAAAATTTAAATCTCCAAAATAATTTAATAAAGCGCTTAATCTGTGTGTCGATTCAACAGATGAAGTAAATACGATGCATTTCTCGCCTTTTAATTCTTCCAAAAGCGAAACCAAGTAAAGCGGCTTCAGTTTTGATGTACACACCTGATAAAAAAATAATAAAAAAATGTTAAGGTTTTTTTTTTTGCAAATTACAGTATAACTATTTTTTCACCTATAGAAGATATTTTGCAAAACAACTTCGATATTGCTAATATTAACAATATCAAATCTAAACTAATTGGGGGAACTATCTTTCAAACTTTCTTATAATTGGCTGGGCTTTTTTTGCAAATAGCAACAAATTCAGGGTCTTTTTGCGTATTTCCATAAAAAATAATTTTAATTTTAAATTAATAGAGAGGTATTGTACCAGTTTAAAGGAAGTGAGTTTATCTGGTAAGCGGTACCGTTTCGTACCGCTCGTCAGTAAAATCGGTTGACTTAATTCCAATTGAGATAATTTGCTTGGATCTTGAGTTAATGTGGCTGATAATATCATTTTTATTAATCTCGGTTCGTTTCTACCTTTAAACCCCCTTTCCACACCTCTGTAATAAAAAATAAATAATAATTAATTAATTAATTATTATTACAATTTTGTCCCTTTATATTAGTTTTTGTAAGATATTTAGAGAGAGAGATTTACGATTTTCGAATGGTTTTTAGGGTGGAATTTTTAATATTTTCATGTGAAAATATTGTTTGATTATTTGAATTGGTAAGATTTAGAACTGTTGGGAGCCAAGATTGGTATGCTTCTCTTAATAATCTATCTGTCTCATCAACAACCTGAAAATAAAAATAATAATAATAAATAAATAATATAAAGGGAATATAATTAGGGGAAATTTTCTCAAATTTATAGAAAAAAACCTAATTTTGTGATATGCAAAAAAATAATAATTTTTAAGTTTCAATTCTCCAAAAAACGTAACTTTGAAGTTCCAAAAAAACCCTTAACTTTAACTTTTATTTAAAAAAAAAATAGCAATATGTAAAGTAAACGCATTTTGCAAATTATTTAAAAGTCAGGGTTTTGGAAAATATAAAGTATAAAGTAGGGTTTTTTGGACATTCCAAAATGCAGTTTTTTTTTTCAAAAATACCAAAAAATATAGTGCTTTTCTAAACTATTTCCCATTAAATAAATGAAAACTTTCAAGTTTCAAGAAATAAAATACCAAAAAATGAAGATGCTCCAAGCTAAAACCCTTAGTCATATTAACATGGTCCATTAATCTGCCAGGTGTCGCCACCAAAATATCCACTGAAGTCTCAGGGGCAATTTGGGAATTTACGAATTCTTCATCCAAAATCGAATAATTATCCATTTTGGGTTTCTTTATTATTTCTGATATTTCATCAGAAATCGATGATTGACCAATTGCTGATCCGACTGTTAATCCTACAGCTGGCGCAATTGATTCAAATACTTCCTTAACCTAATTAATTTCACAAAATGTTAAAAAATTATAGTAAAAATTACCAAAATTGATATTTTAATTTTAATTTTTAATTACTTGTAATGCGAGATCTCGAGTGGGAACGACAATTAGGGCTTTAATGCATCTAATTTTACGATTCGCGAGAGCTTGAACAATCGGCAACGCATAAGCTAGGGTTTTTCCACTTCCAGTTGGTGAATTTACGCAAATATCCTTCTCAAAAGCACCAGGGCCAATCGTTTCTAGCCAAACTGCCATCTGTACAGGGAATAATGACTCGAATTTCATCTCTCTCAATGCTTCCTTCAATCTGAAGAAGACCCATTATTAATAACGATGAGTTTTGTAGAATTGTTTGTGCAATTATGCGAAATTGGACGAGAAATAGACTAAATATAGAAACATTTGGAAGGCGGATAACAAAAGCCCACTCCAAATTTTTCAAAAAAAAAATGCGAAATTGGTACCTGGGATCGAGATGAGAAACGCGATTTAGAGATCGTTCTTCGAATTGGTCAATGTCGATTGGATTTCGCATCCATGGAAGATGCGCTACTCTCTTTTGCGCCTGCTCCATTGTTGAATGGGAATGAACGAGGGTTTAGGGTTTTAGGTTTTGAGAAGAAGGAGAAGAGACTTGGCTTAAAATCCGGGAAATGAATTCTCGGTTTAGGAAATCCGAGATTTGAAATAATGGCTTTATTAAATAATGGGCTTTATTGGGCCGGGTTGTTTTAGTTCTAATCAGTCCTTACGGATTAGTGTAAAAAGAAATAATGTTGTTATTTACATGGGTATACATTATTTTTGTTTCGATTTAATTTGAATTAAAATAAAATAAATCATTGGTTTAATTCAACTGAAGTAGTTGTGCATAAAAAGATTATTTTTATTTTTATTTTTATAATCTAACAATACATGTTATTTACCTATAAAAAGAACATGCTATAAGTTTTAGTTGATTGGTTCTAAATTTGATTTACATGAACATTGATTGTTTTTTTTTCAATTCATTTCTAATTAAAATAAAACTAATATATCAACTGAAATGACTGTACATAGATAGTATATGAAGTACTAGTTATCATAGCCTTATTTTTTTATCTTTCTTTTTATATTCTAACAACCATGTTATAAGCCGAATTGATTGGTTCCAAATTTGATATCATTTGATTTTTGTTTAGGAGTTGGTTAAATTATTCATGTGTGATTAACGGCTAATTATTGACTAATTAATTTTTGTCAGCATCCACAAAATGGGGACACGTATTGGAAGATCATTGTATGGAGACATGGATACATTTAATGATTAGCATCATGCAGGTTGTTAATTAGGTTTAATTTATTCCATATCTTTGCAAGTTATAACAACCTCAAATTAATTATTTTTAGTATTTTTAGGATTATATTTCATCACTCGAAGCTTGCACCTACTTAACTAATTTCATAATTCAAGTTTGGTCTCATTTCTTTTATTTTTTTTTTATTATTTTGGGGGAGGGGGTGTCAAGTTGGGCCAATTGAGTTTATGTAATTCATTTTTTATTTAAAATATAATCTGAATTTTCTTAAAATGATAAAGAAATTTTAACAGAAAACAAGAAGATAGTGTTTGAAATGAGTCCAAAAGAACAAAATAGTGGAGGTGCATGTGAAGAGGCTCAAATTTGTATTTTGATTTATGAGCCAATTCGACTAAGATTAGACTGCACATGTAACATGTCCATAAGGATAAACCAAAATATATATATATATATATATATATATATATATATATATATATATATATATAACGACATCTAGAATTAGTCCCGCAATAAATGTACTTTTTAACTGTTTGTAGTCGTTGTTGTTAGATTGTATATATTATCTAAATTTAAAGTCATGGTATTAACTAGGATTTGTAGTGAAAGGCGTGAACTCTACAGATCAGTTTATCTGACTACAAATTTTTTTCTTTTTTTCTTTTTGAGAAATCTAGAGCTGGTTTATCATTATGCCAATTGGCAATGATAAGTCAGAAGTGCACGAGCAGGAGAAAATAAGTAAAAGAAATAATTAAGATATTTTGAATTATTTTGTTTTCAAGAACTGTTGCAACTTGTATGTGCAATTGGCATATTTCATATTCTTGATTCTATTGTGCTTCATAGTTTCTCGCCACGTATAGATTTTAGTTTGAACAAATGATTAGTTTCAGTTTCACATTATAATTTCAAGCAAAAAAAAATTCACATTATAATTAATCATATTATATTTCTATTAAAAACTATTATTTTGCTGCCTAATTATTCATTTTCAAGTTACCCACCAGCCCAGTTGTAATGGTGAAAAATAATATATTACATCAACACATGACAATCAATTATAAGGTTTACTGAGAGAATAATGATATTCACTTGCTAGACTCTTTTTTTTTTTTGAAATAGCACTTACTAGTCTTCTTAACATTTCAATTAATGTCTATAGGCATCACTTCTAATTCACTAGATACTTTCCTTCTTATGAAAAGATTGCAGATTACAACTAAAAATAAGAGATTATTTGTAGTGTTTCTTGAAAGAAGAGGGATAAGGACAATCAGTAACGGTATTTCAGGTAAGAAGAGTATAAAATTACAAAGGCTAAGTTTGTATAGTTGTGGTTCCAGCTACACAACAGTAGGGTGCATATTAAAGAAGTAAAAAGTAAGTGAGAGTACTTTATAATACCGAACGGACGGTACGATGCCATCCTTACTTGATAGATTGATAGAAAAAAAAACTCCTTTTTTCAGGCATCTTTCCCGCAAACTTTTTCACTTCCACTCTATTCTTCTCCATTATGTATAACACTGCTTAGTCCAGTCTTATTTTCCATCATTCTTGACCACATTGTGAGATTCTACCTAAAATAAATAAAAAATTCTTATGTGACTGTAAAATAAATGAAGATTGTTTATGTGTTCTACATCCCCTTAATTTTAACTTTTTCTTACGGCAAAAACGATTTTCTATATTTTTTTTCATCTATTTTGGTGATCATTTATCAAAAGGTTGATCATTTAATATTTATCATAAGGAGAGATAAAGTTAGAAAACATAAATTGGATAGTATAATCTCATCATTCAATAATTTGATATAACAACTTTTATTGCATAAATGAAGAAATTTGGTGATTATGTATGATTTTTTCATTCTTATAATTTTTCTTTAACAAACATGATCTTTTAATCGGGGCACCATATTATATCACACCGTATTAACAAAATAACCAAATCAATCATGATTTATAGCAAATACATGATCTTTTAGTCATATTATATCACACTGCATTAAAAAAATAACCAAATTAATCATAATTTCTAACTTTTTTTTAATATTTCTTTGTCAAATAGGCCAAATTTTGCTAGCTCAAGCTGTAGGTATTCCTTGAATTTTGGAACATCTCCTAAGTTTGAATTCTATCAAATATATTTTGCATAGTGGTATTTAAAAAGTCTCTCAATGCACAAAAATTAAATTGAAGTGTAAAAAATTAGAATTAATAACTTTTGTTCTCAAATAGCATATAGGTAAATAATATCACATAAGCACAATTACTTTTTCTACAAAAAATAACATGTTGTATCATATATTTAGGGGTGTAAACGGGACGGATAATATCCGTATCCGAACCGTATCGTATCCGTAAAATATCCATATCCGAATAGAAATATATATATCCGATGGATACGGATAATTTATACGGATATGGATACGAATACAATATCTATTTTATAAGGCGGATACGGATACGGATATTATCCGTATCCGGATAATATTTCTATTTGGATATCCGTTTTTATAAAACTCAACTTTGAATCCATATCCATTAAGTATTAATTTTCTTTTATTTCATAACCATACTAATTTCCATTTAATTTACCTCATTGTATTTCTTTCCTCTTATTTGACAATCGAGTTTTCATCTTTTCTTCTTCTTCTTTAATCGCTACATTCAACTTAAAGACATGTTTTAACTCATTCTCCATCTAACAAAACCCTAACCGTCGAAAGTATAGTGATATTTTTGTTTTAATACTATTATTATATTGAAGTAGTCGTATTTTTCCTGTAGTTTGACTATATAGAATAATGATATATCTAGTGTAATTCCTTGCTCAAAATTTTTTCTTCTAAAATCTATATTTATATAACAATTTAACAAAGTCAAGTTTTGAAATAAGATATCGGACTACATATTGAAATATTCGTTTTAACAATCCGAAATGAGTCCATATTCATATCCATATCCGATATATTTAATATTCAAACCGTATCCGTATCCGGCTCTATCCGTATTCATATCCGAATCCGAAAAAAATATGGATATGGATACGGTAAGAGCACTATCCGAACCATTTACACCCATACATATAGTATTGATCAGGCATGTAAAATAAGTTTCAGTGACAAAAAAAGGAGATGATCAAGTAACATGAGTAAAAATGGAGAGGATCAACAAAGCAATAAATAAAAAAAATTCTATGAAAAGGCATCAATATCATAATCATAATCTCTATCTTTTAGTGATGATAGCATCATCTAAACTAAATATTTCAAAATACAAGGAGAAAAAATATAGATAAAAAAAAGGAATGGGGCAGGGGTGCACATGGGTGGGGGGATCAGATTTCATTTTAGGTTTGTTTTTTGGTTTGAGGCTCGCATCTTCTTGGCCCCAAATGCCCCCAACTTAGCATTTTTTCCCCTTTTTTATTTTGATAATTTTGAAAAAAATAATAAGCTAGTTATATGTTTATAAATTTTTATGTTTTTTTATTGGTTCTTCTATTTCATTTCTTTAACAACCGAAAGAAGGTGAGCATATATATCACCTTTTCACATGGTTGGTTTTTGAAGGTGATGTTCCATACTTCCATGGTAAAGTTGGTTTAAATGATTTTTTTTCTACATTGGGTTAAATGAATTTTGATAACTTTTGAAGTGTAGTACTAATTCAATATAATTATTTAAATTTATCATAAATAAAGCAGTGCTTAAGTCAAGATGCATTAAAAACTTACCATATTACCAATATAAATTATTCTCATTTTATTAATAAAAATATTTAGTTCACTAACCTGCTCATATATTTGAGTGTAAAAGAAGTATGGTGCATGAATGGGAAAGGTTTGGGAGCATAATTTGACAAAGATTGTCAAAGGCTAGTAAAGAGAAGTCACATGCCACCCGAGACCATAGGTATAGGCACTTGACCAATATTCAAGCCTAATGAATGAATCATTTTTAGTGTTTGAATTAATTAGAGTATGGTTCTAGATGCTCTTAACTTGCTTCCTCATTCGTCAACCTCATATTATCATAATTAATATAGTAATTGTATAGATACATCTTGCTTAGTATCTTGGAAACATTAATTGTATCTAGCTATAAGTTCTAATTTTACTATATAGAAATGCATGATACTAACCATTAATCATGCACATAATTACGGTGGATTTTTACATTGACGGTGGATTTTCTAATCAGAACTTTTTCATTATTTGATAATTACTCCTTCGATTTTATACAAAGTGCGAAAATAGATATTTGACCCCATTTATCCTGAATAGTAGAGTAGTTGGTATTTAGGCGCAAAACATAAAACTTCCTTTGTGTCACAGTGAATACATTAGAAGAGCTCTAAAGATTAGACGAGAAGCCCAAAATATTTAAATTCACATTATTCCACAGTTTACACTTTTCAAAAGTTCATTTAAATATTTCCTTTGTACATTTTTTTTTAATTTAATGTGTAGTTCTGATCTTGATCGTCAGTCACTATCTCGTCCTACCATGTTTAACCATAATATTCTTGTAATAATATCTTTGGAAAAATGACACATTTGTTCACAAGTCGCAACGACAAGTGGATTCATTTTATTCGAAGAACAGAAAATTACAAACACAGAGTCTTGTAATAATCACTAGAAAAATAAACATTTGTTAAAATATTTTCAGATCACATGATTACAAGTCACAACCAAAAGTGGATCCATTTTATTCGACGAACAAATATCAATGTAAATATATTTCAAGAACAATTACAAAATAAAACAGAGCCATTCAGAAAGAGAGAAATCTTGACCTGACAGTTACAAAATATCAATGCTTGACCACTGAGTCACTGACCACTTTCATTCATTCGAATTTTAAATTCAAATTTAAAATCTCTCTTTTATTCGATAAACAAACAAAACTCAACATAATTTTTACCGTTGTAACTATATTCATATTTAACTTTCCACTCAGCCCGGCCCAACCAAATGAGTACTACAAGTAACAACAGTACAACACTTTCCATTTTCCATTACATCCGTTCCATTATACAATTAGTACCCTTGTAATTGTTTATAGAGCCCCTAACCGATTACAGCTAATGGATACTGACCTTTTAAACCCTAAAAAGTAGTCTTTCCACACAATTAAATACTTAATAGTTAATATACTCATTTCATATTCGTAATTTTTCCCAACTCCAGACCCATTTCACAAACCTTCCCTCTATATATTCTCTATTCCTCCATCCATTCTTCCCTCCCTCTCTTTCCACCTTTCAAAAAAAAAAAAAAATCCAACAAAAAACTCGAAATACCAACAAAAAGAGAAGACCAAAACAATGGCTTCTTCAAAATGCAGCAACAAAATCCGATGCATAGTACGCCTGAGGCAAATGCTGAAGAGGTGGCGAGCCCGGGCCGCCGCGTCCGCCGCCGGCCACGGTACAGACGTCCCTGCCGGCCACGTGGCCATCTCTGTGAACTCTCAGCGGTTCATCGTACGTACAACGTACCTCAACCACCCTTCTTTCAGACAGCTTTTGCATTTGGCTGAAGAAGAATATGGGTTCAACAACAATGGCCCTCTTGAGCTGCCTTGTGATGAGACTCTGTTTAGGGTTGTGTTGAGACACGTGTCGAGTTCTAAGAGAGGCGTGAGTTTGGATGAGCTGAGGAAAGGAGTGTGTGGCTGTGGGTGTTGCGGGTCGAGTGGCGGTCGAGGTGCAAGGTGGCAGGCTGACAGTCTTCCTCTCTTGAGAGGGTTTGGTGAAAAACCAGTCTGGTGAGAAGAACTTGTGATGGAATGGAATGGAATTTCATCGTTTTTGGAGGGGGGAGTTGGAAAAGTACGCATGAAGTTGAAGAAGAGCATGTGGTAATACTGGAAGGAATATTCCAGCATGCGTTTTGTTGATTATTGGTTTTTTGGTGGTATTTTTGAACCATTTTTTACTATTTTTTTGGGGGCCTCTCTCTGTTTGAGAAAATTGAGATGAGCCGTTGTTTAAGTGAGGTGCGATGGCAAGCTGGATTTTAATTGTCCTGGTCATCCCTTCTCAAATCCATTAATATAGTTTCTGTGTTGAGAGAGAGGAGAGATGAATATCATCATTTCTTGTGTAAATAATTTCTTGACCATGAAATGAAAATTCTTTGCTTTTATCATATTTATTTATATTTTATTCATTTATTTATTGAGAGTTTGAACTTTTAAAGGATAGGGTAATTTTGACTAGTTACGTGATATTTTTGAAATTTGAAATATGTTTAAAAAATGGTATTTATTGAATACCAACTTATTCCTTTATGGCAGACCTAACACAATGATGCAGGGTCAGTTTTTCTCATTAAAACACACACAATTTTTATATATATATATACACATTAGTTCCACATGATATTTTTTGTATACTTTAGTAACAGTATAACAGAACATGGGTGGCTGCATTTATATCTTGAAAAGATTCATATTGATTTTATGCACACCTATTTTTATATTCATATTGTTTTACTGATTTCATGACCAACATTAAATTCTTGAAAATAAATTTACCACAAAAATTCTGACCATGCAATGCATGGTCCTCTCTTGTTCCATATGCTGTGTTTAATGCGCACCAACTTCTCACTTGACTATGCTTGTCAGAATTTCACATTGGTCCCGACTAATTCATATCATTGAATTCTAGATTTCATAGTTCAAATAATTAATTCATCCAGTTATACATCCCATGGTAGATACGTCAAACAATATTCTAACTTAAATATTTATTCAATTAACGTTCATTTTCAGACAAAACATAAAAAATATCAAGATACTTGATTGCTATACAACAGTATATTTTAAAGACCCACCATCTTCTGATAATTTGGTCAGTGAAACTGTAAAAAAGTAATAAATGTGAGGGGGTAAAAATGAAAGTTTTGAAAGGTACAGAGGAAAGTAAATTACCGTACCACAAGCTCGTGCAGTGGCATATTGAGTCTGGTAAGGTCCACAGCATGTGGCCTTGATCCTGTCACAGCCGCTCAATGGTCGCTTTTTTTTTCGACAGGAAATGCCCGTAGGCTAATGGTCGCTTTTATTTACTCCATTTCTATTAAACTTTCTAACTATGCTTTTTTATATTTTTGGGAGTAATTTTGTTATGAGAAGGCTATAGATGTAGCCTGGGATATAGGGGGAGTTTAAATCTTATGTAGGCTCTGTATTTGTGTCTTTTGTGTAGTCATGATGTGTCTTATTCTATGTCTTTTTTTTTTTTTGGCCAATTAAGCCCGTGGGCACATTCTATGTCCTTTAACATATAACAAAAGAGATATAAATATATTGACGGTTAATAAAAACTAGTGGTCTATTTATCAATTGTTGACAACACTAATATGCGATAAGAAATATACGAGTATACTAATAGTGGAAAAAAGTATCTAGATATATAATAAATATAATATTTTATTTTTAAAGGAAATAAGGGTATCCAAAAGGATGACCCTTGTTTTCATTAAAATGAGAAAAACTTTACATATTTGGAGACCTGCTTAAAGCAGCCTCCGCAACCTTTACAAAAAGACTTCCAACTTAAGACTTACAGACTGAACAATAAAATGAAAAATACCTACTATGAATTGAACACTACTCTGGTCCACAAATTCACACTCAATTTTATGTTCCATAAGCACTCTTCTTCATGAGCAATCCCATCTTGAAATTTTGCTGCATTCCGACACAGCCAAATGTGCCAGCACGTCCATCCCCTCCAAATCTCCCACTTCCTTCTTAATTCTTTTGTCATTCCCATTGATTGAAGATCCCAACTGTCAGTCTCCAAAGTCATGTCTTGACGAGGTAGAGCTAAAATTCCGAGCACTTTGATCCATACATTTTTTGCGAATATACAATTGAAGAAAAGATGTGAAGTAGTTTCTAGGGTATTTAAAGGACAGCACACGCATAACCCTAAACCATCACCTCCTCGTTTTAATCAATTCTCAACAGTGAGCACTTTGTTTTGCATTATCATCCAGAGAAGAAGTTTCACTTTGACTGGTAATTTCTAACTCCAAATGCAAGAAATATCAGCTCGTTTAATTCCTCTGCTTGCAAGGGTGGAGTAAACTTTTGACATCGGGAATTTATCTTTGGCGATACCTAGAATTTCCCAAGTGTCATTCATCTGGGTCAGATTGATCTCGGCCAGTATTTCTTCTAGTTCTTGTAACTCTCGTTCCGCTTGCATTGAGAGATCATCTCTCAAGGATAAGTCTCAGTTGCCGTTAACGTAGGTCTAATCCACTGTTAACTTATTCTCTTCCACGAATGAAAGCAAATTAGAAAATTGTTTAACCAACGGTATCATTGAGGCTCACTATATATTGAAGTATAAATGTAGGCTGATATGAGATATAACTATATATTGATATAAAATACAACTATATATTGAAATAAGCAAATATATATTGTATGGATATGAATACGAATATCGTGTCCGACCCGACGATATGATAATTTTGTAAAAAGAAATTAGAATGTGACATATTTTATTATATGCTTATACGAGATAAAATATGTCGATGCGAATTGTTAATTCGCTGTAGGACTATACATATTGTATGGTCTACAAAGTTTATTTTACTTTGTATAGAGCAGCTAGTAAGTGGAGTCACATGGTACTCCATGCAAATTAGGGCATTTCATCATTTACATTCTGACATATATGTGCTCAGACAACATCCCAAAGTTGATTTCTTATTTTTGTCTTTGACAAAAGTTCATTTCATGTGGAAATAGTACAAGCTGGTCACACTGCTCATGTCCTTCCTGCCTCATATATATTTGGACCCGCCTCCTTGAATTTTAATAAGATTAAAATATGGATCATGTGATGATTTTGTGCAAATATATAGTTAGATTAGTTATTATTATTGTTGGATAATGTGGGCGGGCTTAAATCACTGAAAAAACTGATTATATCATCTGTTATTGCACGTGGAGAGCTTTCAGTTTGTGGTCCGATAGGACCAATACAACTACTCAGCTTCATTTCATAAATACAAGTACCTGTATCTACTGTGGCGATCTGTGTGGCAGCAGCTCATTACACCAAATATATTCTAATTCGAAACTACAAAACATGTTTAAAATTAATATTAATTAGTAAGAAATATATTAATAAGTAGTTTTTTTTTAAAGAAATGAAAATGTTGCTAAAATAAGTAGGGCAAGAGGTTATTGGGAGAAAAGGAAGGGCCAACATTCATGTTATAATGTCCATTTCGGACCTTAAATACTAATGACATGTATGGTGCCAAGTTTATGTGGCCAGCAAAACCCTAACCCCAACATGCAAAGCTGGTGTTTTCGTTCTGTCCTATATTGTCTCTTTGTCTTTGGAACTAATCCTTTTTTATTTCATTTTTTTTTAATATCTTTTATTTTTGTATGTTTTTCAGAAAGTGGCAGATGTTTCACTATGATGAGGTCTCTCCAAATAGAGTGTTTTTATCATTAATATATATTTTTTTTCTTATTATAACTTTCTAAAGAGAAGTTAAGGATATGACAAGTGGGATCCACATAACATACATTTTCTACGCTCTGAATTTTAATTGCATTATTTATTTTCATACAAAATACATTATATTATAATTACACAAAATCTAAATAATATTTAAAATTGATTATAATATAATATAATTAATATTTTTTATTTTTTTATTATAAATTTTTAAACAGACATTAAGATTATGACAAGTAGGTAGGACCCATACAACATAGTATTTTCTTTTATTCTTCTTATTGTTTTACATTGGGCTGTTTATTGTTAGTCTTTCAATTTTCCAGCCCAAAAAGCCCATTAAAACCTCGCCGTCTAAACTTGCTTAAACCCTAATTCTCTCTCTCTCTGTCAATCCTCAGTTCAGTGCAAAAGGTGATTTCTCGATTGTTTTTCTTCTGATTTTACTGTTGTGAATTGAAGTTACGAGCTTCTAATCAATTTTTGTGTGTAGTTTCAGTCGCAAGAAGCAGAATGAGGAAATTGAAATACCATGAGAAGAAGCTACTGAAGAAGGTCGATTTCTTGGACTGGAAGAGAGAGAAAGGCCATCGTGAGGAAGGCGTTCTTCAGCGCTACCACGTGGCTGAACGAGACGACTACAAAAAGTATGTTTTTTGTTTTTCAAATTTTTTTTTCTAGTTTAAATCAGACCCAAATTGGAATGAATGTTGGAATTTTGGTATTTGAATGAAAAGATTGGTGGGTTTGGTATTTGTGTTTGTTTCAGGTATTCAGGTATTTGTTTGAGTGTGCAAAAGCTTGTGAATTTGTTGAAACAAATGGATCCGAGAGATCCGTATAGAATCCAAATGACTGATTCTCTACTCGAAAAACTGTATGTATCTAATTTCTTTCAATTTTATATTTTTTTGTCTAAACCCCCCCAATTTAAGATTAATTGATCCTCAATTATATTTCTTTTCTAATTAAAGGTACAATATGGGCGTAATTCCCTCAAGAAAAAGCTTGTTAAAATGCGAAAGACTTTCCGTCAGTGCATTTTGCAGGTAGAGAGTCATATATATTATTGTCCCTGTACTTTAATGAATTGCAATTTAGTCCCGTACTATTGATTAAGACTTTTTGATCCTTGTACTTCATGCATACATGCACGATTAGTCCTCAAGTCAGGGACTAACAACATACAATTCAAGGATCAAAATGTTAAATCAGTAGTACAAGGACCAAATTACAATCCAATTAAAGCACACGAACCTGCCATACATTTATCCCTTTATTTAACTTAAAAATAATATATATTTTTTTAATTCTAAAGGAGGAGATTGGCGACTGTTTTAGTCCGTTTAAAATTCGCTGAGCATTTAAAAGAAGCTGTAACATACATTGAACAAGGTCATGTGCGTGTGGGGCCCGACACGATAACCGATCCGGCCTTTTTGGTCACAAGAAATTTGGAAGATTTCGTTACATGGGTTGACTCGTCAAAGATTAAACGCAAGGTTTTGGATTATAACGATCAGTTGGATGATTATGATGTTATGTTTTAAGTTTATTGTTTGTATTGTTGGTTTTGTTTATTATGTGTTTGTTTTGGTTGGTTTGATGACTGTACTTTATTGATTGGAATGGTAATGATATGTTTTGAATAGCTAGACTTAGAGACGAGTTAAGGCTTCTAAAAGGGAATAAATGGGAAAATGAAACAAAATATAGAGTGAAATGAAACAAAATGCTAGATATTTAGGAACTAGATATAAAATTAATTCTGAAAATGAAAATAATAAAGACAAGTGAAAATAAACCGATCTGGCTTTTCTTGTCACAAGAAATTTGGAAGATTTCGTGTGTTGATTATTCGAAGATTAAACGCAAGGTTTTGGATTATAATGACCAGTTGCATGATTATGATGTTATGTTATAAGTTTATTGTTTGTATTGTTGATTGTAATATTTTGGACTTGGATATATTCTTGGGTTTGAAAGTAGTTTGATGGTTATGAATCTTATGATGATGTGGGCCGTGATATAATGCGAGATTTTGATGTGATTGAGTGTTGTTTGTTGATTAGATTGCTAATAGTTTTGGATAATTAGGGATTGATTGTGTATGTTTTACAAGAGAGAGAAAGGAAAAGTGTAGCAGTGAAATGGAAAAAAATGGTGGAAATTCAGAAACTTGTTATGAACATTAATTCATAAAATGTAAATATGGAAGATATAAGTGAATGTCAGGAACGAAAATGCTAGAAACCCCAAATTAGTTACAAAATGTTAAAAAATCCAGAAACTACTTGAAAAAATAATTCTGAAAATGAAAATAAGGAGTACTTCTGAAAATAAAGAAAGAAAAATGTTAGAATTTAGTTTTCATACTGAAAATGAAAATAAGGAAGATATAAGTGAAGATAAGTAAAATATTTTTTCAGTTCAATTTCGAAGTTAATTATAGGTCTGATTTCTGAGTTCCTTAAACTAACTAAAATGAAAAAAAGGCTTGTTGACATGAGAATTATTATGGGTAGCTAAAATATTGTTTCGGATATATTTGGCTTTGGAACATTTTTGGTGTGAGGTCTTGGCTTGTTATTTAAACTTTTGTGTTTGTTTTGGTTTATGAAAGTAGTCTGATGATTGTTTTTTTTTTTTTTGAGAAGTAGTTTGATGATTGTGACATTATGGTCCATGTTATACTACAACATGATAGTGATGCGGTTGACTATACTTTATTGATTGGATTAGTTATGGTTAAGTTTGAATACTTAGATACTAATTTTATATCTTTTCTAAAAGTAAAAAAAGATGAAAAAAGATAAAAAAAACCAGTTACAAATTAACCTTTCAACTTTTCTTTATTTTAATTCTCGGATATATTTTCTTTATCTTAACTTCGGTTTAATTATGGGGTCCGATTTCTCTGTATTCACATAAGAATTTACATTTCTTTTATTTTAAATCCATACAAAAACTCTGAAAATTTACCAACAAAGTACAATAAATACTGTTGTTCAGGGACCAACAAGCAAATGGGCCCTATAGGCCCAAATAGGCCGCACAGAACCACCATGGCATGTCTCGACATCAATCTCTGACTTTGGGCCCAACTAAGATTTGATCGCCTTCATCCACTTCCCTCCATTTATCAATATTATAATACTGAAATGGATGTGCTATGATTTCATTGTTATGATACTGACATTTTGGAATGGATGTGCTATGATTTCATTGTTATAATGCTGACATTTTGGAATGGATGTGCTATGATTTTTGAAACTGGAGAGAAATGGAGGTAGTTGGATTTAGGAGTTGGGCCTACAAATAAAAGGCCCAGTGGAAATTTGAGTGGTCACATGCACATGTACTCATGTCCTTGATTTGTGAGAAGACTGACCAACTGCATGTTCCCTGCTCAATGGGTCACACAAATGGATACCTCTAGTTAATAACTGAAATATGTGATTTAATAAAACTTGGAGAACCTTTGAATAATTGTAGAAATGAGAAAATAAGCAATTAAAAAAGATAGTTTGGGGACCTTGATTAACAGACCCATGGGCCTTAATCACATGGTAGCCACTAGTTTTCTTAATATGGTCCCTTCAACATTTTACATTTTTTTTAGATCTACTGGTTATTTATTTATATTTACTAAGTATGTTATATATATATATATATATATATATATATATATATATATAATGTTTATATTTTTGTTGGCTGAAATTTTAGGTTTGATTTACAAAACTATTTCTTTATAATTTAAAAATAAGTCTTGAAAGTGTCACGCATTTCTTAAGCTTACTCATGCAATTTAGATGTTCAGTTCATGTTACTTTCATGGAGCGGTCAAATTTATAATGGTGTGAGCATTTCCCATATCTTTCAAGAAGAATTCACAATGACCTGGGAGAGAATATAGTTATGTTGGATATTGAAGAAAGATCAAACAAAAATGATAAAGATTAGTATTTTTTGCTAACACAAGTTATTTGTGTTGGAAATTATTATATTTTTAGAATTGTGTTTATATTTAGTGAGCCACATATCCACTAATCTCAAATACTTTGGTTAGATAAGCTTGAATTGTAGTTTTAAAAATTACAAGATCATGGCAACGATTTTAGGCATGTAAGCTATTTGTAACATTTTTAATGAAAATATTTTAGTAGGCCATAACCTACTAAATAAATAAAAAATGAATCATATATCCACGATCTTGTTTGTTTTTGCATAAAAAACGTTCAGAATTATTACTGCTAATTTGTTGCTTGAAACACGTGTTTTATGAAGATGTTTTTGATGCATACGAATAATATGATTGAAATTTGTGTTTTTGCCAACATTGAGTTGAAATAAAAATGATGGTCAAATTGGAGATATGATTTTTTTTTGAAGGGAAATTGGAAATCACGCCGGGGGTACTGTAGCGACTTTGTAGCGAGGAATTGAAATTATATACTGTTTTCTCGTGTTTCTATATACGCTATATACCGTTTTCATTTTTTAAAATATATACTGTTTACCGAATGAATTTTATATACTGTTTGTTTTCAATTTATATGTTTGTATATACTGTTTTCATTGTTTTAAAAATATATATTGTTTTATCGAATGAATTTTTATATACTGTTTGTTTTCAGTTCATATGTCTATGTATACTATTTTCAGTTTTTATATACTGTCGCTACATGATCGCTACAGTACCCGTCGCGCAGTATCAGCTCCCTTTTTTGAATGAGTGGCAAGCGATTGCTTATTTCCACTCTTTTTTCATTAAATAAAATAAAACAAAATTTTTACACACATTGGTGGGTTACACGAATATAAACGAAAGTGATATGACTATCCTGGTTACTAAATGCATGAAAAAGCTCTATATATGGCTTACAACATGATGTTAGGGTCCATGAATGGCAATGTGGATTGCAGGTTTACTGACTGAATTTTTGTAATCACTTAAATAACATCCCACGGGCCGTAATCACATGCTAGCCGCTATCTTTTTTCTTAATATGGTTTCTCTAAGATTTTTTATAAGAATTTGATATTAATTTATTTATGTTATGAATATAATTAATGTGGATGTCTACTATTTGGCCCCTAAGTAAAAATAAATTAGAAAATGCTTATAAGAATAGAAGGAGTCAAGACATGATATTTATTACTGTATATTCTATTGTATTTAGGTTAAATTATTTTCTTTATTTTAATTCTAAATCAGGCAAGAGATTTCTTGGCCAGCACTCACCCTCTACTATATAAAGAGGGCAGTGGCTATTGTATTCAGGAATCCACAATTCAATGAAATTCTCTACTTCCATTTCTCTCTTTTATTGTTCTTTTGTTCTTTATTTTATAACACGTTATCAGCACGACTCTACCATAAGCATTTGAAGTTCTAAGTAACATAACTGAAACTCTGATTCAGAAGGTACAATTTCAAATTATTAATATTTCATTATATTATTTATTTTGGATTTCTTTTATTCGATTTTTTTTCTTTTCTTGAAATTCGATATTTTACGAGCTTCTTTTAAGTTACATATCTCAGCACCAGAAGTTGCAGATTCTCTTTATAGACCAATGCACCAGAAGTTGCTTGTTTAATTATTTTTTATTTTGCAACCAGAAGTTGCGTGTTTATTTTTATTAACGCACCAGAAGTTGCTCGTTTAAATTTTTTTTGTATGCACCAGAAGTTGCTTGTTTAATTATTTAGAAGTTGCATGCTTATTTTTTTTATGCACCAGAAGTTGTTTGTTTAATTTTATTTATGCAATCAGAAGTTGCATGTTTATTTTTATTTATGCACTAGAAGTTGCATGTATCTGAAGTTGCGAAATTAATTTTTCTTTATGCACATTTATTTTTATCGTATATTTACATTTATGTACATTTACTTTTATGCACATTTACTTTCTGTAAATTTATTTTATACACATTTACTTTTATCCATATTTATTTTTATTTATTTATGCACCTGTAGTTGCAAATTCATTCTATTTTATGCACCATAAGTTGCAAAAATTTTATTTTTTATATATGCACTAGAAGTTGCAAAATTTAGCACCAGCAATCTCGAAGATTAACTCTGAAATAATAATTTGAGAAAAGATGAAAAATATATATATTAAATAAAGATATTCCTTACCTTTTTATTTATTTATTTTGCTCTTGAAGTAGCAACAAGGGGAAAAGAGCTGTAAGATATATTGAAAACCAATATCATATTATATTGTGAATAAGGAAATTAATGAGTTGTAAAATAAGAAAATTATGAAACTTGTCTAAATAGTGGCACTCAATTCTCAAAAATGAATGTTGCAAAATAATGGCATAAATGAGACCAACGCCATAAGTCATTACAAGAAAATCACATAAGACAATGAGAAGATACAACAAGATATCATTTGTAACTGATTTCAAAATATGTATTTTTGATGTTGTATAAAAGAGCATTGGTTAAGTACCTGTTGTACACCAAAATATTTTGTCGAATTCTATTAAGTCTCTTTAAAAGAGAAAAAAAATATAGTTAATTATGTTTATAATTGAAAACCATTTCAGTAAGCTCTTAAATATTACATATGACTTTTAGCGGACTTCCTTGACCATATATTTATTCAGTTTATTTTATTTATTTGTGGAATCCAAAATGTCTGACATATGTCCAGCAGACATTGAACAACTAAAATAATAATTAGAAATTGAAAGACAAGTATTAATACAATATAATGTATTATAAATGTAATTTAAGACTCCAGAAGAGTTACTATTTTGTTGTCTGTATATAGTAGATAATGTTTTAAAATTGTGAATTACTGTTTCTTGTATATAAGCAAAATAATGAATTTTCATTAAAATGAAAAATCATGAATTCCGTACAATTGGTTCCGCATCATTCCCAGAAGTGAATACCACATATACAAGTCGTGATTATGAATGTGGATGCTGATGTGTAAGAGGTCAAGGTCGAAATTATACTTGTGACTGTGATGATTATATTAAGAAGAACACCCAAGAAAGCAGAAAGAATGCACAAAAAAAAATTTTAAATGGTCTAAAAATTTATGTCGTAGTAAAGGACATTTGGTATGTTTCTATGTACGCCCTAGAATCTTGTCGAGCTTTATTAAGCCGTCTTAAAGGCAAAGAGAAAATAATAATGTCGACTTGTTTATCACGATAATGAAAATGTTGATAACCGTAATGATATCATCCGCTGCATCTAAAGCACATTAACAAGAACGAGGTGGAAAAAGAACCGATGGACGATATTTCTGTATTTTGAGAAATATTCATTAGAACAACATGCAGCTTTTCTATTGATTTGTATTATGAAGGACTAATACAATTAAGTCAGATTTATTAGTAAACCAGAAGTTTATTGACTTAAAACTTATTTTTGCTTCTGCATATCAGATTTCGTCCAGTCGAAAAGTAATTTTATAATTTGACATGAACTTGAAGTTCACTAATTAGAAAAGTAATTTTATCATTAAACATGAACCAGAAGTTCAATAATTTGAAAAGTAATTTTATGATTTGACATGAACCAGAAGTTCACTAGTTTGAAGAGAAATTTCATGATTTGGCATGAAACAAAAGTTAACTAATCTCGGAGCAATGATGATGCAAATAATCACAGAGAATTCAAATATGCATCAATTAAAGAACCGGAAGATTCTTTTATCAAATGAATTTTCATGTGCTGCATATTATCAAAGGAGAATTAATTGTTAGACATCACAAATCAGGGTTGGGAATAAATCACCCAATTTCCATTAATCGAAATATATGTGGCCCTATTACTCTTTCATGTGGACCATATAGATATTTTATGGTATTAATAGATGCATCTATTAGATGGTCACATGTACATTTATTTAATCTCGAAATATTGTATTTGCGAGATTGCTTGCTCGAATATTCTAATTAAGATAATAATTTCTGGATCGTACAACTAAGAAAAATCGTCTTGATGATGATCAGTTAGCTACATCCCAAGTAATAATTGACTATTGTATGTTGATTTAGATTATAGTTGAGCATTGGCCCACAAACGCACTTAGAATGATCTAACATCATATCTTGTTAAGCGATTATAATTAATCGTTGGCTCCTAATAATAAAATGAAAGCTCGTCTTTTGATTGAGGCCATCAAATGATATATACTACAGCACTAATTAGAGTAAATCCAACATTTTATAATAAGTACTCCCCATTATAATTTGTGACCGGCCTGCAGCCGAGTAAATACTATTTAAAATCTTTTGGATGTGTAATATTTGTTCCGGTAGCTCCACCGCAACGCACAAAAATGGATCACAAATAAAAGTCGGGCATATATGTTAAGTTAAATTGCCCTGCATAATTTGATATCTTGAACTTCATCACACAAAATTATTCACTACATCTTAATTCGGATGGATATCCCTGGAGGATCATCCAAAAACACACCTGAAATGTGTTAGATGTTTGTAGACAAAATTCCAGAAGAAAGAATTAAATGAATACCAAAGTAATTATTGTGAAACAAATCAAATATTAATGAATATGTTCAAGATATAATAGACAATGAAAGTCCTGAAGAACTTGATTAATAATTAATGATAACATTAGGGGGAGAGAAACAAGAGCTGGAAAACATAAGTTATAACTTATATGGAATGCATCATTAATATCTTTCACTTAGATCCTCTAACAAGTTAATATGAACTAGAAGTTCATAAATTTATTAATGTGAAACAACATGTAATTATATTATTTATATTGATGCAAAAATGATATTCCAGCATTTAGTGCTCATTGAGATACCCTTGGATAATTCTATGTTTGAGATATGCCAGGAGCATGGTCGACCGATCGGTTCCAATGATAAAGATCCAAGGAAGAATAAAAGAGCATGATAAGAAAGTTGGCTTGAAGTTATCAATACTTCAAAAGAAATAAATTCTTCTGAAAAGAATATTGATGATAAAAGAGTAGAAGACAATGACGAGCAAATTACCCAGAAGAGGTTTAGGTACCTAACAATATTGAAAATAATGAGATCTCAATAAATTATGTCTCTACTAGAATAAATATGGAACCGAAATAAAATTGTGATTAATCAAAATTTAGTTATGCAATTGCAATTGATTTATAAATGAAAATGAGGATCTAGAATTAAAATTATTTGTATAATGTCGACGGATAAAGTATTGGCCAAATCGAAAGATGTGATTAAAGCATCATTATTTTCACTAGTGAAATATAAAATTGTGGACATGTAGTCCAAACACCTGGCGTTGTATAACGATAACTATAAGCGGGTATAACTTATAAGAGGGTGTTTTAAGAATATGTAATGAAAAATTAAATTGTGATATGCAATTATATTTCTAATTTTGTCGTCCCTGGAGGACTCGTTAACTTAGTAGCAAATTATTCATATCTCATTTGATTGCAATATATTAATGAAAATCCCTGAAGGATTTAGAATGCCTGAAGCATTTCAAACTCTCGAGAGATTTAATCTATTAAATTACAAAGATCTATGTACCAATTAATGCAATATTGAGATATGTGATAAAATTGCTATAACAAATGTTTGTTGAATGAATGTTATGTAATTGATATTTACCTTTTGAATGTTGATATATATATTAATGATTTAAAATTTTATGGTACTCTCGAAGAGCTCCAAAAGCTACCATATTATTCAAAAGAATATAAGATTAAATTCTTTAAGGCATAAAATATTATCTTGAATCATAAATTGAATATTATTTCCCGGAAGGAGTTATTGTTTCACAATCTATCTATTACAATGATATAATGTGGAGAAATCGCTTCCATTAAGATCATCAAGATAACTTGTTTTATGTATTGACAATTGAAGTAAAGGATGCTGAGTTATTTTCATGCATGAGCATGATGATTGTGAAACGAATATTTAACGAATCTCCTCAAATAATGATCCAGCAGATCTCTTCTTAAGCATATATTACAGAGATTGAACTTTGTCATCTCACATATAGTTGCATATATGAGGGGGAGAAATAATATGCACTGCACTCTTTTTCCCTTGTCTATGGTTTTTGTCCCAATGGGTTTTCCTAGCAAGGTTTTTAACGAGGCAGCTTTTGTGCGTAATATATAGAATGATGATGCACTCTTTTTCCTTCACTAGGATTTTTGCCCATAGGGTTTTATCTAGTAAGGTTTTAACGAGGCATATTTAATATATGAAATAATGATGCACTCTTTTTCCTTAACCAAGGTTTTGTCCTACTAGGTTTTCCTTATAAGGTTTTTAATGAGGCAACTTCTAATGCGTATGAAAGATAAAATATGGACATCCAAGGGGGAGTGTTATGAATATAATTAATGTGGATGTCCATTACTTGGCCCATAAGCAAAGATAGTTTATATATATAAGATCAGGTATCAAAATTAGATAATGATCGAAAATTTGTCACATCAAATTTATAATCAATAAATCATGTAGTGAATAAATTCATGTAATGAAGTTCAAGATATCAAATTTTGCCGGGCAATTTAACATAACATATATGCCCGACTTTTATTTGTGCGTTGCAGTGGAGCTACCGGAACAAATATTACACATCCAAAAGATTTTAAATAGTATTTACTCGGCTGCAGGCCGGCCACAAATTATAATGGGGAGTACTTATTATAAAATATTGTCTTTACTCTAATTAGTGATGTAGCATATATCCACAATATTGAAAATAATGAGATCTCAATAAATTATGTCTCTACTAGAATAAATATGGAACCGTAATAAAATTAAGATTAATCAAAATTTATTTATGCAATTGCAATTGATATAATAAATAAAAATGAGGATCTAGAATTAAAATTATTTGTATAATGTCGACAGATAAGGTATTGGCCAAATCGAAAGATGTGATTAAAGCATCATTATTTTCACTAGTGAAATATAAAATTGTGGACATGTACTCCAAACACCTGACGTTGTATACCGGTAACTTATAAGCGAGTATAACTTATAAGAGGGTGTTTTAAGAATATGTAATAAGAAAATTAAATTGTGATGTACAATTATATTTATAATTTTATCGTCCCTAATGGACTTATTAACGTAGTAGCAAATTATTCATATCTCATTTGATTGCAATATATTAATGAAAATCCTGAAGGATTTAGAATGCCTGAAGCATTTCAAACTCTCGAAAGATTTAATCTATTAAATTACAAAGATCTTTGTACTAATTAATGCAATATTGAGATATGTGATAAAATTGCTATAACAAATGTTTGTAGAATGAATGTTATGTAATTAATCAAAATTACATTTAGGAAACTATATATTTACCTTTTGAATGTTGATATATATATTGATGATTTAAAATCTTATGGTACTCTCGAAGAGCTCCAAAAGCTACCATATTATTTAAAAGAATATAAGATTAAATTCTTTAAGGCATAAAATATTATCTTGAATCATAAATTGAATATTATTTCCCTGAAGGAGTTATTGTGTCACAATCCATCTATTACAATGATATAATGTGGAGAAATCGCATCCATTAAGATCATCAAGATAACTTGTTTGATGTATTGACAATTGAAATAAAGGATGCTGAGTTATTTTCATGCATGAGCATGATGATTGTGAAATGAATATTTAACGAATCTCCTCAAATAATGATCCAGTAGATCTCTTCTTAAACATATATTACAGAGATTGAACTTTGTCATCTCACATATAGTTGCATATATGAGGGGGAGAAATAATACGCACTGCACTCTTTTTCCCTTGACTATGGTTTTTGTCCCAATGAGTTTTCCTAGCAAGGTTTTTAACGAGACAATTTTTGCACTCATTAATATATAGAATGATGATGCACTCTTTTTCCTTCACTAGGATTTTTGCCCATAGGGTTTTACCTAGTAAGGTTTTAACGAGGCATATTTAATATATAAAATAATGAGAAATCCTTATAAGGTTTTTAATGAGGCAACTTCTAATGCGTATGAAAGATGAAATATGGACATTCAAGGGGGAGTGTTATGAATATAATTAATGTGGATGTCCATTACTTGGCCCCTAAGCAAAAATAAATTTGGAAATGCTTATAAGAATGGAAGGAGTCATGGCAAGATATTTATTACTGTATATTCTATTGTATTTAGGTTAGATTATTTTCTTTATTGTAATTCTAAATCAGGCAAGAAATTTCTTGGCCAGCACTCACCCTCTACTATATAAAGAGGGCAGTGACTATTGTATTCAGGAATCCACAATTCAATGAAATTCTCTCCTTCCATTTCTCTCTTTTATTGTTCTTTTGTTCTTTATTTTATAACAATTTACTCAATATTTGTAATGTTTATATTTGGGTTAGCTGAAAATTTTGAGTTTGATTTACAAAATTATTATTTAGAATTTAGAAGTAAATGTTGAAAGTGTCATGCATTCAACTTTCAAAAAAAAAAAAAAAGCGGCATGCATTCCTTAAGTTCACTCAGGCAATTTATATGTAATTCATGTTACATGCATGGAGCTCACAATTCGTCCAAAATCCAAATATATGAAGGCTGTGAGCATTTCCTTCTACATGCCCCATTTTTCTTAGAAGAATCCACAAATATAAGTGAACTAGAAGAAATAATATTATGTTAGATATTTGAGGAGAATCAAACAAAAATATAACTATTTTGGTTTATATTTTTGCAAATATACCATAAGGGAGCTGATACTGTGCGACGGTACTGTAACGACCATATAGCGACGGTATATAAAAAACATATAAACTGAAAACAAACTGTATATAAAAATTCATTCGGTAAACAATATATATTAAAAAAAAATGAAAGCAGTATATAGCGTATATAAAAATGCGAGAAAACAATATATAATTTTAATCCGTCGCTATATGGTCGCTACATTACCCCGTCGTGATTTCCTATTTAACTGTACCATATTTGTACCAAAACTCCAAATATTTGTAGAATTGTGATATTATTTAATGAATCATATATCCACTATAAGTACTAGCACATAGAAACCTTTCTATGAGAAAATAGCCAAGGGAAATGCAAGTTTTTGAATCATATTGGTCGAATTGTGGTATTGTTCAATGAATCATATATCCACTTCTCACTTCTTCCACACAGAAACTCTTTTTATGAGAAAAAACGAAGGAATATGCAAGTTTTTGAATCCTAATTCCTAATGAAATTTTTTTCTTGGATTATGTGATCACATCGGTTAGAGAGTGCGACTCCTAACCGTTGATTCAAAACTCTTTTTATTATTATTATTTTTTTGAGTAAAATTAGATTTTTTTTTTATTATATGATGTTTAAATATCTACATTTGTATTATCTGTGAGACTTGTTGCATATATGTTAACATGGGTAGTTCATGTAATTTGTGATGGAATCTTAAGACAAATTTGGTTTACTATAATGAAAGATATTTGAATACACGAATTATCTTGTGAATATTACACATATTTTTTTTTATGCTCGAAAAGGTGATTGCCTACTGAGATTTTATCATATAAATAATAAAAAGGAGAGGGAGTTTGTTACATAGGGAGAGATTTGCACTGATTTCCATGTGTGGAACACATATTTGAATTGAGAGTTATGACTTGTGGCTTGTTAGAATTATTATAATAGCATAATGTAAAATTTCCAAGTAACAAAAACGAATAACAAAACCTTCCTCTTTTAGTTCAGGTAGGCGATTGCCTACTAAGGATTTCATTTAGTTTTTGCCTTTCACTTACAGGAGAATTAATTAATTTTCACTTAATAGTGTTAACACACATTGCATTAAGTTAATCCAGTACAAAATAAAATTAAAACGGCAATAAATATAAATTTAGGGGCCGGGCATGGCATGTGCATGTGATGGTCAATGCCAAAGTAGCAAGAGCTGTCATGATGTATGAAAATTGAAAAGTATATATATATAAGCACTGTATGTATGATTTTTTTTCATTATTAATCCGGAAAATCATGCAGTTTTGGTAAAACAAAACGGTGCATTTAATATTTTTTATTTACATAGTACACATGATGGTACCATGCATCCATGCACGATGTATTATATAACCATCAAAGTTCTAATTATAGTACTAATTAATCATTAGTGATTAATATAAACTCGTGCGGGCTATTTAAAAAATGAAAGAGTTGAGATAATGAATATAATATATCCAGCTGTCATCTTGTTTTAGTTAATACTACTATTAATTGTATGAAAATATCTAAAATCTTTGATAGCTGCCAATGAGCATATAACCTAGTGGTTGATTGTAAATGACTTATAGTTTAGTTGGTTAAAATACTTGCATGTGTAGTAAGAAATTATGAGTTCAATTTTCGACAAATACAATATAATACATATTTAGCAAAGTCTCTCAACCCAATATGTTGAACATAGAAAACACTAGTGATTGATTGCAAATAACAATAAAAAAATGAAAATAAATAGAGATATAGTTTAAAAAATGCGTGAACTTTGTAACAATTTTTTTTGATGAATATTGCAACAATTACTTTTACATACGGGGCGATTTACCAATCACCTCTCTTTTACAATACCACCTAAATTAAAAAAATTTACCCCCAACAATTTTTAACAACCAGTACATTTTTCTACTTTAAAGAATGCAATATATATAGTTAACTAATTAATCCATTATAAATATGTAAATTTCTCCATTTTCTCTCATCTAAGAGCTGAAATGAGGGAACAAAACACCACCTCCTCACAAGGTATGATCAAGCCCGTGTCATAATCAAAATGAAACTCTTCTTCGGCTCGCCGGAGCAGCGACTGAAAGACATGATTTGATAAGAAAGAAATCGGTACGACATATCTCGTTCTGTTGTCACCAACATAGACCACAAAGTGCCCTTTCGGTACATCAGATGGAAAAGTTTCATCATAGTCTATATTCTGCTGCTTTCTGCCGAGGCTGGAGCAGCGTTTTATGATCTTCTTCAGCCCGGGTGTTTGGGAGTTCTTGCCTTGCTTCCCCAAAGCCATTTGTGTACTATGTTTGTACTTTCTAGAGAGAGAAGAGGTATCTTTTACTATTTTTTTCTAGTGAGAGAGAGAACTTTTATTTTGGATGGTGGAAGTTGAAGAGGATCTAAGGGGTTATATAAAGAAAGTTAGAGAGAGAGAGAGAGAGAGAGAGAGAGAATAGATAGCTACACAGAGAGAAGCCAGAGAGAGCATGGGCATGTGGGGGTGGGGTAGAAGGGGGAAGGACAGAGCATGAGCATGGTGTGTGGGTGTGCTAGTGTGTGTGATACACTTATATGAGAGTTTAGTTATTTTAGTTTATTTTGAAAGAAATTATGACATGAAGGGCTGAACTTCCCGTGGCTTTGTTCTCTATTGCGAGGACATTTAGGACCCCCTACTTACCAACTTATCTATTCTAAGATCGGGTTTAAATATTCAGCAACATTGATATTATTATACCACCAAAAAGTGGGAAAATGTTTTTTTATATATTATATATATAGGGTGCTTGTGAATATATGACGGTAAACATTTTGAATAGTTCTTAAGTGAAAATTTATGCATGTTGGCCTATTTTGGGTTTATGTTTATGGGAGCAGGTTAGGTGTTTGGAAAATAGATGGAATTTTGTTTCTAAGAACGAAATTTGATTTCAATCTACAATCATAATCGTTTTTCTTTATTTGAATATATTTTCTTTCATTTTTATGTAAAACTTATGATCACTGTTTAATAAGATAATTATGGAAGCTGTAATGAAAAATTGAATAAATATTTATTTAAGTATTTTTTTTTTCTCAAAAGCTTGAGAATCAATTTTTTTTTTTTTCAAAAGCTTAGAATTTGGGGTGATAATTACATTTCCCTTTAGAAGCCAAATTTTTGTTAGATATAGAACCATAGAATTCTTCTGAAGCATACATCTGGTATACTTTAAATTAGTTGACATGCATGCAAACCTAATTAAACGTTATCATTTAAGAGAAATGATTACATCTTAACCAAAAATAATATTATGATTGCATAAATCAGGTCCACAGTGGTCCAAAATATAGAGTTCAATTTCATTTTTTTTTGAAGGAAAATTTCATTTTTGTTGCAAGAAGAGTTTAGTTTTTGCATCTCTAACAATATTTTACAATTTTTGTATTCCCATTCATCCATAGATCAACTTTGTTTGTATTAATTTTGGTTTTCCAAGTTTTCGTTGTCTTCGTAATGCAATTGTTAATAATTAATAACAACAATATGCAATCGTATATTGAGTATTCCTTAAAAAATAATTTTACATTAGAAGTTGATACTGCATGACGGGTACTATAGCGACCCTGTAGCGACAGTATATAAAAACTGAAAAAAACATATAAACTGAAAACAAATAGTATATAAAAAATAATTTCTGTAAAATAGTATATATTTAAAAAAATGAAAACAGTATATAAAAACATATAAACTGAAAATAAAGAGTATATAAAAATTCATTCGGTAAACAATATATTTAAAAAAAAATGAAAACAATATATAGCATATATAGAAATGCAAAAAAACAGCATATAACTTCAATCCGTCGTTACATGGTCGCTACAGTACTCCGTCATGATTTCTCATTTTCCTTTAAAATTTTTGTAGGAGTAGGATGGTACAATTTTTCAAAATACTTACCACTCAAGTAACTACCTTTTGCATATTAATTTTCTAGTTACTTACATATAAAAGTGCAAAGATAAGTGCATACTTAATGAAATGATAGTAACATAACATTTTATATGGACAAACAAATTTCTATGAAAAAGGCTTAACATACACTCCAGTTGGCATAAATTTAATATTTGCATTTTTTCAAAGGATAAAACTAACTCTAATAAATATATATATTCTCTTCCTTGATTTGGACTAAATAGTGAGTCTATTTTCTGTGCAACTCTCGGTGTAGCGAATATTTATATAGCGCTTATCCCATCATTCACTTCATTTGTACATCACACAAGGATTAAAACACTAAACTGCATTTTGTTCACAAACTTAGTATCTCATTTATTTAATATTTACATTACTTCTTTTTACAAAATCTCTTAATTAATTAATTAATCAAGAGGAACAAAAACAGAAAATAAAATGGATTGCTATATAAAACACATCATAATAAAGAGCAAAGAGAAGATTCAAATTCTACAAAAATAGACTTAAGTAACAAAGCGAGAGAAAGGCATGTGCATGTGCAAAGAAGGGACAATGCAATTTAATGGAGAAGGTTTCTTAACTATAATGGCTCGTGACCACTAAGGACGCAATTTGTACAATCCGTGATCCTTCTTATCATTCAAATTAATTAATCCCATTTCTTATCTTTAACTCATATTTAATCATGAAAAAAAAGGATAGCCAGTCAATAGCTTATTGTTTTTATTATCTTGGTTGGATATCTATTATGAAATTCAATAGGTCGATATTTAGTGCTTGAGCTTATTTTTGTATTTTTTTTTTAGTCTTTTGCAAGGTGATTATACCATCACTTAAAGAAAACTAAAATTAAACTATATGTATTTAATAGTCCTTCCTTCTAAGAAATAATCTTCTGCGATCATTAAAGACGTGTGCCCTGTGAAGCGAGTCAAAATTTGTAAGCCATACATCTTTTTTTTTGGCATAATGGAAAAAAGCTTTTTGTTGCACTTCCATTATTTGAAGCCAATGAGTTTTGAAGTAAGCCATACATCTTCAAAACATATATAATAAATACATCTCTTCTTTTAAGATAAAATTTTAATAGGTTACAAATTATTTATTCTTATAAATATCATACACAATATACAATCAACATAAGATTTATACTTTCTTCCACATTTAAAAAAAAAAAAATTTATACTTTCTTCCATAAACAGAGGATTTTGAACAACAGAGAAGGCTTATTCCTGTTATGTTTTTTTTTTTTAATTTTATTCATGTTATGTTGTATTAAAATGAAATAAGATATCACTACAAGAAATCTCTCATGCGATAAAAGTATATTTTAAGCTCCGCTTCCGGCAATAAAACACACCACAAAAGCAGTAATCTAAACCTTGTGGAAATAAGAAAAAACTAAGTAAAATTGTACACGAAAACAGCTTTACTATTGACAAATATACGTATGAGATAAAAATAATTACAAATATCACACATCATATATGAAGATAAAATTTTGATAGACCCGTAACCCATTTACTTCTTTTATACACCAAAAGATGAGCGCGGTTTTAATTAATGCAGTCACTAATGTTTGTTAACGGTGCAAAATATGCCAACTGAAAGCTAATAATACTTCTTATACACACACCAAAAGAAGAATGAGATTTTAATTAATGCAGTCACTAATGTTCGTTAACGGTGTAAAATATGCCAACTGAAAGCTTCCAAATAATTAAATTTGAAATTGACAATCTATAATGGGATTTGACTATTTATCCGCTTCTGTAATCATTGAACTTATCCTATTGATGGCGCAAAATGTGACAATTGATAGCTAAGTACTTAAATGATTAAATTAGTTTTGATAGTCATAATGGGATTTGACTAGTTATATCAACTTTAAAAATTTATTAAATTCAGCTAAACCATAAAAGAAAAAAAATTCGACTATTCAACTCATAAGAATGAAAAATGAAAATTAATGATGAAGAGACCGAGAGTGAGTCAAAAAGTAAACATATTTTCGTGAAGTTGATTACAATAAGATGTTAATTTTTATTCTTTAGAACAATAAGAGTTTCGTTACAATTTTAACGGACGTCTCCGGAGAGACGGAAAAAAAAACAATAAGAGTTGGCATTTTTTTTATTGTTTTATTTTTTATATTAGTTGCATAATTAGTTTCAGATTTGTGAGTTCAATTTTTAGATCCAAACTAAGTATATCCATAATCATCTTATAGTCGGGAAGCAAAAAATAATCATGTTATATTGTAATTGTCAATATATACGATATTCAGGAAGTTATTTATTCATAAATATAAAAGGCCAAATTTCACCTGTATACCCCTACAAAACCATTTATATTTTTTAATGTGATTAATGTTTTATTGTTATTAGTTACTTTATTTAAAAAACATAATAATTTACTGAAATCTTTTTAACAAATGACTATTATATACCATTATTTTTATTATTTCATTTTTTTTTTCAAAAATTGTAAAGTTTTGTTTCAAATAGCTCTATTTTGAACCTGCCATACATAAATAAATCAAAAAAAAAAACATAAAGTGTCTTAATATAGATTCTTACCTTATTTACATAGAGTTAAAAATGAGAAAATAAAAAATGGTAAAATCAACACTAATTGTACCAAGGATATTCATGATATACGACTATATGAGTGACTTTATAAGGACATTAATGATATTTCACTTTTTGTAAGGGTATATATGTTATTATATTTTGTAGGGTACATGCGAATTTCGAACTCATAACTTCTTGAAAGAGAACGATAGTGCATAACCCCTCTTACTAGGCGATGTTTTGGGCTTTTGGCAGTCTACAATATAAATAAAATAAAAAACGTAGCACAAAAATTGCAATTACACATCATTTTAAAATAAAACTTCATTTGTAATTTAAAATAGAAAAAAATCAAAATCAAAATAAAAGCTTGTGATGTTTCTCAAAAGAAGGAAGCAGAGCCTCCATTTGTATTATTTTTCACCACTCACAAGTCACAATACTTTGAGTCCTACATGGGCGAGATCCAGCACGCCTCTATAATATACATGCCCAAATTACCCCACAAGAATTCTCGTGGTTAATTTCACAATTAATCCATCCAAAACTAACTCCTACATCAAAAATAACTTAATTTCTCATCGTAGCGAGGCGGTCAAAGATCGAAAGACAACTTCCTCACAAGGAATAGTCAGACCAGTGTCATAACCGAAATCAAACTCTTCCTCCGCGCATCTGAGAAGATACTGGAACTCGGGGCGAGATAAATATGAAATTGGTACAATGTGTCTGGTTCTGTTTGTGCCTACATATACCGCAAAATGGCCTTTCGGTACATCTGTAGGAAACGTCTCGTTGTACTCGATTCCTTCTTGTTGCTTTTTGCCAAGGCTAGAGCAGCGTTTGAGTATCTGCTTCAGTACAGCTGATTGGGAAACCTTGCTTTGTTTCTTCATGGCCATTGTTTATTTTTGAGAGAAGCTTTTGTATCTTGAAAGTAAGTTTTTGTGTGTGTGCGTGTGTGTGAGAGAGAGAGAGAGAGAGAGAGAGAGAGAGAATGAGTGTTTTAGTTGTGAATGAGAGTTAGAGTGCGTGAAGGGGTATATATTAAGGGGAGGTTGATATTGGACGTATGATGGACCGAGTTCCTCATCTCCATTTGATACAAAGAAATGAAACTTTCATATCATGTCACCCAATTAAACTATAACTGAGAAATTAATAATGTATATGATGTAAATAATATTCGTAGAAAGGTACATTTGTATATATAACTTAAATCGTATAATAAGTCAGTATGGTACAATGCTTGAATTTCTTGTAGTGGTGAAATATAAGGAGATCTCAATTGTTTGCTAGAAATGGGGAGGATGAGATCAAAGAGAGAAAAACAATAGCATGTGAGGGTGGGGGTCAACTGACTTAGAAGTAAATGAGAGTTGGTTTAGTGAGTCTATTGTTAATTAATATAGACAAATTTGGTCTCACAGTCTTGTGGGCTGGTAAGCTTGTCTCACTGCCTTGTAGTATTAAGGGCCCTCTCTCTCTAGCAACTTGCCTCTTATTAATGCACAAATTAAGCTCATCTCAAAAAATTTAGAGCCATTGGCGGTGGAAATGGAAGTAAAATTTATATTTATTTATTTCATATGGTAATATCGGTCAATGGTGCATGATAATATATATAAAAAACGCAAGGAGATATGGTTAATAGTTTAATGAGGCACTTCCATTCCCAAAACTTTGGCAATTTTTCCACACCGTTCTTTGACAAAGGCATAATTGGTGCCTTTCCTTTATTTTATAAAATTATTGTTCCTTTTTTAGTGCTCGTGCAACTATGTACGGACATGGCTTTAATAAAGATGATCATAATATCTAATAGATAACTATAATTATATTCTTAAGTTTGCCTCAAAAAAATAGATAACTATAATATTTACGTAAATATCCAATCATTAGTAAAAATAAAAAACACAAGAAATATAAAGAGAAGTAAATGAAGTGTTTTTTACTTGGTACTTGCTTCTAAGCAGTTAATAAAGGCTTGAACAGGGCCAACAAAGTTAATTAAAATGCAAAAGAAAAAGTTGATTTAATCCAAAAAAAGAGAGCGTTAGAATACTTGTCACAATTTGAGAGATGCTAAATTGTACAAAAAAACAACCAAGTACCAAGTTGTACATGTAGTGGTGATGGTCCAAATTGTACCCCCCCTAATAAAATTGCAGAAAATATTATTCTTCTAAATTAATGATCAACATTATGTCCAAATTTTGAAAATGAGTTTGCAATATTTGAGAATATAGGGAAAATAGAAATCACGCCCTCTTTGGAGACTCACTGGGCGCGACCTGTAGCTGCGCGCGACAGGTCTAGAGGCTAAAATTCGTGATTTTCTATTTTTCCGTCGCTCTGACGCGTCACCCTTGCTATATACTATTTTGGTCGGAGATATATTTCATCATATATATAATATTTTGTTCGAGTAATAACATAATTATATACTGTTGTATCACCATCTATATACTGTTTTAGTCTGAATTATATATTTGCTATATATTTATATACTATTTGTCTGAACTATATACTGTTTTGATCTGAAGTATATATACTGTTTTATCAAAATAGTATACCAACTATATACTGTTTTGATCTAAAGTATATATACTGTTTTATCAAAACAGTATACCAACTATATACTGTTTTGATCTGAATTATGCATATTATTTTGCTTGTCTGGACTATATACTATTTGTTTGAATTATACACCATCTATATACCGTTTGTGTCGCTGGGTATATATATTGTTTTATCAAAATAGTATACCAACTATATACTGTTTTGATCTGAATTATACATATTGTTTTGCTTGTCTGAACTATATACTGTTTGTTTGAATTATACACCATCTATATACCGTTTGTATTGCTGGGTATATATACTGTTTTATCAAAATTGTATACCAACTATATACTGTTTTAATCTGAATTATACATATTGTTTTGCTTGTCTGAACTATATACTGTTTGTTTGAATTATACACCATCTATATACCGTTGTGTCGCTGGGTGCTGTTTTTAGATCTGAGCTTGCAGCAGCCATGGTGTCGTGCTCTAGGCGTTGCGGCTCAGATGGGAGACGCCGGGGCTGGAGTTTTTCGTTCTCCCGTCGCGCCACGTCAGCAGTCGCGCGCGGGACATCCCCAAACAGGACGCGCAATATCAGGACCAGAGAATATATGCATTATATATTTGCAGTACTCATTGTCTTTATACATACATTAATAGAATTTGCATTAATTTTTTTAAGAATGAAAAATTGTAAAAATTTAAGAAGTTAGAAGTAATCGTGATGGTCCAAACTAAAACAGAAGAAACAGAATAATTTCCATTTTGAAGGCCAACCATGGCTGACATTTTAACGACTCCAACATGAAAGCTCCTTTTCTCCCTGTTGTCCCTATCCTATGATATGCTCAAGTCATAGAGTTATTTTTTGAAGTAATCTTACAATAAAAATACAAAAAGAATGTGCTTGAAATTAGAACTGTAATATTTTCATTTCGAACTAGAAGAGGTTGAATTTTTTTTCTGCTTGATTTGTCATAAAAAAACTACATTTAGCTCTCAGGTTTCAAATTCTGAAAACAAGAAAAAATATATTATTCGATTTTCTAGAATTTAAAAAATGCTATTTGTACAAACTCAAACTTAAAAAACATTATTGTTACAATTTTTTTATTATAAGGTTATTTCACAAAGCAACTCTATGACACATAATGCATGCAATTACTTCATTTTCTGTTTAACATAAATAGGTCAATTCTATAACATATCATCACCTAACTAGCAATGAAAAGCCATAAATATTAGGTGGTCTCGCTCGTGTTCTGTTTTGTACAAAAAGCTTGTCATGACTTTACGTTGAGAGAGACTTGCAATGTAATATACTCTCTCTTTCAACTATATTTGTACATGACATGTCTTAATAGAGACATGTAACAGTTATATAATTATATTCCCTGACTATTTTCACGCAAGAATATAAGCCTTAGTTTCAAATATATTCCCTTACAAATGTATACGAAACTGTTAATAAAAATAATAAATTAAAGCTAATGATTCAATTACCTTAATCAATTACATTATTTAAGCCCAACGAAAAAAGCCTATATCCTGATAGGCCCAAAATTGTTTTCCTTATAGCTTCATTATAAATAAATAAATAATCATATTCCTTAACTACTTTCACACAAATTCAAATTTCAAATATATTTGTTCACCAATGTATCTGAAACTGTTTTAAATACTAATAATTGAAGTTACTGCAGTCTGTTTTCCTGCATTTTACTGCAATTTACTGCATTATATTTCCTGCAATTATTGCAATCTGTTTTCCTGCAATTTACTGCAAGCGATTTCTGCATTTTACTGCAATTTACTGTAATATACTGCACTATATTTCCTGCAATTACTGCATTCTGTTTTCCTGCGGTTTACTGCAATCTATTTCTGCATTTTACTGCAAATTTACTGTAATATTCTGCAGTATATTTCCTTCAATTACTACAATTCAGTAGAAGTGATTTTTGAAGGAGATCTCACTCGGGAATTTGATTTTAGCACGACAGGGGTTCACTATTCTTTGCAAGTGAATTATACAAGCAAATTGATTACTGCAAGAGTTTGCTTTGAACGTGATTTTGGAACAGTAGCACGAAGATTTCAGCTCGATTTTGGGCTTTTAAAGCAAAAGCTACATTAAAAACAAAGAAATTCCAGCATTTATTACAAATTGCAAAAAATATTGCGGTTATTTCAGCATAGTATTATTATAAATCGCAGAAATTTCAGCAAACCTTTAGGGTTATGTCACATTTTCAGCATATTCAAACCTTTTGAGGTATGTTCTGATATTTTTTTGTAATAGTAACAAATAGCTAAACTTTCTCTTCTAAGAATTTAGGCTCATTTTGTTGAGTAGTTTTTAATTAGGCATCATTTTTTGTATCCCTATTATCTTATGAATTTTCATCAATTATTGCTTGTCTTTTGGAATGTTCGAGGAATTGGTGTTTTACCAAAATGCAATGTTGTTAAGAATTCTCTTAGAAAACTTAAGTGCTACCTTCTTTGCCTTCAAGAAACTAAATGAAATTATGTATCGCCCTTTACGCACACGCTAGTATGCTCGCCATCCATCAATAATGCAATTGTAAAACCCGCAAACAACGCATCAGGTGGACTGCTAACCGCATGGTCAAATGATTATACTTGCACATCCTCGCACATATTTCATTTCTCGATCATTTGCATACTCACATTTCGCAACAACTTCACTTTTATGCTCACCAACGTTTATGGGCCTACAGCCCACCAGCAAAAAACGACATTCCTTCAAGAACTAAATGACACTAGGCTACTTAACGACCTTCCATGGATAGTCCTAGGCGACTTTAACATGGTTAGGGATTTAGATGAAACAACGGGATCCAACCACACACTAGAAGAGATCCTCCTTTTTAATGAGAATTTCAATGAGTTGGAACTCTAAGAACTTAACCTACTTGGGAGAAATTTTACTTGGTCAAGTAGGAGGCCTACTCCCACATTTAGCAAATTGAATAGATATTTTCTATCACATCATTGGCAAAACTTTAATCTTATTAGTAAACTAGAAGCAAAAATAGCAATCACGTCCCGATCCAGCTCACCTTTTCGCAACCCACAAGGCAAGCTAAGACTAGATTTAAATTTGAGCTGTTTTGGCTACGATACAAAGAAGCAAATGAATTAGTGCAACGAACACGCGGAGGGGGGGGGGGGGGGGGGGGGGGGGGGGAGCAAAGGATATCGGAAAATGCAGCAAAAAATTTCGCACTCAAACTTAACAAATTAAAGATAGTGCTAAGACAATGGGCAAAGAAAAAATTCTCCAATTTAAACAGCAACGCCAACAGAGCTGTGTTTATAGTCGTCAAATTGGACAAAGTCGAGGAGGCCCGGACACTATCCAATACAGAAATGAAGCTAAAAATTGCACTTAGAAAGGTCATATTTGAGTAAGCAAACATCGAAGAAACAAAATGGAAGCAAAGATCACGATGTAAATGGTTACAGGAGGAGGGCCAGAACACCAAATACTTCCATGCAATTACTTCAGCAAACTGGCAAAATAATTACATCAGTTCTATCCTAGTAAATGGATCCGAACTAACAGAGCAAGTTCAAATAGCACATAAATTCAACCAATTTTACAAAACAACACTAGGATCAAGAGTAGAAAATGGACCCCCATCACAGCAATTTATGCAACAGATACCCCAGTCCTCAGACCTAGGGGGAATGGGAGCACAAATATCCGAACAAGAAATTAAGCAAGCGGTTTTTGACCTCGCAAAAAATAAAGCATCAGGACCGGACAGCTTCCCAACGGAATTTTACCATGACTATTGGAAAACCATTAAAACGGACCTATCTTGGTTATGCAAGGAATTTGAGGGGAACAACCTAGATCTTTGGCGCATTAACAAAACACAAGTATCGCTGGTGCCTAAAACAGCGATTGCAAAAACGGTCACGGATTACAGACCAATTAGTGTATTGGACGGACCTATCAAAATTCTAACAAAATTTTTAGCAACGAGACTACAAAGCAAAATGCCAGAACTAGTATCAGAAAATCAGACAACATTCATCAAAAACAGGCAAATAATAGAATCTTTTTGTAGCAACAAGGGAATACATCAATTTCCTACACTAGAGCAAAACACCAACAGTCTTCTATAAGGTGGACTTCACTAAAGCGTTTGATACAGTCAACTGGCAATACCTTGAAGGTCTAATGGAAAGAAAATGATTCCTGCAAAACTGGATACTCTGGATAAGAAACCTTCTCACATCATCCAGTTCGACCATCAAAGTTAATGGCCAAATTCAGCCATTCTTCTTCCACAAATGAGGCCTTCGGCAAGGGGACCCCCTATCCCCACTCCTCTTTAACTTGATAGCTGAATCGCTACAACATCTGATAAAGTACATCAATTCTTTAGCACCAAAATCGCAGAAAATGCAAATTAAGGCAATTCAGTATGCAGATGACACACTCATCATAACTGAAGCACACACACAAATCTGCAGCTCATCCACCTTGCCCTGTAATGCTTCGGCAAGATTATAGGCCTCAAAATCAACCATAGCAAGTCCTCATTTACCGCAATTCAAGTACCGACAGAACTCGAGAGGTCGGTACAATAATTATTACAATGCAGCAGCCATCAATTCCCTATGAAATATATGGGGCTTCCTTTATCACTGCAAAACCAGTCAAAGCAGCTTTTCTCCCAATGATAGAAAAAATACGGGCGAAAGTAGCAGGCTGGTCCACCAAATATCTATATATCGCAGGGAGAATAACCCTGCTTAATTCGGTACTTTCAGCAGCCCCGCTATATTTTATGCAAGATTTTCTTCTACCACAAGGGGTCATAGAGGAAATAGATAAAATTAGAAGAAATTTCCTCTGGAGCGGGACTAATGAATACCAGAAAGGAAAACACCTTGCAAAATGGGAATTCGCCCGCACCTCCAAGAAAAATGGGGGTCTCGGGGTTAAGGACCTCAAGCTCCACAACAAATGTTTGCTTATGAAATGGATCTGGAAGATCAAAGCAAAGCATTCAGGTCTATGGACCACAGCAATAGAGCAATGCTGTGGGTCGCATAATGAACCATGGAATTGCAGATCAAAAAGCTTCTTCAAAGATCTAGAAGTCGCATTGCCTATGGTCATTAATAGGGCAAAAATGCAACTCGAAAATGGGGCAAAGGCCAAATTTTGGAAAGATAAATGGCATGACGGTATTTTTGTACAAACTTTTGACGGACTCTACCGAAGAGCTGTTAACAAAGACTTGATGGTCAGAGAAGCACTTTTTGGCCAACAACCTATCCAATAGGACAGAGCACTCAGCTCTACCTTTGAGCATGAAATGGCAAAACTTTGGGCAACAATTGGGGATGTCACCCTCAATAATGAGGACAACACAATAATATGGCAACCATAAAAAACAAAATAATTTTCGGTCCAATCAGCATATGTATTCTTTGCAGATAGGGGCCACAATAAATCGTTTGGCAAATTCATCTGGAAAATAAAAACTCTTCTAAGAGTTAAATTTTTCGCATGGCTTATGAGTGACAAAAAGCTGAACACAAGAGACAGACTATTCAAAAAAGGATGCATACAAACGACACAGTGCAGTTGTACGCACGCAATGTGGGTCAAAGCATGCAGCATATTTGTCAAAATCCCACCACCAGTAATACACTCCCCGATAAAACAGCTGGATGCTTAAGAGAATCAGCAAAATGCAAAGAAAAAAATGGGGGTACTGTCTGGAGTGCAACCTGCTGGGAAATCTGGAAAGAAATGAATGCCAGGATCTTTCGAAACAAAAGAAGCAGCAAGGAACAAGTATTCTCCATCATCCTGGAAAATGTCCACGAATGGGGAAAAATGAAGGGCACGGCTCAAGACCGACAAGAAGCCCAACGATCATCAGAGATCCAGCTTGACGGGAGATTAGCCTAGACTTGTTAGGACATAGGCTTTTCTTTTATTCTTGAGCTATCTTCACGTTCAGGAAATTGCTTGTAAATTAAAACTGTTGTATCGCTTTATGTTAATTAATGTAAAGTCTAAGTAGGTAAATTGCCTACAATTCTCAAAAAAAAAAATTACTAATAATTCAATTAGCCTAATCATTTAATTAATTTAAGGGCTAAGAACATAAGCCTAATTATTTCAGATCAGCCCAATTTTTTTTTCCAATTTGTTCATAAAAACAAATAATAGGTCCAAAATTTTTGGAACTAAGCAATTGGGCCTATTTTTATATAATTCAGGTCCAATGAAATCTAAAGGAGAATTCTCAAAATATATCCCAATCATGTATATATTCTGTTAATTATATATTAATTAATAAATTTTAAATTATATATTAAATATTTAGGCTAAATATTATATTATATATTTTACTAATTGATATTAACTTGTAAATGAGTGATTATCTTTATATAAGGGTTATTTCAGGATGAAAAAGTGGATTTAGGGAGTTTTTAAATTAATTAACTTTATAGGAAGTTATTTGAAGAATCCAAAATATAAAGGGGTTATTTGAAATATTCAGAATTTTTTTTTATAAAATTCCCCTGTATGAAAATGGCCCAGCTGATAAATTTCTCAGGGTACATTTTACTCTAAATCAAAAATATTAATTTAAAAGAAATAAGCTTTTTTACAATAAAAAAAGAAATAAATCTTTTACAAGAAACAGAACTAAAAATTAATTTAAGAGAAATATTAATTTAAATATATATTATATATAGTTTTTCTTTTTCTTTTTCTGTTGACTTTTGTAAGTAAATATTGATCAAAAGTAACAGAAAAATTCTGGTAAAAAAGAAAAAAGAGGACTCTGACTCTGTATAATTAAGCCGCCTGTTCATCTGACTGATTGTTACATTTTACTTTCTGGTCTCAAAAAGAGACAATGCATAATAATTTACCAGTACATTTCATTTTCTGTTAGCTTAGTGATGCGAGCCTTATCTCCTCTCTCTCTTCCTTTCTTTTCTTTCCCTTCATCCTCCTCTCTCTGTCTCTCCATTTCAATTCAAATGGAAACCAAGAGTTGAACTGAATGTATATGTTTTTAATTCAGAAAGACATGCATATATTTCTTCTTTTCTTGAAAAAAAAAATATGAAAAAAATTTAGATAAAATATTTCATTGGGTTTTGTGTTTCATGATGTAAAGTTTCAACAGCAACAAGAAGAAAAAAAAATGCAATGACGTGACGTCAGAAAAAATCACATTTTTCATCAGTTATAATTTCTGTATTTCTTAATAAAAATGTATATATCCATATTTAAAATATTATAGAACATCTTGTCGGACTGAGTTATACAGTCCTAAATAATTATCCCTTGTTTATTCTCTAAATCAAATATCTCCCAAGAAAACGTCAAATCAAACACAAATTACCCACACTGAAAAAGGTAATGCATTTTTATTTCTGATAAGTTTGATTAAAATTATCAATATCAAAGTTGAAAAAGTAGAATCTGGCAGCAGAGCCAAACTCTGTCTTAGCCGCCTGTTTTCTGATTTTGATGGAATCATTTCTTTTTTCCTTTTTTTTATCCCACAAAAACATTTTTCCATTTTTTTCGCAAAAAAGACCCAATTATTTTCCTCACACGTGTCAATTCATGCTTTGCCCTCGTCACACGAGCCTTATCGCTGTACTGTTCTTTCTTCATTATCTATCTCCATTTTTAGCATAGCCTAGAGTTTTTCAGTATAAAAAACTATGAAGTTTGGTGAATATCTGTTTTGCAGTAATGGAGATGATGAATAAGTGAATGATTAATATACGAAAGGATTGTATGGGCAAAATTATGAAAACAATACAAATAATTTTGTTCAAAGGTGCAAAACTTAAAATCTGAAAGGACTTTTATCATACAAATAAAAGCATTATAATTATAGAGTACCTTTGTTTATTGTAGTAGTTAGTATCTAACCCATGAAATTATTTTGAGATTTACTGTACTAAAATATCTTGTTCATTTAATTTAATTGAGATTTATCATCATAAATTCATGATTCTTGAGATTTGGATATACATGACATGAATAAATTGATGAGATATTATATTCCACTTTATTCAATATACGTGTCCAATTTTATCAAACAACGTTTCCCAACTCAGTTTTCAAATTGAAGCACGTAGAAGTTCATAACAAAAAGATTTTCAAATATTCAAAATTCTGAATTCAAAAAAAGAGCTCAAACAAATAATTACATCCCCAAATAAGAAAACTGAAAAAAATAAAGCAGCATGCAACCGCTAGAAAACTGCTGACAAACGGATCATGATCCAATAACCCAATAAATTTCTCATTAGACCCGGTCTACCAAACACCGTCGATTATTCTGGGTCCAGATGTCGGTGGATTACTGTACAATTTTAGTTTCTACGCCTCCTTTCCAATTCATTTACATAGACCCGGTCTTCCAGAAAGAATACTAAACGACAGAAGCAGGACCCACATGTAAGTGAGACGGACGGTGATTTTGCATCCATGCAACTACTGGTATATCTCGTGTTTTGAGTAAATTATCGCATAGACTGGGTGTACGAACGGGTCGTGCACCACAATAAAAAATTGGATAAAGTACGTTGCGGGACCCAAAGGTAAGAGTCTACGGCGTAGGGAATAAATTCGCTCTGTCCTTGGATTCTCCACCAACCACGTTTCTCCTACCCCTCCTCCTCTTTTCTCTCTCTGACCCTTTTCTTTTCTTTCCTCCTTTGATCCGTATTAAACAATAACACAAACTAAAAGGCAAAGCAACACAAAGCCTCTCTCTCTCTCTCTTTTATTGTATTGCTCAACTGTACACAAACTCATCACATCACACCAAACCAACAGTCAATCCCGTTTCTTTCCCTTCTTCTCCCAATTCAACCTCAACAACAACAACAACAACAATAAGAAGAAAGAAGGAGAGGAAGAGGAAGAGGAAGAGGAAGAGGAGGAAGAGGGATCTTCTTTGTGCTATTTGGGTTGAATAGAAGGATCGATCGGAGAGAGGGGGATCATGGCGGTGGTGGAGAGCAACGGAAACCCGATGGAGGGGATGAGGCAGGGGGGAGGGGAGTTGAAAGAGGGGTTGGGAGGAGGCGACGAGGGATTCAAGAAGGAGATGAGGGATCTGGAGGAGCTGCTCTCGAAGCTCAACCCGATGGCGGAGGAGTTCGTGCCGCCGTCGATGATGACCGGAGGGATGTACGCCGTCGGATTCGGCGGCGGGGCGGCGATGGGGTTTTATCCGAATAACGGAGGGTTTGATGTGATGATGAACGGGGGAGTTGGATTTGGGACTGGAATTAGAAGGGTGAGTTTGATTGAATCTCTGTTCTTTGATGCTTTCCGTTTTTGATTTTTTTAGAACTGGATTGTTGGTTTTATTTTGCTTGTCTGATTTGGATAAAGAGAGGAATCTATATCTAAATTTGGATAAAAAGAGATTGGAAATATCAATTTTGTCTAATTGTTTTGCTAAATTTAGAAGAAAAATGGATTTGGGAGGAGGAGGAATACTAGAACGACTATGGCTCAGAGAGAGGACGTCATCAGACGCACTGTTTATGTCTCCGATATTGATCATCAGGTATATATGATATGATCCGTTGATATGTTATCTTTTCTTGTTCTTGTGTGAACTGTGAATTATGATTTTGATTTTTGATTTCCTTTTTTGGTTTGGTTTCTAATTTTGTACTATGATCTATGCTTTCGATTTTTACTATTTTTACTATTTTTAGGCAATTTCTTTTGTTTATTTCTTTCTGATTTGTTCAAATGCAAAGAGTAACTTTAACGTAATATTATTATTCAATTTTTTTTACGTAATATTATGTTTTCACAGGTCACTGAGGAGCAACTTGCCGCACTATTCATCAACTGTGGTCAGGTTAGTTTTCCATTTCACCATTTCATTCATTTATCATTTATAATTTCATAATTTTTTAATTATCTTTTCACATTTATTTATTTTTTTACATTTATTCTCTTAACAGGTGGTGGATTGCCGTGTTTGTGGTGACCCCAACTCAGTCCTCCGTTTCGCCTTCATAGAATTCACCGACGAGGGTAATTCCGTAATTTCACCCATCATCATAAATAACACAAACAATAATAATAATATAATTATTAATTGAATTTATTGATTTAATTGAACAGAGGGGGCAAGGACGGCTCTGAATCTGTCAGGCACGGTGTTGGGTTACTACCCGGTTCGGGTCCTTCCTTCCAAAACCGCTATCGCGCCCGTTAACCCCACTTTTCTCCCACGAGTAAATTTTTTATTTTTTAAATCTATTTATTTATTTAATTTAAGTAATTAATTAATTTCCCAAGAGTAAATATTTTTTTAATTTGTTTATTTTTTTAGTTAATTTCCCAAGAGTACATATTTTTTTTATTTTTTATTTTTTAATTTAATTAATTAATTTCCCAAGAGTAAATATTTATTTTATTAATTTTATTTGTTTAATTAAATAATTTCCCAAGAGTAAATATTTATTTTTTAATTTTGTTTATTTAATTACTTAATTTCCCAAGAGTAAATATTTTTATTTTTTTAATATTGTTTATTGAATTAATTAATTTCCCAAGAGTAAATATTTAGTTTTTTAATTTTATTTGTTTAATTAATTATATTCCCAATTTTTAGTTTGTTCATTTATATAGTTAATTAATTTGTTTATTTGAATTGATTGACTAATTTGATTTTGTTTGTGATTTGTGTTTTAGAGTGAGGATGAAAGGGAGATGTGTGCGAGGACTGTTTACTGTGCTAATATTGACAAAAAGGTATATTAGGAGTTTAATTGTATATTGTTTGATTATTTTGTGTATATTGGTTTATGTTAGTATGATCTGAATTTGAGATTTTTTTGTTTGATTTAGGTTTCTCAAGCGGATGTGAAGCTTTTCTTTGAGTCTCTGTGTGGAGAGGTACTTTTTCCTCTCTCTCTCTAAAAGTTCAAAACTTTCTAAAGGGAAATTTGCAAAAAAGCCCCTACATTATTGAAAATTGCAAAACAGAAAAATAGTGCCGTAGTTTAAGATTTTACACTATTATTTGTCATATTCTAATCTACTTGAATTATTGTCTTTTTCAATAAATCTCATTTCATTAACATAGGTTTTTCTTGCAATTTTGATATAATACAGGGGCTTTTTGCAATTTCGCTAAATTACAATAATAGTAATAAAAAATGTATTAAATAATTATTTTAATATATATAAATTTGTAAATTACAGGTTTACAGGCTGAGGTTACTTGGAGACTATCACCACTCAACTCGAATCGCCTTTGTTGAATTTGTCAGGGTCCGTTTTTCATCTATTATATTATTTATTTCACAATAATAACTTAATTATCATATATTATTTTTACTACATACATTTATTATGAATTTAATTTTTTTTTTTAATTTCAGGCTGAGAGTGCAACAGCTGCTCTCAATTGCAGTGGCGCCATTCTTGGTTCCTTACCAATCAGGTATTATTATATTCATTATTAATTACAATAATCACTAGTTAAATATTATTAAAATATATATATGTAAATTCTTATATTATTTATTTTAATAATAATTAGGGTGAGTCCATCGAAGACTCCTGTGAGGCCACGTGGGACCCGCCAGCAGTAGAAGAAATCAAACTGGACTGAACTGAGTGTTGTTTTTTTTGTAGGTATATAAAGTGCTATAAAAAATATATATATATATAATAATATATAAGCCTTTATATATTTATATATTATAAAAATATTAAGTTATATCATATCATATCAAATCAATGTCTTAGTATTAATATTTTAATATTTTGTGTCATACATGTAACAGAGGAGAGAGAGGGGTATGTTTTATGTTTTTTGCACATAAGAGAGAGAGAGAGAGAGTTAGAAAAAAAATTGAAAAGGATTTTATATTGAGGCATATTTGTCAATTTAATGGTGGACCGAATTTGTGCCATGTCTATGTATGTTTTGTTCAGTTTGGTTGGGACATTTGAACTGAGGACCTTTTTTTGTCATATATCTTTTTGTTATATTTTTTTGTCTGTCTGAATAATTCTGTTGTGAAGAATGAAGATTATCTGTCGTTTTTATTGACATTTTCATATTTGATGGTTACTAGTATTATAGTTGCACTGAAAATGATTTGAGATTTATAGACTGGTTGGTTGGTAACGAATCTATTTGTATCAATTACATTTCCAGTGCCTTGAAGAGTTAAATTATAAATATAAATAAGGATCCGACAAAAATAGAATATTGAAAGTGTATTTATTTTAACATGCTTTGGACAATTAAATTGACTTACAATTCAGTTCCTTGATGTTCAAATATTATTAGCATTTTTCGTTATTTAACTGAGGGATATTTATTTGCAAAGCAAACTTCTACATTATGCTTAAATTGCTAAAAAAATCTCCATTATTAGAAATTGCAGAAAAGTTCTTCCATTATTGAAATTTCAAAGTCTTTCTGCTCGGAATAAAAAAAGTCTTGACCAATTGTTAAAATCTGATACCGATAATTGTACTCTTAATCACTCATCTTAATTGGGGGTATCAATGTATCGGTTTCGGGTGGATCCAGGTAATATCCACATGCGAATCCAATTTAAATTCAAAAGATTCAAATACGAATTCAAATTCATTAAGAAAATGAAGATTCATATGCGAATCCAAATCCATTAACGAAACGGGTTTCAGATCGGCTTTTGGATCATGTCTTCAAGTTCAAAAGAAAATTTCATGTCACTTACCAAGATTATAAAGTTACTAATTTTATTTTATATAAAAACTTGTCAATTAGTCAGCCAATTGCGATGTAAAAAAAAAATCTTGCTAATTAGTCACTTACCAAATATTCAACCTAATTAATTTCTTACCTATATCTCATAAGATATGCGCTTTCTTGTCTATTTTTTCTTTCGCATTTATCATTTTATTGCTATATATACATATTTATTATATATATAAATATATATATTAATTGTCGGATTCATATCTGGTGTCAGATTCGGATCTTCCAAGATTCAAATGCAAATTCAATAAACTAACGGATCTTTTTCAAAAATTCACATGCAAATCCATTTTATTATCGGACATATTTTTTCGATTCATATGCGAATCCATTCATTCGGATTCGGATCGGATTATGGGTATCCATTGACAACCCTAATCTTAATATTGTTTTATCTAACACCGTTAGTAAAAAATTATTTCTAGAACATAGTTAAAAAGTACAAACAATATGATCTCTTAATCATGTCAGACAAAATTCAAACAGTTCTATATTTTGAACAAATCTAATTACTCAACCTTGACTTTGATTTTCCATCCATTGGTCAAGTGCAAAGTACATAATTTCATGACCACGTTGGCAGATTTACAATGATGTCACCAGATTGAAATTAGCCCTCGTGTTAATCTGATTCTGATCATTTTTTCACTTTTATTGTTTAATTAATTAAACCAAGTCAAAATTAAATTCCCTGATCTAGTTTCCTTTCCCATTTAATCACCATGATTTACATCTTTGACCCGCCAAGTTAACAACAACTTAACATAATATTTGTAAATTTTGTTTCTTTCCGAAAGGGTTGTTGCGATAAAATAGCAATAAATTGGTCCGCAAAATAAAACTTTAAATATGAAAACAAATTAGTAACTCATGAAATAATATTACAAATTTTATTGATTTGATTTAATCTCATTGTTGAACTTTCTGTTATATAAAAGGGGACCCAAGACCAACTTTCAAGAAACAAAGCTGGTTCTGTGATGCATAAAAAAAGGGCCTTTTTGTTCCGTCTATATTGTTGGCTTACACACAAGCGGTTGCCCTGAATTGAAGTAAAATCTTTGTGATATTAATATCCCTGCAAAATAAATTAATTTGAAAGAATTACATATCCGTGCAACATAGATTATAATTGATTATATAATAATTATTAAATTAAAAAAAAATATTATATTATTTTAAAATATCAATACTAAGTTTTATTAACAAAATATATTTTGCCACAACACATGTTATTTTTTATATTTATAACAAATAATAGTTTATTATTGAAGAATATTTATTATGTTAAGCAAAATAAGAATCTGTATTTATGAAAAAAATCTTATTTTTAACCATTAAATTATATACAATTTTTTTCTAAAGAGATTAGTGTACATGATCTCGGCCCCCCTAACATTCAGCTCTGGCTCCGTCCCTGAACATGAGTACTTTTATTTGCCAATATGTCATGTTTTACTTGCATGTCAACTAATTGGACTGAAAAATTGGAGATGTATGGGGACTTCATAATTATCTTCATCTACATCCTCTCTCTAAATCTATTCAGAGAGGATTTTTCACATTAATTTTGTATAAGTTAAAACAAAGGACATGTAGTATCTATAATATAGATAATATTAAGCCTTCTAGTCCCAATTATTTCCATGCCATCTCCATCATTTCAATACCGTAGACGTTTTATCCAAACAAGATTCTCTCTTTCTCTCTCTCTCTCTCTCTCTCTCTCTCTCTCTCTCTAACTATATATAAATAAACACCTTCATTTCTACCAAACTTACTCCATTCTTATATTTCTCACGTTAAAGAAACATATATAAATATATGGGGAATTGTATAAAGAAGACGAGTAGTCCATTGATCCATCCATTATTTCCGTCCAAACAAGCACGAATCAAGGTTCGCATGAAGGCTTTGGAATTCGAGCAGCTGACGACAGAACAAGCGAACAACGGTCTGGTTGGGCAGCTTATTGTGGAAGGTTGCAAGGAGGGAAGATGGGAATTGTGGTCTATCGGAGCTTTGGAAGGATGAACGATATTTTGGGCGGGTAGGGCAGTGACATGATTGGATAATTGGTTGGAGAGTAACACTGATTAAATATTTATTTGTGAAGATATTTGCTGGAAAAGATGATTTTGAGTGGTATGTAGTAGTCTTGTTTATAGCCTATAGGAGAGCAAATATGATAGTTTTTATTTTTATTTTTTAGTACTTAATGATCAATATATAGTGATTATTGTGCTAGGTATGTCAGGATTTTAGTGATGAATTTAATGATGAAATATACTATATTAGGAATATATTCTGTACACTAAGCTTTGCACCTATATATATATATATATATATATATATATATATAATCTTAACTCCTAAGAATTTCGTGTAGAATATAGGTAAATAATTAGAGGGCCGCCCGACCTACGTACTTATGCTATAATTTGGTTTAAATACATTCGGAGTTAGTTATTGAGTCTGAATAGTCAATAATTATAATAATATGGTAATTTACTACCATTCAAAAAAAAATGGTAATTTACTTAGTGTTGAGTAATGATTTCGTAGATAACTTAAAGAAAATGTTTTTAAGCCACAAATATACAGAAATCCAAATAAATAAAGAAAAACCATGCTTGTAGAAAATTTACCAAAAAAATGCCAAATATTCATCCTTTTCATTCAAACAAACACAATCAAATGAGGGACCATGAAGATCATTACAAGGTGAAATATTGACTAAATTTCTCATAATTTACCCCTAACCTCAAGGCAAAGCAACTCACGACAAAGGACAATTTAAAGTGATATTTGTAGACAAAAATTAGGTCAACTGTACGTATGTGGCTGTTGGTGATTTCTGTCCCTTCTATAAATTATTCCCACATATCATTTGTTTGTATAAAACTTGTTTAATAAATTGGAACTACTATATACACCAGAAAGATCTATTCTTCTTGAATATGAACAATTTGATTATGCAATTCGGCCTAAATATTTCCCTTTTTTATTTTATTTTTACCTCTGTTACTTGGGCTTTTCTATTTTTAATCTTGTTAGCTCTATTAATTGGGTGTCTCTATTTTTAATCTCTATTAATTGGGCTTTTATATTTTATTTTACCCTCTTAGTTGGGCTTTACAAATATTAATATTTTTCTGTCTATTTGGTGGGCTTTTTTATTATAATCCCTGTCTTTATTAGTTGGGCTTTTATATGTTAATTTAATTATATATTCACAATATGACCAGTTATTGCCGGGTTCATTATCTAACTGGAAAAGCTCAATATACATATTCAAAATCATAATAAAATAAAATAATAGGAAAACGAAAAAAGTCTTCTTGCTTAACATTGCATGTCAATGATTAAAGACATTTACTATTGTCAAAAAAAAAAAATTAAAGACTTTTACTATTGTGCACATTATTAATTTGACTGTTGGGCCAAAAATTCAACAAAGTTGCATTCTACCAATATTTCAAATATTTACCACGTGAAAATAATGTTTCATGTATAGTAATTTGTAAGCAGCATACTTGTAATTTCATTTAATAAACATATTTAGGTTAAATGTTCACTTCACAAAATAAATCATTTCTTTTATTTATTTTTATCTCATATGTAACAGTATGAATCCAATGAACAATTGGAGGGAGAGAGAGACTAGACCGACAAAAATCATTTCATTTCATTTATTTTTCTTTTTCTTTTTTTTCTTTTTCATTTCATTTAATTAATCTCGCATAAAAGGTACTTTATCAAATTCAAATCTAATCCCAATATATTTAATATTTTATATAGACGACAATTCAACAATTTTGTCAAAAAGAGGTTGGTTATATTTCTCATTTTGGACCATAATGAAGTGATCTAAAGTTGGAGAACTGTCTGCCCTAAAATCCTCTCATATTTGATATGTATTATATATGCATATAGTTTGGAAAAAATAAAGGAATAATTTGTTTTTTCCTCAATTAAATCTTTACATCGCATTTACAATTTCCGGTCTAAATAACAGCCCGAAATACTTAGCTGAATTATATAAAATTATGTATAAATATGTAATAAGCAATCAGAATATCAATTATTTAACTTGAAATTTTGGATTATAATATTTTTTAAAATTAGCTGATTATAATATTGTTTTTATAACATAATGAACCAAATTGCCTAAAAAAAGACATGATGAATACAAACGTCTATAAAATGAAAATCGGGGGAAAAAAGTATTACTGCCGACAAATTATGAAATTAGCTTTAATGAAATTCACTTTTGTGAACGTGCATGTCAAAAGGCTAATTATCATGAAGGATGACCATGACTGCCAATTAAAATGTCAAGTCCAGATACCAAAATCCGAGCAATTATCTTTCACCTTTTTTTTTGTATGTAAGAAACCCTAAACCCTGAACATTTTTTTTGATGTCGTGTCAAGTATATACTGACCTAACGTACGTTATCATATTTAGTTTCCTTCAAAAAGCATTATCCATATTTACTGTTATATTTTTGAGAGAAATGACTAGAAAGTGGGAGACAAAACGTAAGGCTTATAGAATTATAGCTAGTTTTATGAAAAGTTTAAAAGGGACAAGAGACAGAATATATGCAAAATGTAACATAGCTTTTGTTTATTAGTAGAGATATTTTACAAAGATCCGATTCCTTTTCGCCATATAGAATTTTCCAAAGCAAGTTACATTTGGATTATATTGTGATATGACGTGGAGCACCTTCATGGATTGACATTTGACACAAAATATTATAATACTTGAGTTTTGAAAAGAAAAGAAAAAAGAATTTGAAATTTACTTTATTTGAAATGAGAAGATGCAAGCATTATTTTGAATTTCCTTCTTTTGTTAGCTATTTTTGTTGCATTAATTTTGCCTAGATATGAATAAATGCAATTACTAAGCTATTATTGTGAAAAAAAAGAAAAAGAATGAAAAAGAAAAATGATAAAATGATGAAATATACAAATATTTTCAAACTAACTCTCATAATATGAGACGACTAATTAACCATTTAACCAGTATTAATTATACCACAATCCATCAATCTTTTATTTTTCTTTTCTAATTATATTTCAAGCATGTGTAATAATATTTTCTTTTTTGTTGGATTCTTGCATGAACAGATGAGTTTTGGACCATTTTGGTACCAATAAAATGTGCAGAAAAAGGGAGAGAACAGCTGGTATAAAGGTGCCCTTTTTAAGGATACTTAGCTCTCTGTCCCTATAATGGTGGGGGAATATTTGAACCATACCTTTAATTTGAGTTTTATACCAATCATGTGACTAAGAAACAAACAACAGTCGTACCATGTACACTAAAGATTTTTTTGAATTGTAGTCATAAGAATTTAGCCTCGTCAGGAAATCAAGTTTTTTATAATAGAATCTCCTGGGATAGGGACAAAACAGTTGATGACTCATAAGACAGGAAAAGGGGAGCTAGAGTGTTGTACCTGTATTTGTTAATCCTCCATTCTAAGTGTCTGTAATTTGCTATAGAATCTCCTAATTTGCAAAACACTTTTTTATTTTATTTTAATAAAAATACTCAGTAGGCAATCCCCGAGACTCAAAAAAAAAAAAAAAAAAAAAGGCATAGATACTCTCGTACCAAAAGTGGAAAATTGCAGACATGCGTTGATATGAAATATGAAATGAATTCAACATGTTTTTTTTTTCTCAAAAATAAAATAAAATAATATGACCTCAAGCTTTGCCTCAAAAAAGTAAAAAATAAAATAATATGCATGGATGAGTGTTTTATTTAAGAAGGAAGCAAGTGGATTCCAGGATTTGTATGTATCTTTTTTAAGATAAAAGCTAGTTGACACATAAAAAGGTAGGAATAAACATTACTTGAAGCTAAACCGATTATACACTAACCAGACACATGTATGTATTGTCATATTTCATTTTAGGTCCCCTCCACATTATTACAATTCTATCAAAGATAAAAAAAGCTAGGCACAATAAAAATTTCACTTTATGACAGCTCAAACTGCCGACTAAACAATAGTTTTATATCCTTAATTTTTTATGATAGAAAGTTCTATATTCTTATCGTCATATATAATACGGAAGTATCAACAAGAATTAACAGCTTAAATGGTACATCAAAGAAAAAAAAAAGGTACATCATATGATGATACATAATCCTAAAGATTTAAAATTTCAAATATTATGAAATTTAACTATAACATACTAAATTCATATATGTTATCTTTTTTTTTATCTTTTTTCTTTTTGAGAAATTTGGAGGGGACTTGTTATCCCCCTTCCAAACAAAAAATGATTTCGATTGTGTGATAATATGAGTTTTTACGCAGCTCTTTTTCTCATTAGAGATACAAATAAAAAGAAAAAGAAACCCCATAACCAAGAGTCTAAAAGGCCCAATCATATATGTTATCTATACTCTATGTGTTAAAATAACTCTATTAGTTATTTAAATATAATATATTCTATATTTTGAAGGTAAGAACTTACCCGATAAATATTGATACCTAAAAATAGTTAGCTTACACGTAACCGTTCTACTATTTGTGTACTCTACTGATGATAAGGCGAATCGATCGTTATACACTTTTTTGAGTATTGTATAAGAAACAAAGGTGACACACCATGGTGCGAGCCCCACCAATTTCCTGTTCCAAAAACATCGTGCAAAAAAGATCGTGTGATGTAGCTATCTTTCTCTCTCAACGACCCCTCTAGCCATTACTCTCCACTTTGCACCAAGCTAGATCTGGTAGTTCATTTCTTGAATCTGAGAAATTGATTCCTTACTTCAAAATCCCGGTTTAAAACACCCCAGTTATAAGAGCTTTTCTTGTTAAAACAGAATTTTGTACCCTTTTGAAATATCAGAATATTGTTTACTCACACCCCTGTTAAATGGGAATTCTCATCTCATTAGAGAATCAACTTCTTGAATCTTGACAGTTTGTAAACAATGGAAATTTCATGTGAAACCTCATAATATTACCCATATATACCCCTATTACAAAATGGTACAACTATCATTTCATCAGAGGAGTACGTAGTTTAAGAATGTCCTCACAAATATACATTTAAAATGTAATATATGTCACCACAACAAAATTTTATGTATGTGTTTGTGTATGTAATCTTGGATTTCATATATTTCCTTTCTTTGTAAAAATAAATTTTTTATTTTTATTTTTTCAATGGAATCTCGGCGAGGCTATGATCACCTTAAGCTTCAAAAAAAAAAAAAAACCTTGGATTTCATATATCACACGTTTATGCCCTTGTAAAATGAAAAATTTGACTCTTGACAAGAGCGGATCTTAATAGAGATTGGGGGTATCCCCCCACAATAATTTCGACAAGTATTATATATATGTATATACGGCTTAGTGTATTATATTATGACAAAACAACAAAATTAATGTATATATAATAAGGTATGAGTAAAAAATTCTTGCTCCTCCACACCATTGAATTCGGTTCAAGATCCAGCTTCCAGCACTGCCTCCTAAAATGTCTCCTTATTTTCATCTCCTATTTTATGTAGAAAATTAGAACTTCAAGAATACTCTTAGCAAATCTTAAAACATCATGTACATCCCAAAAAATTGTGAATTTCATATATATCCCTGCAAAACCCAAAATACCATACCAATATTTTTTCACCGGTCAATCCCGAAATGGGGCGAAGAACTTAGTTCACTAGTTGTAACCTAATGAGATGTTAAGTCTATCTATATTTCATGTAAATATTTTAATGCCGTTTATCAAAATTAGCAATTTTTCATGAGAAATAATAAATACGTTATTCCGTATTTCTTTCTTTTTCTTTCGTGATTGCTACTATTTTTTCTAGAAAAAAAGTAAAAACACATTTTCAACACGCTTGGAAATCATTTACCTTCTCCTTAGAGAAATTAAATGTATATTTCAGTCAAGTTAAATTAATTAGGCTTCCTCATCCAAAAACATAATATTCTAGATGAAAATAATCATTTTTTCACTGAAAAATGAATTTCAAAATCATTTAAATGTCAAGAGAGTTCCTTAATGATTTGAGGTTAGATTGCGATTATCGCTCAAAAAGAGAACTTAAATGTGTCTTTCTATTGTTATTTAGCTATCCAACCTTACTTTAGTGTTATGTGGTTTTCATGCTTTAAGAAATAACAGTCAGTTTGAGCGTCATTAGCGCTCCTTTATTGACATGATTAAAAGTTCTTTTTAAATGAGAGGTTATTATTTTGATTTTAACCCTTTGAAATATGGTTTTAGGGTTTAATTGAAACAATTCAAATATAGTTTCTAGAATGTATGGTCATTTTTCCAACGACTCTTTTCGAAACAAGATATTTCTTATTATAATTAATACGTTCGTAAAGTCAAGATTTAATGATAAATATATATTATTATTTTGATGAACAAATAATTAACCCATAAGATTTAAATTAAAAAAAAAATGTGTACGAGCTAGAATGATCAATTCAATTTATGTCCCTTAATAAGCCCCGTGTGGGGGAATATTCCATTTCAATCAGTCTTAAATTTATACAGGAGATTAGCAGTTTGACAGCATTTATTAAACAAATATATGATTTAAGCTTTCAAAGATTATAAAATATCAAAGTCATGTCAATCGCAATTATGTTTCGACATTTTCACCACCTTTGCACTTATATCAAAAATCAATAATTATGAATTTATTCTAATCATCATCAAACTTGTATCTTCATTTTAATTATGTTGACGTTGTAAGTTCAGGAATATTATTTAGTCTGATTCAAAAAAGGAATATTATTTAGTCTCTCATTGAGATGAAAAAAAAAAGATATCTGTTTAAGTATAAATGTTAACAGAATATAAAGCTAGAAGAGTTGTTTCCATCTTCTTTTCAATAAGATTTCAATCTCCAATATCTTATATCTTTTTAATATAATATTTAATAAACTAGAGATTATTCATGGGCTTTAATTAGCCCTTACCCTAACCATTTTTTGTAAGGATTTTTTTTAATAAAAAAACATTTATTGAAGAAAATTACTGGAGGAGAATGAGAATAAGTGAGGGTTGGTGTGTAATATGAATTGAAGTAACAATTCAGTGTCACGCTCAAACCTACCCAATTATCTTATCTGGCAAATTTTAATTGTTAAAGTTTCATAGGAAAATATATTGAATTATTAATTAAATTTAACAAAATGAACAAGAAATGACAATAAAGGATGTCATTTTCAGAGAAGGGATGGAGTCTCCCTCCATATAAGTTGTGAGAGCTTAATCAACTTTGTTAATTGCACCATTATGCCAACTTGGCCCTACAATTAATTAACTATTTTATCAATAATAATTCAAGTAAAACTAGTTTGTTAAACAGTGCATATATATTGCACTTTGCACCATAATCAATGTTCAAAACGAATTCTAATAGATGTATTCTTATGACCATTGTATGTATCTTGTAAATAGGCAACTTGGATTATGAAAACATGTATCATATATTACATATATATAATATTCTTTTGTGAAATTCTATCATTTATTTGATAGAAATGCCTAACTAGTTCTCCTGTAAGTTTAACTTCATAGAGAGAGAAAAAAGAAGAAAATAAATGACTACCAGTTACCAGCTCACTATCGGATTCTCCTTTTACATTACCTGCTTAAAAGATCAAAACAACATGTCAGTTGTAAAACCAAAAAACAACCGAAAAGAAAACAGCTGATAAATTATAAAATAAAGCCGTGTATGTATTTACTATACATGCATGTCACGTGTAAGGGTCTGATAAATATTTTATTATCTTTTTGAGGCTGATATATATATATATTTTACTATAATAAAGTTTGTTGGTATAATTAAATTATACAAGTGGTTATTATTATATGCATGCTACTAATTAATGAGCTACTAAATAAAGTGAGTGCACGAGTCATTTTCAAGTGCCACATTGCTCATGAGAGGAGATCTCAACAAAAGATTCTACTCATATCTTTTCAAATAAAAAATAGTCATATATATACATATAATATGATAACTAATTATGCAACTATAGATGCACCTTCAATATGTACGTAGGAATGTAGTATATCTAAGGATCTTTCTTTTGAAAATGATAAGAACTCGACCAAATTATCTCCTTTTCATGACTTCAAATTTTTTAGAGAAGGAATGTTTTATTTTTCTTTGGTGAGCAAAACCCACTATATATGTTACAAAATTGAAAATGTAAAGTAATTGTATATTTGAGAATATAAAATTGTGAAATTGATATCAAATTGGTACAATTAGTCCACATCATGCATGGCATCTTAATTATGAAGAATAGAAAACAACTAAAAAGAATAATTGCCCCCCTATAATAATATTATCCCCCTAGATACTAGAACCGAATAATGACACTTTATATTTTATTCGCACACAACAATTTAAAACCAATACTTCCTCAAAGTTTTGGGGTATTTTAAATTTGTTTTGTAGATGCTAAATAACTTTGTATTTAACCTGAATCTTTTCAGTATTATCCAATGAGTAATGCTTCCATACACCTATTTTTAAAAAACTTTTATTTATTAATTCCATCTTAGCCGCTCATTCTCTGAGGACAAAACCGAGACAAAAATGAGAATATGGAAATGAAGGCCACGTTGCTAATCATATCCAAATTGTACGTGTGTTTTCCATTTTTATATATTCTTCCTTGCATGCATCCCATTTGATGAATATCAAAATATTTTCATAAACATATTATTATATTAAAAATAAATATATCTAATCTAAAAATAAAATTATTTATATATGTGATTTGTTATAATTGATGATGCATGATGCAGATCCAGCGAGCCGCGCTGTATATTTTTAAATTATAATTTTACGAAAACACCATATTTATATATTATATATTTCTTATTATATTTTTGCATCGTAACTATATGTTATATATTTGAAACATCATACATATATTTTCTTGCATTATATTTTCTTGTATATATTATCATGCCATATCTATATACTATCTTCAATATAGCTATATTGTTTGATTGTCGTTATATATATATATCATTTTTGTCAACAACATATATATTGTCTTTTAATGAAATTTTTTAGATATTCAATTTTTTTAGAAAAGAAAGTATAATATTTTTTCCTATTTACTTATTTCATACATTATCCTTCATTTCTAATTTATTTATGTGTGTACAGTCTGGTGTTGGAAAAAGTATACATTAATTAGTTGTCAGAGTTAAAATGATAAAACATTTTTAGATAAATAAAACTAATGAGCATCATGTGTGGCGGGTTATGTAAAAGCAATGAAATCAACCCGTTACACAAAAATCTTAAGATAATTATTGCAGTAGACTTCATTTATTGTTTCATCTAATCCGTCCACTTCCCATATAATTGCGCTTCAAATTACTAATATACCCTTACATTTAAGGATTGAAAAACGATTTGGACCTCCCATCATATATAGCTTCTATTGCCTCCCACTTTTTGGGAGCCCAATTTAGGGAGCTCGTTCATACTCCAAAGAATTTTTTCTTACCTCCTAATGGCTCCAATACATTTAAGCCCAACTTATTTGCTCCCCCTGCCTCCCATCCATCTCATCTCGCGATTTTTTGAATTTCTCACGATATTTTGAATTTCTCACGACACAGATGATACGGGTCAGACTGATATGTGTTTCTACTATACTTGCATGTATTTTGTGTAGACTGCTATGTGTTTGTTTAAAATTTATATGTTCAGACTGGTATGTATTTTGTTTAGACTTATATGGGTTTATACCTTACTGGTATGTGTTTTGATTAGACTGATATGCGTTTGTCAACATTTGATATATTGTTGGGTTTCTACCGTTCATAACGCAGCGAAAAAATAAAAACGAAACAAAATCGAATTCGAAACCCAAAAGAAGGATCCGTGAATTACAATTAAATCAAAGAAAAGTTCATAACTTTGTACTTTCGGATTACGCTTAATCCGTGATGATCGAAAGCGAATTTGGTTGACGCTTTTCTATGCCCGATTCCAAACCGGTTTCCAAACCGATCCTTTGAATGTTCCGCCTAACCGGTCTCACAAACCGATCTCCAAGCGATCTCCAAATGAACCGATTCTCCAAGCGATCTCCAAACGAACCGATTCTCCAAGCAAACCGATTCTCCAAACGAAACAATGGTTTCAACCTGAATCACAAAGACGCCGCACTTCGCTTCGTCCTCTACCGGTATCCACACGAACAACCCCTTTGAACGGATAAAGAACGATATATGCTAGTATTCGTTCTTCATTTTTCTCACAGAAATAACAAGAGAATAATTTTCGGATTTTTCTCTCTCTTTGTGTCACAAGAGTTGGACGAAAATAATATATCTTTTCACACCTCTATTTGGGGTGTCTCTTGTACCTATATAGTCCATAAGTTTCATATCCTATGTGCATGGTAACTATGTAACCATATATGCAACACATCTTATCATATAAGATGTAGGATTGGATGTGTCACTTGACCATGTAGCTCTTCATACAACTTATCACATAAGTTATGATCTTTTCTGTATACATCTCAATAGTTATTCTTTGTGTGTGACCCTGTAGGTTTACTTAATGTTGGCAATAATCATAACGGATTATAAATCATGAGCGGCCTCTAGCAAGACATCATGATGACCCAAATTAAGCAAGTATAGATGATTCGATCAAACCTAATTTATGTTTATGTATTGTATCCCTTTGTTACACGATATCTATATCGTCCATAAGGCATGGTATGTGTCAACCTTACGTTGGTCGATAAATATTTCTTGACACCGAATTTGATTGAACATGAAATGACATTAATAACTCCTTATTAATTCACTCGAGCACGGCTGTGCGTTTTCTTCAATCAAATCATCAAGAGGCCTAAAGATATCTCTCTCAATTTATGAGAGGAATAAATCCTATCTTAATTAAACTCTTTCCTCCGCATAATTCATTATATACCTAATTATAATCTTTATGACCGCCCGGTTAAAGACGATGTTAGATTATATTAAAGTATAAAATTTCTCATGTAGGAAACTGAGATAATCTCAAGTCTAAGGATTACAGATATATTCTTTATTGAGAATAACTAATGACACGAACCATGTAGCATTCTCATGGTGGGTCAATCCAGTATATGGTCTCTAACATATACTTACGTCAATGACTTAATAACTCTTATTCATGATCAGTAAAACGTGACCATCAGTCAACTAACATACTGATGTACATTTATAGGTTATCATAAAGTATGTTTGTCTCACAAACATCCTATGAATGATCAGGGACGGTTTAGAATATCATTCATAATACTTTATAGCTTTACTATCAAAGTCACATACTTTGATGATATAAAGCTGAATATCATATTCAAGGTTCATTTAAGTAATAAGAATAAAATAACCAACACGCATTTATTATATAAAATATCTCCAAATAAACACAATATTTGTTTAACACAATCCATACATCTAGGTCTCAAATATATATTGGCCTAGGGCATACTACTAACATATATAATAACTAGTATCTGGTTGTTGAAATCTGTTATGGACTCTGACCTTGACTTTACATCGCATTTCTTCTTTCAGAACCTACCCCCGGCCTTTTTAAGATTTTTCATAAGATTCTTAGTCGGGTTCTAGGGGTCTATTCAATTCGTCTGAGGTAAGAAATTCTGACTTGACTGAAATTGCTAATCTGGTTAGAGAAACCACAAGCTGATAGGAAATGACTTTCACTGCCTACAAAGCAGAAAATCCTGGCTTTCGTGCTTTGGTGAGTCGTCCGGGAAAGCTCTTCCTTGAGTTGAGATGCTACTGCTTAGAAACAATGGAACGCTCAGTAGATGCGGGAAAGACAATCCATCCGTCAGAGTCTGAGCTGGGTCGTCTTTCGTCACCCAAGTAGTGAGTGATCGAGTGCCCATACTCCCTTCCTTCTATTTATCTAATATGTATTTTATTTAAACTTGTATGAGTTTATACGTTACTAGTATGTGTTTTGTTTAGACTGATATGGGTTTGTCAAAATTTGATATATAACGACTAATATGTATTTGTCGAAATCTGATATTGACTTCTATTTATCTGATATGTATTTTGTTTAGATTTGTATGTGTTTATATCTTACTGGTATGCGTTTTGCTATGACTGGTATGGGTTTGTCAAAATTTGATATATAATGACTAGTATGTGTTTGTTGAAATTTAGTATGAACTTCTATTCATCTGATATGTGTTTGTTTAGGTATAAACCCATAAATTCAAAAAAATGCGTTGAAAAAAATCCAAAAAATTCTACTAAAAATGCACTGAAAAAATCTAAAAATTCTACTAAAAACGGGCTTAAAATGTCGCGTGCAGTTGGATAGATGTCCCTGAGCGCAGGTAACGTCAAAAAAAGTACCCAAAAAATAAAAAAATTCTATTAAAAACGCGCCGAAAAAATAAAATTCTACTAAAAACGCGCCGAAAAAATTAAAATTTATACTAAAAATAAGCCGAAATAGTCGCGCGCGACCTTGCGCGAAGCTGGACAGATGTCCGTAGGATATCTGTCCAGCTAAGCGCAGGGAACGTAAAAAACGCGAGAAATTGAAAATATCGTGAGAAATTGAGAACATGAGAAATTGAATGGGAGTCGTTGGGAGGTACGATAAAAAGCATATATGCTAGATTTTATGGGAGGTAATTAGAGAGGTACTAATTATTTCACAAATATGGGAGCAGTTAGGAGTCAACAAAATGGGAGCCACAATCATTTTCTAAATACTTCCCATTGAGGCGGGTAGGAAGTTAGTAACTATGGGAGATAATTAGTCGGATCCTTAAGGATTTTTTACAGGCTATTTAACTGAGAATACCGGCTAAACCGGCTGTATAACTTTAACCCGTCATTCTAATTAAATCTAACCGTCAAATTCATTAAAATGGACGGTTAAAAAAGATGAGATGTATGGAAGCATTACTCATTATCCAATAGTTTTACTATTAGAGAAAATGACCACTACATAAATTAATATTTGCAATTTCATCGGACATGAAATCTTTAATAGCTTTTTACCTATTACCTCAAAAACAAAAACAAAAAAAAAAGATGGTAAATATTTGTAATTTTATTTCACCTGTTACCTCAAAAAAAACAGACACAAGATTCCTTCAACTGTAGTTAAAAAAAGATATATTTTTTTAGATTCAACCCATATTTGATAAGAGAAACTTTTGCTAAATATATATGTCATATAAGTTTGCGTTTTCGAGTTTTGAACCCATGATCTTTTACTATACATACAATTACTCTACCAACAAATAAAATAGATCAAAAGAGGGAGAATTAAGTTTTTAGGGTCATACTATAACAAGTATATGTTGTTAATAATGTTTCTAGTGTTGAACATGAGTTCAAGTTCTGACAAACATAATAATAATATATATTTAGCAAAATTTCTCAACCCAATGCATTGAACATAAAAAAAATTATTTCTAGAGTTGGATTTGGATAATATAAAAGTGAAGTACGTGAATTAACTGTTGAAATTCATTAAATAAATAAAATATATAATATAGAAGTGAGTTATGCATTTTTGGAAAGAGAAAAAAGTATGGATGAAATGGTAAATTACTGAACAACACAAATGAATTAATAACTAAATCAATTAAGATACAATCAGGTTCTTCACTTCATGCCACACTAGCCAGTGCTAGACTTGCCATATGGGCACACCAATGGAAAGTTTCGTATGGAAAGAAATCATACGAACTTGAGGATCAAGAAAGAGGAATACAAGGCAACTTTAGGGCACAACTAGAGAGTGAATATATGGCATAAAATTTGTTGTGTTCATACTCGGAATTAGGGTTTCGTGACCCTATAAAAGAGGAACTCATATCTGTTGAGTTGACACAAAAAAATACACGAATTCACAAGTCCCGCCTCCAATAGCCAAGACATAAATCCACTAAATACTTATTATGTTTCCTACATTGGTATGAAGAGCAAAGTTCAAAACTCTAGATATGTTATCTGACGGCGGCCGCACATTCTGTTCGACCGGTGTAGTAGAGTTCGGGTTAGACGGAACACCACACCCCTTTCAGACTTCATCTCCGATTTGTAGTCTAGATGTCAAACTCCACTGTTAATGTCAAAATTGTGCGGATTGAGCGCTTGAACGGCAACAATTACGACATTTGGGTTGGGAAGGTGACCCATGTCTTGATCGTCCATCGCTTGGACTATATCTTGGAAAAGGACCGGCCCGTCTTAACTACTACGGCGACTAAAGCGGAAATGAAGATAGCTGAGAAGTGGTACAAAGATAATAAGGTCGCTAGAAGTACCATCCTAGTGTTAATGAATGACAATTTAATAAAATTGTTTAAAGAACACTTAAGTGTTAAATCACTTCTAGCAGAAATTAAAGAAAAATATGACATTAAATCCTAAACATATACAACTAATGTTGCAGCTTTATAAATATTGTCATATGCAAGAAGGTGCTGACGTGGTTGACCATGTCAACAACATGATGGTGATGGCGAAAGACCTTGAAGCCGGGGGATCTTCAATTTCGGAGAAGATGCAGGTTTCGACAATCATCAATAGTCTGCATCCTTCTTGGACAATGATGCAGATGACACTACGCATCGTACTCAATAGCATCATCATGAAGGATCTGCTCCACCAGTTGGCCTATCAGCAAAAGTGCATGATAGAAGTCCATAATGCAGATTTGAACCTGTCGCAAACTCCCACTCCCACTGACGCTGTGACCTATGCCAGTAAAAGTGTTCAAAACACGGGTCTTTTTCGACCGAAGGACAAGTTCAGACAGCCGTTCCAGAAGAACTTCAAGGTGAAAGGCAACGTAGGTCTCGGTATCAAGGGTATGTGTTTCAAGTACAAGAAGGTGGGTCATATCAAGGAGTAGTACCCTATGAATCAAGGGCAGAAGAAGAACGATCAAGATGGAGGATCTAACAAGGACTTGTTCATAGTAACCTAGTACAACTTCTCTTCTCCGATAGCCGATGGATGGTGTATCTATTATGGAGCCACAAAGCACATAGCGCGGACACATTAGAGACTGGTGGAGTCGAAGCCCGTGAATCCTAAGGAGTATCGGATCTATATGGAAAATGATGCATACACGGAGGTACAGGCCAAATGTATTTGTGCTAGAAAATGGATTATGTATTAAGACATTATTATTTATTCAATAAAGGTTGTTTCTTGTATATCTGTGTATATGGGTTGTGATGTGCATTTATATATCTTATATCAATCATGAATGACACTTCGGGTTCATGTCATCAGAATACGTGATTCTGATAGTAGAACTGTGAACCAACGAATGACATTCTAAACTGTCCCTAGTGATATATAGGATGTTCATAGAGATAAACATACTTCAGGTAAGAAGCTGCATATCCACACTAGTATATTCGCAGCCTGGATGTTCATTTTCTGCTGATCATGGAGATAGGGATATCAAGTCTGGAATATAGATACGCATTAGAGAACACGTACTGGACTGACCACACTATGAGAATATGCATGGTATATATCATTAGTGATTCTCATATGAATAGTGTGCTTGTTCCTACGACCTGAGGTCACCATGGATTTCTATATGTGGAACTACATACTTTAATATAATTCTACGTTATCCGTAATGGGATGATCATTAGGGTCATCATTAGGTATGCGCTGAATCATGACGAGAAATGTGAGTGACCAAGATGGGATTTGTTCCTCTCGTCAAGAGGGAGATATCTCTTGGGCCCCTGAAGAACTTGGACTGAATGAAATGCATGGCCATGCTCAAAATGGATTAACATGTGTTGTTAATATCATTTTGTATTTACTCAGTCTAATTCTCGATCAGGAAAGAGACTTTGATCAAACTCAAGGATGACAAACTTCCATGCTTTGTGATCAAGACATATATCGTAGAGCAAAAGGAATAAGCAGACGTCTATTCAGATAGATTTATGATCGCTGATCATTTCATTTAACATGGATAGTCATGACATCAGTCTAGAGATTACTCATGACTTACGATCTTTAGAAGATCGTTTCCAGCGTTAAATGGAACCTACACGGTCACACAATGAGCTCCATTCATACGGGATGAAAATACCTCAAAACAGTTGTACATATGATGTACAAATTGATGATATTGGATTGTTGATATGCAAAACAGTGTTATTCCGTTCGGAACGGAATATATATGGAAACTGTAATGACCTTGGCTGTCAAGTTTTCTATTAAGAAAATACATATTCCATTGCCAACGGAATAGTTCTGTTGGGAACGGAATAGGCACAGATAGGTTTTTCAGTTATGGTAACTGAACAATCGTTTGCCTCCCTCTAGTATAAATAAAATGACAGTCTCTCTCTATTAGACATATAATTCAGAAGCCTTAGAGGCCGTCGTGATATAGAAAAGAGAGAGAGAGAGTTTTGTGAGGTTATTTCAGAAAGTATTTTCGGACTCGTCTAACCGAGTCCGGTTATTCCGTTTGTCTGAAACTCACGTGGATACGAGTAGAGGTTCTCTAACTTGAGAACTTGCAAGCGATCATTCTTCATCCCTAGGAGAAGCAAGGAGGTTCGTGGAGTCGAGTTTCAGGAAGGAGAAGGTTGCAAGTCAGAATAGTTCAGACCTACATCCGTTCGTCGTCTCGCGGATCAGGAAGATCCGAGGTATAAATTGTAATAGCTAATCTCGTACTTTTATTCCCTTAACGATGATCCTAGGGCGGGTTGAATCCATAGGTTTCACTGCGCATGTAACGTACATGGCTATGGATTCCCCAACATTATATGCTTCCGAAATGAGGCAGAATCTCATCTCTGTCCCGATGCTGGTCAAGAAGGGCTACAATGTACGCTTTTATCGGCAACAAAAGTTGGGGGTCCACATTGTGCCAATTGAGAAGCATTGCGAGATATTGGCCCGTGGTGTGCTTGACCCATGACATGATTTGTTTAAGTCAAATGTAATAGAGAATAGTGTTAGTGTGGCAAATAACCCTGATGTGTCAGTTGATGATGATTTTCTTGATTATATTATGCCTCTCAATGTTTATTTAGCTGATGCTATATTATGACACATGCGTTTAGGTCACCCAGGAAAATAAAAATTAAATAAAATCGTTAAAATGGGTTTATACCTGAATTAATTAAGGTAGAGTATGACGCATGTGAATTATGTCCTTCTGGTAAGTTGACTAGGAAGCCTTTCTTAGTGAGAGAAAGAGCAACATAATTATTAGAAGTTATCCATTCGGATATATGCGGTCCATTAAGTGTCAAGACCCATAATGGTAAAAAGTATTTCATTATGTTTTGTTGATGATTACTCCTAAATATGGGTATGTTTATTTGCTCAATGCTAAGTCTGAATCATTTGATTACTTCGTAAAGTACAAGAACGAAGTTGAGAATCAATTGGGCAAGAAGATTAAAATATTAAGAACCGATAGGGGAGGAGAGTCTAACTCAAAGGAGTTTGACAATTATTGCACAAGTCATGGCATCAAAAGACATACAACCATAAGTTATACACCACATCAAAATGGTGTAGCCGAGAAGCGTAATATAACTTTAATGAATATGATTATGTGCATGTTATCACAATCAAGCTTACCTAAGAATTTTAGGGGTAAAGCTGTACATGCTGCAACATATGTGCTGAATAGATTACCCACTAAATCGGTAGAGTCAACTCCATATGAATTATGAAAAGGTAGAAAATCAGTTTTATCCCATTTAAGGATGTGGGGATTAGTAGCTTGTGTGCCTGTCCCACAATAATATAAGTTAGACTCTAAGACTGTATGTAGATTTATTGGTTATTCTGAGAAGTCAAAAGTTATAAGTTCTATAATATCAAAGACAAGATGGTTGTAGAAAGTCGTGATGCTGAGTTCTTTGAAAATGGTAAAATAGAAGAACCAGTGAAAGAGGATGATAGACCTCTACTGATTTTAGATGACTTCTAATTAGGATGATCTATTCAAACCTATAGTGACTGATAAATCTCAGGACATTCAAGAGAATATTGTACAACCAAGTGGTCATCCTATGTGGAGAAATAGGAGAACCATAAAGGCGTCATCCTACTTAGATGACTTTGAAGTTTACAACTGTGAGATCTCATATATTGCACTTAGTGCGGATGCAGAGGATCTGTCAGATCCTTTGAGTTATTCGGATTCGATTAATTCGCGGGAATCCGATTCTTGGCTGAATTGCATGAAGGAAGAGATCGAGTCGATTGTAAAAAATCAAGGATGGGAGTTAAGTGAACTCCTGGTTGGTAGGATAGCAATTGGTTGTAAATGATTGTTCAAAAGAAAACTAAAGCCGAATGGTACGATAGACAAGTATAAGGCTAGGTTGGTAACCAAAGGATTCACCCAGGTTGAGGGTGTGGATTATCAGGAGACATATTTTCCGGTGGCAAAGTTTATGTCTATCATGATATTGTTGGCTTTAGTTGCACATCTAGGTTTGGAATTGCACCAAATGGATATAAAAACTGCATTCCTCAATGGTGATTTGAAGGAAGTTATATATATGAGGCAGCCTGAAGGGTTCGAGGTAAAGGACCAAGAAGACAAGGTATACAAGTTAAGAAAGTCTCTGTATGCTCTGAAACAATCCTCCCGTCAATGATATCTGACTTTCCATACGTTTGTTTTACAACTAGGATTTATTGTAAACAAGTTAGATAATTGTGTATATAATTTGAAAAGTGGGAGCAATTTTTGAATCTTATCTTTGTATGTAGATGATATTGTACTATGTGGTAATGATTTGAAATTAACTAACAAAATCAAATCAAAGTTTAGTATCAGGTTTGAGATGAAAGACATGGATGAATCATCTTATATCCTAGAAATTCAAATTACTAGAGATAGAGAAAATAAGATATTATGTCTGTCTCAGGAAAGATATTTAGATCAAATACTAAAAAGATTTGGTATGCAAAATAGTACGCCTGCTCAAACCCCTTAGTAAAAGATAAGAAATTATGTAAGTCACAATGTCACTCAGAAAGTCAACCTAGACTTGGGATGCCTTATGCTCAGGCAGTGAGAAGTTTGAAGTATGCAATGCTGTGTACGATACCAGACTTAGCTTACCATATTGGGGTAGTTAGTAAATACCGAAGTAATACTGATATAATTCACTAGGAAGCGGTTAAAATGATATTTAAATATCTTAAAGGCACCAAAACTTATAAGTTATGTTATCAAGCACATTCACTTGAATTAATATGTTATTCCGATTCTGATCTCGGAGATGACGTAGATGACCGTAAGTCAACCTCTGGACATGTGTTTTTGTTTGGAGGCGGTACAATTTCTTAGTCAAGCAAGAAACAGGGATGTGTGAGACGATTCACACAGGAGGCAGAGTATATTGTCTGTAGTATGACAGCTACCCATGCAGTTTGGATAAAAAGATTTTTATCTGATTTTGACCTCAGTATTATCAGTAGACCAGTTGATATATACTGTGATAATCAACCTTCTATTCATTGATTAACAGTGGGTCTAATAGTTCTAAAGGACGACATATTGATCGAGTATCACAATATCAACAATATGGTGGAAAGAAATGAGATCAATGTAACTTATATTCCAACTGATGATATGGTTGCTGATCATTTAATGAAAGGAATCAGGTTTGAAGATTTCATCAAGCATGTTAATTTGATGAGACTCAGAAATGTCTGAGTTGTTTGTACTAGGGTCTATCCAATATTTGGAGTTACCCGATGACACGAGTTAGTGGGAGCTTATGCAAATTACCTCTATCCATAAATGGAGTAACTAGATTGTGTAAGTTGTTGGTTCGACCAATGCCCAAGTAAGAGATGTTAGACTTGCCATATAGGCATTGCGCTCATCAATGAAAAGTTTTGTATGGAAAGAAATCATACGAAACTGGAGGATCAAGCAAGATGAATAGAAGGTAATTTTAGCATGCAGTTGGAGGGTGAATATATGGTAAGAAATCTGTTGTGTTCATATTTGGAATTAGAGTTTCGTGACCCTATAAAAAGATGGACTCATACCTGTTGAGTTGACACAAAAAAAAAAATACACGAATTCACAAGCCCCGCCTCCAATAACTAAGCTCTAAATCCATTAAATACTTATTTTGTTTCCTACAGCCAGAATGTGTTAGTTATATTTTGAGATCTCCTTGATGATCTTAACTATATAATTATCATTAATTGCATATAATGTGGAGAAAGATCTTAGGCCAGAACAACTGTGGGGCTCGGTAGCAAAATCATGAGAAAACAGTAAATAACTTTTGCAAAAGAGTCCTGACTAATTATTGAATTAATCAAACGTGGGTTGGTCTCACCTTTTGGCCCCTCCACTGCCATATTTTAGGGCAACATTGAGGCGTGGCAGGTAATGAATTTCAGACTTGAGTCTGATAGATAGAATGGTGCAACTTTTTCCTTTTGTCTTCCCTTCAATTAATACAGACATTTGTACATTAAGTACGAGGAACCGTCATATTTTGGTCCTTGAATTTATTTATTATTAAGTTTATTTATGTATTTATTTTTGAATCTCAAGTTTATTTATTTTAATGACTGTTCAATTCCAAAACAAGAAAGTAATTACTATTATGAAAAAATAGTATAATTTGCAGGGGTATGGAGGTAAGAAGTTCCATGAAAGAAAGACACAAAAAAGTTGCTATCTAATTATAATCACGTAGTCGTACTTCCAACTATCTCTTTGGGCACTACTCTCTCTCGCCATTATTTGCATTTCCTCTCTCTCTAGGTTCTCCCCCTCTGGTCTCTCTTTATTTCTCTGTGTCTCTTTCAAGACAAAGACATGATAGACAAAGACAGCACAGCTTTGAATTAAATGAGTTGTAGCTGGGGCCAAACCGCACCTTTCACCCACGCTTTTTTTCTCGTCATGATAAATTGATCGAACCTTGATACAAAACCCCAATTTTTCCCATGCCATCGAAATTTTGTTCAATGTATTGGTTGATGCCAGCTTACAAACTACTTTATTTTGGTAGTTTAATTAATGTTTTCGATAGAACCCTATTTTATCTGAAAAAAATTATTCGCAGATGTTTCACTTTAATAATATCAAATTAAATGTATCAAAATGTCGGAAAAAAAGAGAATTGGTATTATAACTCTAAATCAATAACAAAATAATATAGAACACATACAAGATCCGTCCCCACAAAAATTAGTTCGATTTGTAGGTATTTTCCTTTCCTTTTTCTTATCATTCACCCTCTAGACAAATTCATGTCCTCTCTATTTTCCCAAGCAGAAAGAGACACACTCAACAAATTTCTTCTATCTCCCCTACCTCAAAAGAAATTTCTTCATCTCATAAAACAAGGATCTAAAAGTACTAATCAATTAAATGAAGATGAATGAAACACTAGAAGAAAAAAGCACACAACTTAAATACACACACATAAATTCATGAATGAGCCCTTCCATTCTCCTAATGGATATTTCTTTCTTGACCCACCTAACTATATTGTGTATACAAACTTAGAACACCCCCACTCCAACTATCTCTTTAATTATCTCTCTATCTTTCTATATTTTATTTATGTATTGTGAGGGGTGACCAACTTCATGTCGATGATAAAAGCGTTACATAGTACACTATTGATGAAAGCAATAACTCATGATTCTAATTCAAAAGCCCGGATGGTTAGTGAAAGATCGATCCGTTCTAGTGACTCGTATCACTCTAAATCTGACTAAGTCGACCTTGTAAAACTCCAAAGATCACCATCACCATCACCACCATTACCAATACTCATTGAACTATTTGTACACTCATCATTACCATTATTTACTACCTTGCTAGTAGAATAGAAATCAAAACCAGGTTCATCGAAGCACGAAAGTTCGTGCTTTGATGGATCCGTATGCCCGTTGAGGTGTGAAGCCACCAGCCTATCCATGACTGTCCAGTCAGTTATACTAGCATCAGAGGCATGGCTCGGATCCATATTTATCACAGCTTGGATCGTATCTTGCATGTAGCTCTCTTGACTCGTGCAGGTCGGTGAGACAGATTGAAAACTCGGACTCTCGAGAGCTGGCAATTTCATGAAATTGTCATGAACTCCAATGGCCTTCTCAATCGACTTGAGATATTTGAAATTCACATTGTTGGTTCTATCAGAATACTTTTCGGTTTCTTTTTTGCATGATCGGCCCATGTAATGTAATATGTGATCAAGCGCATCGTCACTCGCAGACTGAATCAGTCGTTCTTTCGCACTACTGGTGAAAGATGAAGAATTTTTAGGGCTACTCATTTCCTTGAGATGGTTCTTCTTTTTGAACACTCTACACACCACCCAGCCATCTTCTTGATTTGCCTCTCCAATTGAATTAGCCATCTACATTCATTAATAATATAATTACTTCGCATGTAGCACATGGAATGAATATAGAATTTATTAGTGTATCATAATGATCACCACGCAATGATGCAATAAGTTGTTAAATGAATGCAACTAATCAAGATTTTTCCTTTATTTATTGCAACCACTCGAAATTAGGGTTGGTGAAAAGAAAACTTTTTTTGAAGAAGACATACGTGAGAGTGAGAGTTAGGGTTCAACTCTGTTTGATCATCGAGACGGTACTCATGCATGATCCAGTCCGACTTCTGACCGTGTGGAGCGCGACCCTTGTAGAAAACTAAGGTTTTACGCATGCCAATCCGTTTGAAGCTGTTATATATGATCTTGTCTCGACCAGTCGCCTTCCAAAATCCAGCTGTTGTTGCACGATTGGTGCGTGTACCAGTCGGGTACTTCTTATCTTTGTGGCTGAAGAAGTACCAGTCGTTTTGAGGCGTAGTTCCAATTTTGCATATCTCTGCATACATAAGAAAGTTAAGTTCTGCATTGCTTTAGAAATCAAGTAATTAGTTGTCAATGTGTTGCTATGTCAAACATTACCTATTATATAAAGTTCTAATATAAAGTCATTGTGACCGCATTACTTTGAATCAATTTTAAAAGTCTCAAATTGTTTATTGTTTTTTTGTGAACCACAAACTACTTGGGGACACAACCTTTTGAGAAATTATTGATAAATAACCTTGCAATATAAAATGAAATAACATCTCGACAAAGAAATAAAATAAAATAATTTCTCAAGAAGAATTTAATATGAAATTAAATACATAGTAACAAAATATTTAATTCTCTCAAATACGATAATTAGATCCTCATTCGAATATTTTTTTGGGCTTTAGCCTTCTACTCATCTTTATTTTTAATATGACATCTTCAATTCAGAGGAATACTATACTTAATTCTTATTTCTTAGTAATATGAATAATGTACAATATACATAACTCGTAATTAATCAAGAAAAATCTTAATTATATAGAATTAGGTAGTTAGTTATCACATTAAGACGTGAATACATACCTTGAATATCCCATGGTTCAAGCTTATTAAGATCTACATCAGGAATCACATCTAAGTCGATCTTCTCAGAAGCAACTTTCTTTTGCAAATAGTAGTTCAAAAGCTCTTCCTCTGTCGGGTGGAATCGAAAGCCAGGTGGCACGCACGACTGGCCGTTTACCGATATGCTCATCTTATAGTAATGTGTATAATTAATGAGAGATATTGAAGTTTGAGAAATGAGAATTCAGAAGAGAAGTTGGAGAGAAGGTAGAGAAAGTTAGAGCAAGATTGGTTATTTATATAGTGGTTAGATGATCTTTTCCCATGCTCTAGGGTCTAATATAGTGGGGTTAGTTTTTGCTTTGTATTAATAGAGAGAAGCCACCAAACCTGAGAGAGAGAGAGAGAGAGACAGAGAGAGAGAGTTCGTATTATTTTTGCAACTGAAAGTACTTAGTACTGATGATTATGCTAGGATTCGGGATATTATTTTATACTACGACTAATCTAATTATTGAACGTACATACGTACGTCTAATCTTATGCATGGCGTCATCAGTCACCATTGTTTGGTTGTTATTGGTAGGATTTCATCTGTTGTATTAATTAAAATTTAGTCTCTGTATTAATTAAAATTTAGTGTCTTATTTAATATACTTTTTTGCACATAGATTTATTGAACCAAATCCAACTATATTCGGTCCAATCCGTTCTAAAATATTCTACTCGTGTATAGTTATAAATTTTAAAACGAAATTACCGTTTCTTTATTTAATTGATCAATTCAGTTCAAACCGACCATTCAAATGGTCATTCTGGTACATTAATGTTTGGAAAGGGTACAGACAGTATATCTTGTGGCGCCAAAAAGATAGTTTGCATTGTCAAACGTTATACCAAAATTCTTGAGAGTCGAATGAGAGAAAAACAAAATGAACGTGGAGAGGGGAGAGAGGAAAAAGAGAGAAGGAGAGGAGGCAACGTCTCAAAGCTTGACACTCGACCTTAAAAATCTCAATAAAAACCATGCAATTTCTCAAATGGAATTTTTTGTTGAAGTACTAGAAAAACACCAAAATTAATGATTTACAACAAGTAAGAATATCTCACACTTTTGAATTATTATCTCTTTAAATTCATGATTTTGTTCATATATCTATGTTGATCTCTTGCACCAACCGCAACAACCTGCCAGAATAACAGGAAGGAGGTCAGTACCAACAAGAGAAATTTGCATTCAAATTTTCTAGAAACAGTTTGTAGAGAGAAAGAGAGAGGAGAGATTACACACTGTGTATGTGCCATGTGTGAGGAGAGCAAGGTCGTGTGATTGTTTCTACCTCTCCATTTGTTGTAAAAATGGAGATGTATTGTTGAAGTTACATAAATTTTGAAACGAGCTAGTTAATAATATTTGTACGTAGACTAACAATGTCTAATCATGACGGTTAAATCATTCGTATATTACTCCGATCAACGCTTAACTTATGTTTAGTTGTTCGTTGATTTTGTTTCTTTTTAAATACGTTATATAAACTATTTTGGTATTTTATATAATATTTTTGTATTTTATATATTGTTTTTGTATGCCTTTATACTTTTTAATTTATATATATTATTTTCAAGAATATATTTTTCATTTTTTTGTACTGTCTTTTGTTCTTACATGTATTGTTTTTATATTCTATATATTTCTTACATATAAATATATATTATTTGAGAAAAGTGCAATTTTGTCCGTTAACTATTCAAGTAGTTCATTTGTAGTCTCTCAACTTTTTATTGATTCAGTTTTAGTCCATCAGCTATTCAATAAATCTATTTTTGGTCATTCCATCCGTTAAGTGCTTACGTGTCTGTTAAAGTTGACACGTAAGTAATGACATAACATATATTCTTGACACATATATCAACGTGGCAATTGTGACGTGGCAAATATTTAAAAAAAATAAAATTCTCTGAATTCTCTTCTTTTCTTAAAATATTATTTTTTTGTATATTTTTATGATGCATGTTTATTTTAAAATATGTTATTATTTTATGTTTGTTTTGCTAAAAGATATTGACAATAGTACTGTACTATAAGAAACTTTTGTTCTGTACAAACACATCTCATTGTAGAATTAAATTATTAGTATATTTTTCAAAAAATATTAATATTATTTACTAGATGTATCAAGAATTTCTTTATAAGACGTTATTCTTGATTTTTTTTTTTTAGAAAATTTCGAGAGGGCTTATATGCCATTATTGATTCAATATGAGCCACAAGTAAAATATTAACACTTAAATTTGTTTTTCCCTAATATTTTAGCATATTAAAATGTATCACATTATTTTGCAATAATCACTTCTATTAATTTATATTATTATATGGTAAAATATTTAACTTGACAAGGGTAAAATTGTATTAAAATGGAGAGGAAGAAAGGGTGATTGGATGGGGTCGGAGGTGTAGAGCTATCATTGGGCCCACCAGCATTGAAATAGAGATACAAATTTACTGGTTGGTGGGTCCTCTCTTCAACTTTTTAACAAACCCAGCCCTTTTACTATTAGTTTTCTCTATCCGATCATTAATTATTCTCTCAATAATTTAATTACTACTTAATTATTTGTTAAAGGGGTGTCGCACTAGCTCAGAGATAGTGATCTAAAAGTCCTTTGTATATTTTATGTTTTCCGTAATATTTTGTAACCATTATTTTTTCATAAATATTGTAAAATATAATGATGTAAGACGTGGGTAGGGAATTTCTGATTTTCTTAGCCCTTGATCCGCCAAAAATGAATATCACCTCTATCCATGTTTCCAAGGATGTGAGACAAAGGAAAAGACAAAGAAAGAAGAAAAAAATCTCTCACTTTGCATCTAAATTTAAAAATTTAGGAGGTCAATTTAAAGAAAATGGGAGAACAATGAAAATGTTTCTGTTGATTATAACAAATTTGTTACTTAAAAAAAAGATTATAGCAAATCTGAATCCCTCTTAAATTGATGAATGTAAGCTTCTTATCCTTTTCTTCCTTATATTTATTCATTAATTATCTTTTTATTGAATGGAAAATGTAATTTTTATTATTTGATGCCAACAAAATTTGAACACATTTATATGGTTTTTTACTTACAAAAATTAGACAAATTTCTTACTTCAAAAAAATTATATCAAATTTGCCAAAGCTTCTTAGCACAAGCGGTAAGACACCCTGTCAAATTTGAGAGAGACTCAAGATCAAGTCAAATACATTTATCTTAATATTTATGAAGTGTAATAATTCATTGATCGTGACTTGTCTAAAAAAAATTATATCAAATTTGAATTCCTCTTAAATTGATGAGTGAGCTTTTTATCCTTGTTCATAAATTATTTAATTTTATTGAATGAAAAATGATCAAAGTCTAATTTTCATTATTTGATCCCAATAAAATTAAACACATATTAATTTTAATGAATGGACAATAATCAAAGTCTAATTTTCATAATTATTTGATGCCATTAAAAATTGTCATAAAATGAACTCAACTAACTAGTAGAATATGAAGAAGAGGAGAATACAAATTAAGAAAAATAATTCCTTCTTTATTTCTACTTTCGGAAAATAAGCAGGATTCTTATTTTGATTATGTGGTATTGTTGTAAAAAATTCACATTGATACACGTAATCATTCCCCCCTACTCTAAAATAATCAAGAATATTTAATCATCATGTAATATAATAGCATGTCAGTATCTCAGGTGAATATTTGTCGTGATTGGATGGACACAAATACACAAAATAACGTTGGTTTGTTGAATATAAACGAGCCAATTAAAATAAAATAAAATGACAAAAAAATAGGGGAAGGCGAGAGAGTACACGATATGGAATGGAGCTTTGAGTAGAATAAAGTGAGGGTTGGAAGCTAGTCAGTTTTCATGCACATCATGCAAAATCACCTTTTGCACCCTTCGCTGTTTACTTCTTCCTACGTACTACCAGTCTCCCACAACACCTCCCTTATATATCACCTACATTTTTAATGAACTTGATCAGATAATAAAACATGTTTGCACAATATAACAGAACCAATTTTCCAGCAGAGTAATAAAATTTACATATTATAGTTAATTATAATATCTAGGGTAAATTTCATGTAGGTTACTTTACTCAATTTTTATTTTTATGTATGTCTAAATAAATCATCCAACAATTATTCAATTATATTATCATTATATTTCTAATTTGTTCTGATTAATCACGTCAGTCAGTAAAATTTACATCCACCTGATTTACATCCACATTTCAACGGTCAACTGATGTGGCGTATCAACATCGACATTTGCCATTTTTTTTTTAGATTCAACTCATGTTTAATGGGTTTGAGAGACTTTATTAAACATGTGCTAAATAAAATTGTATTTGTCGGGACTTGAACTCATGACATTTTCGTCCCTATGCAATGAACTCAACCAACAAGGCTATGAGACATTTGCAAAAAACGCTAAGTGTGGTGGTCTAGGCTCGGACAGTGCAGCTATGTATTAAAGGAATCACAGTATACCAACTTGACATGTTATAATGTTAAAGTTTAGTGATCCACGTGATATAATATTCAAGTTGGCATGATATAATATTAAAATTCGATTACACATTGTGATGATATTGTTGGATAATATTTCAAAAATTAACCAAAAAAATAATTAAATAAAAATCATAAAATAATGATTAAAATGAGACAAGTCTGATGTGTAGTCATGCGATCGAGTCGCGACTGCTCTAAAGACAGAATGATACTCTCTTGTGCTGGAGATGTCATTTATCCGTCTCCAAGATTTTACACCATGAGTAAGTCTTATATCCACTCCGGTAATACAATCGCAGAGCAAACTTTCATTTTCAAAAAAAAATGAAGTCGTGTACCTTGATACTTCGACCAAGTTTATTTCGAATTGGAAGAAAGTATTATTGAGGACGAAGGAGTTTTGTATTGTATATTATTGTCATGTTTAAGAAGGAGAGAAACTTTTTTTTATAAAGTAAGAGGAGAAGACTAAATCAAAAAAATTAATTTCAGTGATTTCGACGATATCATATTAAAGTTTAGTTACATTGTGTGAAACAAAAAAAAAATATTAAACACTGATGATCTTGCATGATTGTAAAAAATGAGATGGGTTTTGAATGACGAAGTCATTTCTTACATGGACTATCTTCTCAGTGCTGACATGCATTTCAAGTGTCATTACAGCCAAGAGATTAACTAAAAAAAGAGTGTGAATTTGGACATGCTAAAAATTAACTAACTTGGGGAGAAAATTGAAAGTTAGACGACAAATTTTTGTTAAGGTAACTCGGAACTAAATTAACCCTAACAAACAAAAAGAGTATATTGCTAAATATCATAACTAATTAATTCTTTTTTTTTTAGGTATAGCTAATTAATTCTTATACCTCTAAAAAATCTAGTGGGGCTGAGGGGGCATCGATTCAAAATATGTGCTATTTTTGCATTTGTTGAATAAATTTGATTTGTATTCAAAGTATGTCTTTTTCTGTAAATATATTTGATTTCTTCATAAACAGAAATTCTGATGATCTACAAGAATATTGAGCCATATCTTTTGTTGAGGGTTTGATATTAGACAATTCACATAGGTTTCTTTTGCATATATTTTTTCCTAAAACTTTTCACCTAAAATAATTTTAAATGAAACACGTGGTGGCGTGGGCAAATTATCTAACAACCACGTGGTACACAAGGAGCCTCAGGATATATATATATATATATATATATATATATATATATATATATATATATATATATATATATATATATATATATTGGAAATTACGTCGCGGGACTATAGAGATTCTGTAGCGACGGACTGAAATTATATACTTTTTTTTACGTTCCTATATACGCTATATACTGTTTTTATTTTTTTTTTTTAAATATACTGTTTACCGAATGAATTTTTATATATTGTTTGTTTTCAGTTTATATGTTTGTATATACTGTTTTCATTTTTTTTAAATATATATTGTTTTATAGAATGAATTTTTATATATTGATTGTTTTCAGTTCATATGTTTATATATACTGTTTTCAGTTTTTATATACCGTCGCTACAGGGTCGCTACAGTACCCGTCACGCAGTATCAGCTCCCGTTAACATTTTATTCATCAATAATATACTTCTCATTGTTATAAAATAAATAACAAAAGAACAATAAAATAAAGAATTTGAAGGAGAGAATTGAATTGAATTGTGAGATAAAGAATACAATAGTTACTACCCCCTTTATATAGTAGAGGGTGAGTACTGGCCAAGAAATCTCTTGCCTGATTTAGAATTACAATAAATGAAATAATCTAACTTAAATACAATAGAATATACAGTAGTAAATATCCTGCCACAACTCCTTCCATTCTTACAAGCATTTCCTAATTTATCTTTGCTTAGAGGCCAAGTATTGGACATCCATATTAACTATATTCATAACACTCTCACTTGTATGTCCATATTTTCATACATATTAGAAGCTGACTCATTAAAAATCTTGCCAGGAAAACCTAGTAGGACAAAACATTGGCTAAGGAAAAAAAGAGTACATCGCGTATTATCGTATATTAAATATATCTCGTTAAAACCTTACTAGGTAAAAACCTATGGACAAAAAAATCCTAGTGAAGGAAAAAGAGTGCATTATCATTCTATATATTACGCACAAAAGTTGTCTCATTAAAAATCTTGCTAGGAAAAGTCATTAGGACAAAACCATAGACAAGAGAAAAATAGTGCAGTCTATATTATTTCTCCCCCTTATATATGCAACTATATGTGAAATGACAAAGTCCAATCTCTGTACTATATGCTTAAGAAGAGATCTGCTGGATCATTATTTGAGGAGATTCGTTAAATATTCATTTCACAGTCATCATGCTCATGCATGAAAAATAACTCATCATCCTTTATTTCAATTGTTAATACAACAAACAAGTTATCTTGATAATCTCAACGGATGCGATTTCTCCATATTATATCATTATAATATATGGATAGTGAAACAATGACTCCTTCAGGGAAATATTCAATTTATAATTCAAGATAATATTTTATGCCTTAAAGAATTTAATCTTATATTCTTTTGAATAATATGATAGTTTTTTGAGTTCTTCGAGAGTACCATAAGATTTTAAATCATCAATATATATATCAACATTCAAAAAGTAAATATATAGTTTCTTATATGTAATTTTGATCAATAACATAACATCCATTCAACAAACATTCGTTATAGCAATTTTACCACATGTCTCAATATTGTATTAATTCGTACAAAGATCTTTGTAATTTAATAAATTAAATCTCTCGAGAGTTTGAAATGCTTCAGGCATTCTAAATCCTTCAGGGATTTTCATTAATATATTGCAATCAAATGAGATATGAATAATTTGCTACTACGTTAATGAGTCCTTCAGGGATGACAAAATTAGAAATATAATTGCATATCATAATTTAATTTTTTCATTACATATTTTATAACACCCTCTTATAAGTTATACCCGCTTATAAGTTACCGTTATACAACGCCAGGTGTTTGGACTACATGTCCACAATTTTATGTTTCACTAGTGAAAATAATGATACTTTAACCACATCTTTTGATTTTATCAATACTTTATCTGCCAACATTATACAAATAATTTTAATTCTAGATCCTCATTTTTATTTACTTTATCAATTGCAATTGCATAAATAAATTTGATTAATCGTAATTTTATTTCGGTTCCATATTTATTCTAGCAGAGACATAATTTATTGAGATCTCATTATTTTCAATATTGTTAGATACATAAACCTCTTCTGGGGTAATTTGCTCGTCATTGTCTTCTATTTTTTTATCATCAATATTCTTTTCAGGAGAATTTATTTATTTAGAAGTATTCTTAACTTCAAGCCAACTTTCTTATCATGCTCTTTCTTCTTCCTTGGATCTTTATCATTGGAACCAATTGGTCAACCATACTTCTGGCATATATCACAACATTATCCAATGATATTTCAATGAGCACTTAATGCTGGAATATATGATATGATAATTATTTTGAATCAATAGAAATAATATATTTGCATAATGTTTCACATGAATAAATTTATGAACTTCTTGTTCATATTACCTTGTTCGAGGATCTAATTGAGATATATTAATGATGCATTCCATATAACTTATAGTTTTCCAACTCTTATTTCTCTCCCCCTAATGCTATCATTAATTATTAATTAAGTTCTTCGGGACTTGTATTTTCTATTATATCTTGAGCATATTCATTAATATTTGATTATTTCAGAACACTCACTTGGGTATTCATTCAATTCTTCTTCTGGATATTTATAAACATCTACCACACTTTAGGTATTTTTGGATGATCCTCCAGAGATATCTATCCGAATCAAGATGTTGTCATATTACTTTTATAAATAGATATTTTAAAAATGAGTTATATTTTAACTCATAGTTCATATATATAAGATCAAGGATCAAAATTAGATAATGATCGAAAATTTGTCACATCAAATTTATATCAATAAAACATATAGTGAATAAGTTTAATGTTATTAAATTCAAGATATCAAATTATGAAGGGCAATTTAACTTAATATATATGTCCGACTTTTATTTGTGACCCGTCTTTGTACATTACGGTGGAGCTACCGGAACAAATAATGCACATCCGAAAGTTCTCAAATAGTATTTACTTGGCTGCAGGCCAGTCACAAATTATATTAGGGAGTACTTATGCTAAAATGTTAATTTTACTCTGAATTTCGTACAATTTATTCCACATCATTCCCAGAAGTGAATGCACCACATATATAAGTCGTGATTGTGAATGTGGATATGGACGTAAAAGAGGTCAAGGTCGAAACTATAATTGCCACTGTGATGATTTATTCAGAAGAACGCAAAAGAAAGTAGAAAGAGCGCACAAAAGATAACTTTTAAATGGTCTAAAATTTTATGTGGTAGTAAAAGACATTTGGTATATACATATGTACGCCCTAGAATCTTGTGGAGATTTATTTAGCCACCTTGAAGGCAAAGAGAAAATAATAATGTCGACGTTGTTTATCATGATAATGAAAATATTCATAACCGATAATGATATCATCCGTTGGATCTAAAATACATTAACAAGAATGAGTTAGAGAAAGAACCAAGTAAGAAAAATTTCTATTTTATATTTTATTCTTATTCTTATTATTGTTATTATCATTATCATTATCATTATTTTTCTTTCTTTTGATACTACTAATATGAATCAAAGTATGTATGGACACAATAAGAGTTATAAATAAGTGTGCCTCGTTGCAGTTGCCAATATTTCTGCATTTTGAGAAATGTTCATGAAAGAAATCTATATTAGAACAACATGCAACTTTTCTATTGATTTGTATTATGAAGGACTAATACAATTAAGTCATATTTATTAGTAAACTAGAAGTTTATCGACTTAAAAATTATTTATGCTTCTGCATAATAGATTTGGTCCAGTCGAAAAGTAATTTTATGATTTTGACATGAACTTAAAGTTCACTAATTAGAAAAGCAACTTTATTATTAAACATGAACTAGAAGTTCAATAATATGAAAAGTAATTTAATGATTTTATATGAACCAGAAGTCCACTAATTCTAAGAGAAATTTCATGATTTGGTATGAAACAATAGTTAACTAATCTCGGAGCAATGATAATGCAAATAATCAAAGAGAATTCAAATATGCATCAATTAAAGAACGAAAAGATTCTTTTATCAAATGAATTTTTTATGTGCTACATGTTATCGAGAAAAATTAATCGTTAGACGTCACAAACCAGGGTTGGAAATGAATCATCCATGCATTTTTATTATCATCTCAAAATGTTGTATTTGCGAGATTGCTTGCTCAACTATTTCAATTTAAAATAATAATTTTGGATAGTACAATTAAGACAACTTGTCTTGATGATAACCAAGTAGGTCACATCCCAAGTATTGAATGACTATTTGTACGTTGATCGAGATTATAATTGAGCATTGGCCCACACACGCGCTTAGAATGATCTAACATGATATCTTGTTAAATGATTATAATTAATCGTTGGCCTCTAATAATGAAATCAAATCTCGTCTCATGATTAAGGCCATGAAACGATACATGCTGCAGCACATGGAAATTCATTATTTTGTTTATATACAGGAAACAACGATAGTAATTCACAATTTTAAAGCATTATCTATTATAAATTTTGTTTATTCAGGGAAATAAATAGTAACTCTTCTGGATTCTTGAATTACATTTATAATACATGATATTGTATTAACACTTGACTTTCAATTTCTAAGTATTATTTTAGTTGTTCAATGTCTGCTGGACATATATCTTTATCATCCATTTTGGATTCCACAAATAAAATTGAATAAATATAAAGTGTCATGTAATACTTAAGAGCTTACTGAAATGGTTTTCAATTACAAACATAATTAACCATTTTTTTTTCTTTTAGAGAGACTTTGTAGAATTCAACAAAATATTTTGGTGTACAACAAGTACTTAACCAATGCTGTTTCATAAAATATCTAAAAATATATTTTAGAATCAGTCATAAATTATATCTTGTTGTATATTCTCATTGTTTTGTGTGATTTTATTGTAATGACTTCTGACATTGGTCTCATTTATGTTATTATTTTGCAACATTCACTTCTGGAAATTGAGTGTAATTATATAGACAAGTTTCATAATTTTTTTTTTTTACAAGTCATTAGTTTGCTTAGACACAATAAGATATAATATTGGTTTTCAATATATCTTACAACTCTCTTCCCCTTGTTACTGCTTCAAGAGCAAAATAAAAGGTTATAAATATCTTTATTTAATATATATATTCTTCATCTTTTCTCAAATTATATTATTTGAGAGTTGATCTTCGAGATTGAGACAATATTTCTGATTTATATTCTTGCAACTATTGGTGCTATATTTTTCAACTTCTGGTGCATAAAATAAATTTTGCAGCTTGTATTCAAAGAATAAAATTATTGCAACTACAAGTGCATAAATAAAAATAAATTTGCATAAATATAAATGAGCAGAAAATAAATGTACATAAAAGTAAATGTGCATAAAAGTAATTGTGCATAAAATAAATGTACATAAAAATAAAGATAAATATACTTGCAACTTCTGGTGCATAAATAAAAATAAACATACAACTTCTGATTACGTAAATAAAACTAAACAAGCAACTTCTAGTGCGTAAATAAAAATAAGCATACAATTTTGGTTGCGTAAATAAAGTTAAACAAACAGCTTCTGGTGCGTACATAAAAATAAGCATGTAACTTCTGGTTGCGTAAATAAAATTAAACAAGCAACTTCTGGTGCGTAAATAAAAATAAATATGCAATTTCTGGCTGCATAAATAAAAATAATTAAACAAGCAACTTCTGATGCATAAAAAAATGATTAGGCAACTTCTGGTGCTTAAAATTAAACATGTATTAATAATAACATATTGTCTGGAGTTCAAATAAATAAATTAAATTAAATTCGAATAAAGGAAGAAAAGAATCCGAATAAGGAAATATTGGTGTATAAGAAATAATGATAATTCATACCTCGCTTACGTTAAGTCAGAGACTCGTGTTGATAACATGTTATAAAATAAATAACAAAAGAACAATAAAACAAAGAATTTGAAGGAGAGAATTGTATTAAATTGTGGGATTAAGAATACAATAGTTACTGCCCCCTTTATATAGTAGAGGGTGAGTGCTGGTCAAGAAATCTCTTGCCTAATTTAGAATTACAATAAATGAAATAATCTAACCTAAATACATTAAAATATACAATAGTAAATATCCTGCTACAATTCTTTTTATTCTTATAAATATTTTCTAATTTATCTTTGTTTAAAAGACAAGTATTGAACATTCATATTAATTATATTCATAACACTCATTTCTTTTTCCTCCCAAACAATAATACAATTGTTTTGGATCCGCCAAAATGTACAAACTTAAGACGGTTTAAATTTTCGGTCCAGCCCATGTGAAGAAACTATAATTTGGATCTGTCAAAATATTGGGCCAACATTATCATTCACAAAACGATGCACATACACGAGCTTCATTAATTACTTGAAACTTGAATTAAACAGATCATTGGATTCTTTGAGAAATGGAAGGAAACAATGAAGTTTACTTCCCAATGAATTAAAAGTTTTGACTGTACTTTTGTACACAAAAAAAAAGATAAAAATAAAGTTTTGACTGTGTTACTTGACCGACTGACTGTAATTTTTATGTCACTGCAATACTACCTTAGCCCAACAAATCCTCACACTCTCAATTCCCAACAAAACCTGGAATCATCAATTGAGAATGAGCTCTTTTAACAACAGTATACAAAACAATACTTGACATTTACAGCACTTTATGACTGGAGTGGGTATTATACCATAATGGTAAATATTGCAAGTAAGGCGGCAGTTAAATACTCAGAAATCAGGTTGCATCTTTATCAATGCAAAACTCGATTGTAGGAATCTCGATTTGCATACCCTTTTCCTACAATATTTATTTCACTCACAAAACAAATGCAATGTATATATTGAAGAGCTTGCAATGTGAATATATTATATATACACGTCTGACCAAATGGTTTTAGGGTCAAAGGAGAAATAAAAAATGGTGCCGCCAATCAGAAAGAGTTTCAGTAGTAAAACAAAAAGTGTCAGGTGTTAAGTGCACAGCAAACCAAGCAAAATGCTATATAAACGCTTTCTCTCGTGATTTTATTTATTGCTATATTACTATTTATTATTGGTCGTCAGATCTGACTGTCTTATCCATAATATGATGATTTTGCTTTGGATTATGGGCTAAGAAAATAAGTAAATAGACCAAAAGTACTCTTTTTTACAGGGTATAATTAAGTGAAACAATATGATGATTTTTGTTGTTTGGCAAGGTATAACCTTATATCCCTAAAAAAAAGGTATAACCGTATAAGCGAAATATTATGAGATTTTATGAAAGTACAGCTGAAAATGGGGCAAAGAAAATAAAGAAGTGGACCAGAATGCAAATCGTGGGACTCACGTGGTGACAACTCATGATCCATTCATTCAGCCTTCCCCTTTCCTCAAAGCAAAGATACTCTACTCTTTTTTCACTTTTTTTTTTACTGTCGGATTAGTCCATATGAATGAATAGTTTATCTAAGTTTATTGAGAAAATGAAATGTATGTGGCTCAGATCAGTGGGTTTGCCTTGCTTTTGTGGTGTGTTTGTGCTTTTGCGCCAGAGGCCTCTTGTACTCCTGCTTCCCCTCGTTACCCGTTTCCCTTTCTCCTCTTTCTCTGTGATTTCCGATATTTCTTTTCCATGCAATTCGCAAAATCTCAACACAAATTTGGTCACACGTTTATGTTGGGTTAGATTTTATGATGAATATCTTTTACGGAAAATTTTGACCATAATATGAGATACGATGCAGTTTGATTTAGCGTAAATTGGCAGATTTTAAGAGGGAATTATAATGTTCGTTAGATAAATTTGGATCTGATCTGATTTCAATTGAGATTTAGAAGATAAAATAAAATATATTTTTCTATTTTATGGTTTTACTTAATACAAGCTTATAAGAGTAATAACGAGAATGAAAGAATAATAATAAAGATAAAATTTGAGAAAAAATATAAATTCTATAGATGACAAATCCTAATTTATAATTTTATTGACAATATCAACGGATTTACACGAATACTAACACAAACAATAAAACGTAAAATCTGCAATATTATAAAAGTTAATCTATACCATATTAATATGATAAATTTTTATCAATACAGTTAACCGTTAAATATAGTCCTAAAAAAAATTTGTTAAGTTGGTGCAATTGGGATAATTTGAGAGGAGCTGACTGAATCATTCTTCTCACTTTATTTTTCTCATATTTTTTATGACAAACTTTTCTGCACCCCACGCTACGCAGCCCAACAACCTAGAAATTATTACATTAAAATAAATAGCCGTTAGCACCCAACAGATATCACAGTTAATCCCTTAAACTCCACACCTTAATTACTGATTAGTGATCTTAATAATATATCCTGTTCATTATGTGGGTTCTGCTTGTCAGTCAGTTCCCCCACCATTAACGTACTGCCGCCTGCTGGATCTCCACAACTGTCGCAAGCACTCAGCGTAATAAAATCTTATGTGAGAGATAGATAGAGATTGAGGGAAGTGAAATCATTGTATATCTGTATAGTAGTACTGTTTGTTGTTGTGTGTGGAGTCCTTGGCTTTTATTTTACTGTGGGCTCTCATCTGTCTCTGTTTCTCTCTTTCTAGCTCTGTTTCTTTCATTGTGTGTGTCGTAACGAGAAAGAAGAGAGAGATAATGGGGAAGAAAGGAGCGAGTTCTTGGCTGACGGCAGTCAAGCGCGCCTTCAGATCCCCTTCTAAAGATGAAGACGACAAGGTTTTCTTCATTCTCTCTTTCTCAACTCAATGGAGAAATAGTTTTTTAAGTATATAGTTAAGAAAACCTTGTTTCTCAACTCCAAGGTTTTCTTCATTCTTTCTGAACTAATATAGCTAAGCTCATTGTTATTATGCTTTCTTTTAACTTATGAAATCAGCAAAAGAGAGAGTCGAAGAGAAGATGGCTGTTTCGCAAATCATCAACAACCCAAGAGCAACTCCAAGCTGCTCAACCTCAACCCGTTAAACCCGCCACAGGTTCCGCCACACAGGGAGCCGTAACAGATGAGCAGAGACACGCGATAGCTCTGGCCGTGGCGTCGGCGGCCACGGCGGAGGCGGCGGTGGCGACGGCCCACGCGGCGGCGGAGGTGGTCCGGCTGACGCGTCCGTCCAGTTCTTTTGTCAGAGAGCATTACGCTGCCATCGTCATTCAAACGTCCTTTCGTGGTTACTTGGTACGTCTTTTTTTCTATTTCTATTTCTTTTCCTTTTTTTGTTTATATTTTTTAAGTGTAAATAATGCTTACTCTATTTTCGTGATGTGATAGTTTTGGTACCTAAAATGTTCTTTTTGTAATAAATTTATAGTTTTTAAGTATATTTATTATTATTTCATTATTATGATAATGCTTTTAAATCCTTAATGATGGGAGAATATTTGGGGTCTATTAGTAGAGTCAAGTCAAGGTCTATCAGTAGAGTCAAGTCAAACACAATACTTGGACCTATCAATGGAAAAAAAAAATAGGCATTGTAAAAAAATATATACGTGAGAAAATAAATCTCCTAACCTGCAATAATAAACACAATGACAAGTTATATATACTGATATGCATACATCACATTTAATCTTTGTCAAATACATGTCACAATTAATCTAATTACAATTCTTTCGATGATATTTAAGGCAAGGAGAGCATTAAGGGCCTTGAAAGGATTAGTGAAGCTACAAGCTTTAGTGAGAGGCCACAATGTGAGGAAACAAGCGAACATGACACTCCGATGCATGCAGGCTCTGGTAAGAGTCCAGGCTCGGGTCAGAGACCAGCGAATCCGACTCTCTCAAGAGACGGCTGGTTGCAGCAGCAACAAGTCGTCTTACAGTTGTGAAACTTCGTTTAACTATGACTCTAAATACCTTCATCAAGATTATATCGAGCGTAGATCCATGGTAAGAACCCAAAAAAGAAAAAATAATTCCATGATAAATGATATGAATTTTGGAATTTATTATTTTATATGTGTCGAAGGAGCGGTCGAGAGAAGGGAGTACATTAACAGATGATTGGGACGAGCAGCCACGCACGATAGAAGAGATTCAGGCGATGCTTCAGACCAGAAAGGACGCGGCTTTGAAGCGCGAAAGAGCTCTTTCTTACGCTTTTTCTCATCAAGTAATTAAAAGATAAACAATCTCCAAAAATAAAACTACAGAACATTTGTATAATATTTTATATCTTTCGTTTAAAAGATGTGGAAGAATAATCCAAACAATGCATCGGCTTCATTGGAAGAAGAAATAGACTCTGAGTCAAGTCAACCGAGATGGATGGACCGTTGGATCGCGTCAAGATGCTCGTTTGATAACAGAATGAGTAGTAAAGCAAGAGGGTCGACTGACAATCGGGACCCGGTAAAGACGCTTGAAATTGACACGGCCAGGCCTTTCTCTTATTCCACACCGAGACGGTCGCAGAGTCACTCGCCACACCAAAATCTGCACCATCCACCTCAGTCCCCGTTGCATCATAGATCACCGATTACTCCGTCTCCTTCAAAGGCTCGGCCACCCGTTCAGGTAAGAAAAAAAATTTGTTTACTTCTGTAAGAAAGTTGATTTACCATCATCTGATATTTTACTTGCCTTTCGTGGAGCGAGATATTTGGAATTGTAAGATTTAATGGTTGATATTTGGAATTATTATTAGTGGAGGGAGATTGTGAGGTCTTAGATCTCAGTATGGGATTCCGTAAGGGGAATTTATGATAGTGACAAGTGGGTTGTATTTAATTATTAACATTTAATACAGATTAGTTTTCTTAAGGAAGTAAACAAAATCTAGATTGAATCACAAATATTTAATTTCTCAGATTAATTAATTCACAACAGATTTGCTATTTGGGTCAAGTCAAACCTACTCAAAAGAAAATGTGTAGGCAGTCTGTTCATCTCTAATCCTGTTTTGTACCTATATAAGGCCTACATGCCTAACAATAACAGATTATTCAAAATCAAATGCGAAACATTAAAATAACATCTTTTACATTTTGGGATATTTGCAGATAAGGTCAGCGAGTCCAAGATGCACAAACGTAACTAGCGCGGCCCACAACGTGCCGAGCTACATGCAGGCGACTGAGTCGGCTAAAGCCAGGATCAGGTCTCAGAGCGCACCTAGACAACGGCCTGCAACGCCTGAAAGAGAAAAAGTCGGTTCAACTGGCTCTGCCAAGAAACGGCTCTCGTTTCCTGTCCCTCCTGACCCTTACAGGTAAATAATTTCATTTACGTTCATTATTCCGTGCATATCATGGCCTTATTTTTTGTTTGTTTGATATATTTTTTTGCTCATGGTAATGAAGGTATGGATATAATTCGCAAAATTTGAGGAGTCCGAGTTTTAAGAGTGTGGCGGGCCGGTTCGTGCCAGATCTTCGGTCAAATATTTCTTCGTGTAATGAAAGTCTCGGTGGTGAAATATCGCCTAGTTCTACCACCGATTTGCGAAAATGGCTCCGATGAGAGGAGATTATAATTTGTGGTTTAAATAAGTTGTACAAGTAGAAAAATTAGTGCGCTTTTATCATTTTGTGTTTTGTTTCTTTTTGTTTTTTGGTATGTTGTGATTGTAATAATATGGTAGGGGTGCGTATGGATTGAGCAAGTTGATTGGGACCGTATATTTATGAGCACAATGATAAAGTAAATTAACTGTTGGTGGTTTTTTACTCTCCTAAATTTAAATGTGATATTTACAAATTGATATATACATGTAGAGATGTAAAATAGACAAATATAGCTAGTTTGCATTTACATAGCAGTTATTAAAACTGTGCATTATTAATTATTTTATGGTTAGAAGATCAGGGAACAGTTCTTGCATGTATACTGTGCTGTGAGTACAATACATTTTGGCATATTAATGTGAATGTGCCCAATATAATTCTGACATGATTTATTTACATGAATCCAAAAAAAAAATCTCTGAAATAAGTATTTCTTGTTCCAAAGAGAATGGGCCAACCTATATATCACACTTTGACCCCTTTTGACCCATCAAAAGAATCATATCAAACATATGATAATATAGCTATTTGAGATACATTATTTTCTTATCTTTTAACTTTTAGCTAGTTTAACTATTAGAAATTTACAACTAAAAACTAGAACCCGACTGAAATATACTTTATAACTTTCAGTCAACAGCATATGATATTTCAAATTTGTTCAGAAAAACTATTACCTTATGCATGAAATTCTTTTCTTTCATTATGATTTAGGCCCAGTGAGCCTCTTGATATCCAATAAATATTTCAAACTAAGCCTATTATCAACCAACTGACTGAAAATATTACCATTTCTGTCAAGCCCAAAGCACTACAGAAATGTAATATAACATAACAATCCGGGCTGTCCAAACAAAAACTGAAAATCCACATCAATTACTAATTTAATACAAACCGTTGGATATAATTCCGACGGTTAATAAACTTCCCCTAATTCGCCTTGTTTCTTTCTTTCCGCTGTATAAAACTCCCAAATTGGATCTATAGTTCTCTTTCCGAGCAAAATCAATCTCGCCAGAGCCCCCAAATTAAACACACCACCAATATGTAAGCTCTACCCTTCTTAATCTTCTTCTTCTTCTCCCAGATTCAAATTAACAATCAACAATTAAGTCTACTAATTCTAGCTCACTCTTTCCTTAATTCTCTTATCACCTAATCTATTCTCTCTTCTTATTCCAACCTATTAATATATCCTCTTTTATTCTCTCTTACAATGGCTGAATCCACGAATTGGGGATTTGGGTTTTGGTTGTTTGCCATTTCCAAGCTCAGTATACCACTAGATCTAATTATTATACCAATTATGGAGGTATTTGGGCGGATCGATTTTAGACCCGAACTGGAAAATGGAATCAAATTATATGATCAAATTTTACCACACAAAAATGAGCTAATACACACTGGTTTTGAGATAAAATCCCTCTTTTATCTGTTCTATACTTAAACGGCCACAGAAATATACAATGAATGTTTTTTTAAGACTCTAATACATAAGATACACCCAATGAATTAAATGAAACCAGTGCTTGCCACTTCAATTGTGTTCATCTACCACAAATAATCCCAACAAAAACCATACCATACTACTAAATCTAATTCCAATTTCAATCACATGAAAAACAAATCTGATTCCACTTCCAATTCCACCCCCAAATGCCTCCAGTCCAAACTGCATGAACATAAACACACCAACAATCAATCTATCACTCAAACAGAAATCTCAATCTCAATCTCAAACCCTAGCCAACATTTGTAGACACCAGAGAGGCCAATTAAAAATGTCCGACAACGAAGAGGAGCAAGTCGACCTCGAAGAAGAAGAAGAAGAAGAAGAACAATACATGGAAGAAGACGACGACGAAGAATCCGAAGAAGAAACTCAATACAACAACAATCACAACCCGCAAGAAGAAGATGATCAAAACAGAGAGGCTGCTGTCAACGGAGACGACGAAATGGAGAAGCTTCCGGAAGACGACAAGGGGAAGAAGCTTCCGGAAGACGAGGAGGAGAGGAGGAAGTGGGAGGAGCTGACGGCCCTGCCGCCGCACGGAGCCGAAGTATTTGTCGGCGGAATGCCGAGGGATGTCACGGAAGAGGATTTGCGCGGGCTTTTCGACCCTTTCGGAGACATTTTTGAGGTATGGTTTTAAAGTATTTATTATTGAGAAATTTGTAAAAAAAGCCCATCTATTCGTTGTTGGGCTTTTCGAGCCCTTGGAGACATTTTCGAGGTATGGTTTTAAAGTATTTATTATTGAGAAATTTGCAAGAAGACACTTTGCTGTTGGGCAAGAAACACTTCTGTTCTTTATGAAATTGCAAAAAAGCCCATCTATTCTATTCGTTGTGGGAGATTGCGAAAACACGCCTCTGTTCGTTGGGAAATTGCAAAAAAAAAAAAGAGGAAATTTCTTTAGGAAATTACGAAAAAGCCTGTCGATTATTGGAAATTGCAACAAAGAAACTCTATACTTTAGGAAATTGCAAAATGAAAAACTAGAGGACCGTCTTGCAATTTCCTAAAGAATTGGTTTTTTTTTGCAATTTTCAGGAATGGAAGGTTTTTATTGCAATTTAAGCATAATGCAGGGTGATTTTTTGCAAATTTCTTTTTATTATTTTAAATAGTAGAAAATACGAAAAATTGATGAAGAATAATAATTAATTACAGGTGAGGCTGGTGAAAGACAAGGAAACGAGAGAGAATAAAGGTTTTGCGTTCATCATATTTACCACTAAAGACGCCGCTCAGACCGCCATCGAACAAGTCCACGAAAAAGATTTCAAAGTAAATACTTATTTAAATTTATTATTACTTTAATTTTTATTTAATTTTAATTTTAATTTGATTGCTCTTTTTTAGGGTCGGACTTTGAGGTGCTCTGTTTCTCAAGTAAAACACAGATTATTCGTAGGAAACGTTCCAAAAGGATTATCAGAAGAAGAACTCAGAAAAATATTCGAAGAAACCGGTCCTGGCGTCCAAAATGTCGAATATTTCAAAGTAAATAATTAATAAAAAATATAATTCAATTTTAGTTCAATGTTAATTGTTTCTTCTGATAAATAGGGTTTTGGGCTTTTTTAATAGGACCAGCGGGATCCAACAAGAAACAAAATAATTATTAATTTACGTAAAAAAATATTCGATTTTATTTTTGTAATCTGAATTAGGGTTTTGATTTGTTCAATTTTGTATGTCCAATAAAAAAAACTCATAAATTAGGGTTTGGATTTGTTTAATTTTGTATGACCTATAAAAAACCTCATAAATTAGGGTTTTGGATCTCTTCAATTTTGTATGACCAATAAAACCTCGTAAATCAGGGTTTGTATCTGTTCAATTTCGTAGGACCAACAAAAAATCTCATAAATTAGGGTTCGGATCCGTTTAATTTCAAAGCAAACAATTTCAATCCCCATAAAAAACATTCAATTTCAATCCCCATAAATCTAAAATTAGGGTTTATAATTTCCTTTTTCGAACAGGACCAGCAGGATCCGACGCGAAACAGAGGCTTCCTGTTCGTGGAGTACTACAACCACGCTTGCGCGGAGTTTTCGAGGCAAAAGTTGACCAATTCGAGCTTCACGGTCGAAGGAAGCCATTTGACCATCAGCTGGGCCGATCCCAAGTCCTCTTTGGATTCCGCTGCGTCGCAGGTGCGGTTTAGTTTTATTTCCCTTATCCTGAACCAGCACTGTTTATTGTAGAAAAAGTACTTTAAACTTTCTGTTTTCAAGAAAAGACCTGAGTTTTAGAATAGTTGAAATACCACATGACTTTTAACTTTTATTTAGAAGAAACAAATAATGTTCGGATAATATATGAATAATGATGAATGATGTATAAACCTATTTTGCAAATTATGTTTCTATTATTTTAAAATATGTCATTAAATTTAGGGTTTTTTTGAAAATTAAAAGTTAATATTAATATCCGCAGGTGCGGTTTAGTTGAAAGCCCTTATCCTGTACCAGCGCTGGTTAATTAGAAGTTGAACTTTCGGTTTTGTTGAAATCACCTGAGTTTTCAAATAGTTAGAATGCGCCTTGAGTTTTGACTTTTAACTTTGATTTGAAAGAAACAATTAAATTCAAATAGTATATGAATGGTATGTAAACATATTTTGCGGATTGTTTATGTATTATTTTAAATTATATTAAGGTATTTACTTATTATTTCTCTAAATGAGTTGGAATAATATATTAAGGTATTTATGGAAAACCCCTTTATCTTACAATATTATTTCCCTATTATTTCAAAATGATTTAGTTTTTTTTTATTTTTTTATAATAAAACATTCAATTTAGGAGTTTTTTGAAAAATAAAAAGTTAATATTGGGTTTTTTTAGTATTTTAAAAGTTGGGAGGATTTTGGAAAATGGGAAGTTTAAATCAATTTTTTTAATATCCCGAAAGATAGGGTGTTTCATAAATACCGGTAAATAAATACAAAGGGGTTATAAAAATTTCCTTAATTATAAAACTTCACAATTTCCTTCTTTTCTTTTCAGGTTAAAACGCTGTACATAAAGAACTTGCCTGAAAACGTCGACAAAGACAAACTGAAGGACCTATTTGAAAAAAACGGCGAGGTGACGAAGGTCGTGCTGCCACCTGGCAAGCCCGGCCAGAAGCGCGATTTCGGCTTCGTGCATTTTGCAGAAAGGTCCAGCGCTCTCAAAGCTGTCAAAGAATCAGAAAGATACGAAATCGACGGTACTTTATTTTTATTTATTTTACTCTTTCTATTTTTCCCCTTAAATTATTTTCGCATGCATATCCTTTATTTATTTTAAAGGGTCCAAAAAAATACAAAATTTATGGTACTTTATATATTTCACTCACATATTCCCCTTAAACTATTTTCTCATACACATATATGTTCAATTTATTTTATTTTAAAGCTCCCAAAAAATTAGAAATTGATGTTCCCCCTTAAGTTATTCTCATATATATATATATATATATATATATATATATCCTTTCTAAATTGACCAAAATGCCCTTTCCTCCATTCAGGCCAAGTACTGGAGGTGTCCATGGCGAAACCACAAACAGACAGAAACGCTCATAAAGGAGGAAATTCCCGAAACGCCCCTCCTTTTGGATATTCTGAGCCTTATGGAGCCTATGGCGGTGGGGGCCGTGGCTCAGGCGGTTACAGCCAGGTTTGTTATTTTTTATATTAAAATTTAAGTCACTAGTAATAAATTAAAGTGAAATTTGCAAAAAAAAAAAAACTTGTATTATTGATAATTGCAAAAAAGTCCATCAATTCTTAAGAAAGGCAAGTATATGAACTCAAACCTTAACTAACTGTGGGACTATTACTTGAATTTCTTGAGTAGACGAGCTTATTTGTAATTTTATTAATTTACAAATTAATTATGTGCAATTACCAATAATTCAGGGGCACATTTACAAATTTTGCTAAATTGAATTATTATTAATTTTTTGTAGCCAATGATATATGGACGTGGGCCCATGCCATCAGGAATGAGAATGGTCCCCATGGTTCTGCCAGATGGACGCCTCGGCTACGTTTTGTAAGTAAAAAATATATATAAATTAAGTGATATTTACAAATAGGTCCTTAGAAAATTTGATATTTTTATATTGTAGGCAACAGCCTGACGGACCGAGTTCATACGGAAGAGGGAGGGGAAGGAGGGGAGGAGGAGATGGAGGGGGGAGAGGCGGTGGTAGAAGATACAATCCATATTAATTTAATTAAATTAATAAGGTTTGTTTGTATGGTTGGTTGGTAATGGAATAGTTTGGTTGATTAATATTATGAGGGTGTTTTAGGTACGAGTGCTGTTCGATGATGAGTGAGTTTGATGTGTTGTGTGTAGTAGAGATTTGTAGTAGTGTGAGTTTGTATTGGGATTTGAGGTGTGGGATGACTTGATAATGATATTTATTTTCTATGTTTTGTGTACTATGATAATGTTTTTATGTAAGGTTGGAGTTTAGTTTGTGGTGTATTAATGCTTGTACTATGTGTCGAGCTTATGAAAATTACATTAGTTAGAATTAAACATAAACAATGCTAAAATTGTTTCAACTTAGTATTATAAGCTTGGTGATGCTATTTATTCTCTCGAGTTTTGTACTACAATAATATAGCTTGGAGTTTTGGTTGTACTATATTAGTAGCATTGTACTAGGTTTGGCATCGATTTTGTTTTCAGTTATTTATTTATTTTTTTGCCATAAAAAAATAGAAATGTGTTTGGCAAATTGAGTTGGTTTCTATTTTCTTTATTCCAAATACAAAAAAAAGAAGAAATTATTCGGAGTGCCCAACTTTTGGAGTGTTCAGAAACGTCCACCATACAGTTTTAATCATACACATATATATTTGCACTTAGATATAATTTTTGTATTTACAAATATACCTTTTTGAAAATATACCTTTTTGTAATTTCACTATACCTTTTGTGTTTACAATTTTTTATTTTTTGTAATTTCATCATACCTTTTGTAATCGAGCGTTGCTGGACGCTCCAAAGTGCTGGCACTCCATATATGAACTTAAAAAAAAAAAAAGTATTTAGGAAACGAGAAATATACGTTTTTACTTTCTCGATGTTTCCCTCTCACCACCGCACTATAAAAAATTGTATAATTCACAGCTTGCCTTTGATAAACACACAAAAATATACCATAACAAATATTAATTTATCTCTGTCTGCCGCTTCACCACAAGCCAGAAACATGTGGCATCTTTGCCTTTGATATTTTAATACTCTTTCGTCTTTTGTTGATTCTTTATCATGATTTTTAACATTATATATTGATTCATTGACTCGTATATATTTTATCAATTTGTGCTTTTGATTCTAGTTTGGTTCGAAATAGAAAATCTGGTTAGTGCATATATTTATGTTAAATTAATGGGAAATTCTTCAAAACCCCCTTATAAAATCAATTGAATTTTTTTTAGCCCCCTACATAGAACTTTCCATCCATCATGATGTTATATTTATTAAAATGACTATATTATCCTTTTATATTAATAAAATTAACTACTATATAATTAATACACAAATTAATATATACTAACAAATAGATAATATACTATGTATTAGTTATTTTATTTTATTACAAATTTTATTTTTATTATTCTATAAAACTTTAATTTATTTTACTGTAAAATATTATTTTTTTCTTTTTTTATTTATAATATTTTTTTTTCATATATTAGTTCTCATTTACTTATAGTTGATGCAAAATATATTTTTTTATTTTGTATTTTTAATAAATCAAAATTAAATATGAACATAATTATGAGGGCATTTTGGTCCATTTAAAATTGTAATGCATGGAAAAGTTAAAGTTAACTCCATAGGGGATTAAAAAAAAATTCAATCCACTTTATAGGGGGGTTTTGAAGAATTTGAAAAGTTAGGGGGTTTTTGATAAATACCAGAAAAAATAGGGGTTTTTTGAAAAATTTCCTAAATTAATGCTGCTATACATGACATATCTTAATGTTGATGATGAAGATTATAGTACCAGTACATCTGAAGAACATGAGTTGGTTCGTGTTAGTTCGAGTGATCTTCATCCTATGAATGGATTTCAAGACCGCACAAAAGATATTGAACATACATGTTACATAACAACATACATGAAGTATTACTAAAAATATTTTTGTAGAGTTTTTTTCTTTTATTTTTGCAACATTTTTAACTTTCGAAAAATATTGTATTTATATGTTATTAATTTACTTTGTAAGTGCATTGAGAAAATATATCTTTCAATTTGAAAAACTGTTTTTAAAAAACAGAAACAAAAAAAAAACAGAAAACTGTTTTTCGTTTTTAAAAAACAAAAAACACAAAAACAAAAATGATGCCAAACGAAACCTAAGCTTATATAAATTCCATTAATCCAAGACATACAATAAAAGTGCTAAATTTCTCACAATATATAATGAAGCATGGAGGGGGAGTTTAATCTTTATCTTTCCTCCCACACTACCATGTACAATATCACAACTCACAAGCCACATTTTTTCCAAATATTAAAACTACAAATTTCGCCAAAATAAATCAATTCCAAACTTCTATCCAACCACTGGATTTCCTGCGAAGAACGCGAGAGCCCCAACAAAAGGAGCATTGATATAAGTCGCAGGCTCAGACTGCTGATAATTATCTCTCTCATCAGAAAAATCGTCTCTGTTATCTGGTCCGCCGAGCACAGCTCCGACAAGCAAATTAGGGTTTGGAGAATTATTGTGCAAGTATTGAAAACCGTCATTGCATGATATTTTATTAGGGTTTGAATGGATGGATGGTAAAGAAGATCCGCGGTGATGAGCTCTTAATGGATAGCGGTTTCCAAACCCGACCATGTACGACATGCCAGCTGGATTTTGGCCCAAAATATAATCAACCTAGAAATTAAAATATGAAACAAATGTTAATTATGAAAAGTAATTAAATTAATGGCTGTTTTTAAAATTTGATTTTGTGAAAATTAATTACTTGTTTCTTTGCAAGGGAGATGAGATTATTTGGAGTGATAATTGAAGAACCACAGGAGACGGAGGCTCCAGTTGCTCTGAGGTACTTGGCATATGTGACTAGAAGAAATGATGTGGCTGTCACGTATTGCAAGTTGCTCTCACTTTCTTTGTAAAATAGACCTCCTGTTATTTGTTTATTATACAAATTAACTCACATTTTTAGTGAGGATAGTTTATAACTAAACTGAACTTTGATTAATAGATTTACGCGAGAGACATTCAAGCTCTCCGTAATTTTTCAAAAAAAAAAAACTCACATTTTTAGTGAAAATTAATGAGTAAATGTGTTAAATAAATTTACCTGGTGTATATTGGGCTTGGAAACTGTTTGATCCAGGGACCAAAGAGCAAATATAATTATCTGAATGAGCTTTATACAACTCAAGTCCTTGAACCTTGCTATTCAAAAAACCCTAATTAAGAAAAGCAAATCAGAAAATCAAGAATCAAAATGATATTCCTTTATGTTTAAATATTACATTTTTTGTAACATAAATCATGTATATATAATGTATTTATTTTTTACCTTAGAGAGAAGAATTTTAGTAGCGACTCTCTTATCATCCCAACTGAACGAATAATCGTCATCTCCTGCCCCTAATAAAACACCATTTGATTGTATATATGACATGTATGAGACATTGTTTGACGCACGGTGGAGCCATGATGCACCCCACAAAAGTTCGTCCTGTTAATTACATTAAATATTTCACATTTAAGATATACTACTTATGTAATTAAATTATTCAAATTAAAATTAGGTTAAAATGTTGCGGATTTTACATGGTAGCCCGAGTAGGAGCAGTAGAACGGACACACAACTGAGCTTAGTGAGTCGCTGTATGACCCACGGTATCGGTCCGCAAAATCAAACACCTACATTTCATCAAAATAAAATACTTTTCATGAATTATGAATCATAATTATGAAATACAATTTGATGAAATTAAGGCCTAATTACTTTTGTGGCGGCCTCTAAAAGCTTAGAAGAATATAAGGGGTCAGAATGCTTGAACACAAGAGACGATGCGGCTAGAGCGGCTGCAGTCTCAGCTGCAACATCTGAACCTGGGTTTTGAGGTGTAATTTTGTACACGTTTCGTGGAGTGTCCATATCTTCTGGTCTCTCCCAACAATGATGGTCCTGATTCGGATCAGCCACCTACAGTCAGTTCAAAAAATTAGTTTACCTTAAGTAAATAATACATAATCAAATATTTTACATATACTCAAGATGAGTCTATGCTCTCATTAAACTACATAATGAATTATAACTATACTTGAATGTAGAGAGTATCGGGAGTTGCAGTGGCGGCTTTGAGGAGATAATCAGAGCCCCACCGAACAGCCGACATTGCATTCTGAAGCTCAGAGTTCATCAAGTGGCCAAATTCAAGTACGCTCCAAGCCAACATTGTAGTCGTAAAAGCCATCGGAAGCCCAAATTTCACATTATCGCCTGCATCATAATACCCTCCAACTAAATCCACCTACAATATTAAAACAAAATACAGACGTCTTTAGTTTAATATAAACTAGTCAGATTCAATCAATAGAGAGAAATGCAATACAAATTTTCTTTTGTGAAATATGGGTTTTGTGTGTTGTACATTGCAAGAAGAGCCGTCAGATAAACCAGAATGGCCTCTCCAATTCATACGTTGGTTCAGCGGTAGCTTGCCGGACCGTTGGCCTTCAAAAAAGAGAATGGATTTTCCAAGGGCGTCGGCATAATTAAACCCTTTGCAAGGATGAAGGAGAAGGAAGATGCAAGCTATAAAGTAGAAATTGGACTCAGCCCCCATTTTTGTTGTTTTGTTAGCAAGTCTTTTGATGTGATGAATTTGGTAGTAATGGTGAGAGAGTGTATTTATAGGGGAGATGAAGAGAGTGAGAGAAGGTAGTTGGTAGTTTGAAAAATTGGTTGTTAATTAGACGGGATTATTGGAGGGAAATGGGAGTTCATAAAGGAGTAATTTTAGGCAAAAAATAATGTAAAAATGTGGAATTTGTTTTTCATGAGATGCTTTGCTAGATGTAAATCGCAGTGTACTCACAAATACAACAAATTGTGGACGTTTTTTTTTTTGTAGTAATATAACTATTTAAACTCATCACAAATTGTTTAAATCAAGTTTTTTTTTGATATTATATCATTCTAACAATATAAATAACATAGTAACATTTGAATTCAAAGGTGCATTTTAAATGCATATGATTGATTTGGGGAGATTAAAAGGGTATCCGAAGGGTATCCAAAGCAATCTCATTAAATTTTTTTTTCCGAACAAAGTAAAAGGCCATTTTACATGGATCCTGTTCTTAGCATGCTGATTGGCAAAGAAACGGTCTTAGAAGCAATCTTCCTTATTCCAACTGCCAAGTACCTGAATATATATTTCTTATCTTACATGTGCATTATTTTTTATCATATCTTTCTTTATATATGCAAAAGAAATTCCTAGGATATGATAAGTTATTTCTTAAGATTCTTATGCAGCCGCAAAAGAGAAAACAAGAGCGTCAATCAGGGCCGTAATTGGATAAATTTCAGCACGAATTTCATAAAAAGACTCGTCATTTGTCGTGTTTTTTGAAAAAAAAAAATGCCTTTGTTTCAATGTCTCGTGTTACTCAGTCACGGACATGGAATCATGGATTTATTTGTCGTTATAATTAAAAATTATTTTAACATTTTACCTCAAAAAATAAGTTCGAACATCATTTAACTTCTCTTTAATTTGGAGAATTTATTATGCTAACCTCTTGAGCCGCTAGACCACGGGATTTCAATGAAAGGAAAAAAAAAAAAAAGATAAAAAAGAAGTTTGGTGTCTAACTATATCTTTTAAGAGGGGAACCATTTTGTAAGTACCATTTATTCATCACCTAATGCTGCAATGCTTATTGTTTGATATATATTTGATATGTTCTACTTTAAAACACACAATACAAAACGAGATACTAAACATACAAAAAAATACATTGGACATATTGGTACAATTATTACAATAATGGGCTGACTTACAGAATGCACGAGGTTTTACCAGAAAAGAAGTAAGCGTACACATGCAAATATATCTATATTACTTACAAAATTTATATAGGACAAACTACAGTTGGAGAAACAAAATCAAATATTAAATAATTATGTACATTTTCCACTTATTCGTGTTCTTTCATGATTCAATCAAACTATGTACTAAAATTTATTTGTCGCTGGCTCTGTATTTCTGCATTATGCAAAGACATGTCAGTTAACAATTTGAATACATTTTATTCACAAATAACAGAACAAGAAAAAGAAAACAATTTGATAGAATATTATATTTTTCATTTTTTTTCATCTTTTTGAGGTACTGAGCAAGGATCTTAAATTCAGACTTAATCTTAAAAAAAAGATATCATACTGTTACTTACCATGAATAATTAATCAAAGAAGTTTAACTGCCTATTTCTTTTTTATTCAGCTAATGAATATAAAAATTTCTTCTAAGCCTGAAGCTTGTGACATATTTTAGAGCTAGAGTTAGCTACAGAACCTGCACAAGATAATAACATATGTATTTGCTTAAACCATAATTTATGATATTGTTTTTTTATATTAAATATAGTAATAATTTGATTTATATAGTTGATTTTACTTACAAAAATCGGTATAACACGGTTGTTTCGACACAGGATCTTCCTCAAAAGGAGGAGGTATCTGTCCATATATCATTTCACAACTCATATCTTCAAAATCTAAAAGTAGTAAATAAGTCAGTAATTATATATTTTCTGAGAAATTGCAGAATTAAAAAATGAAATAAGCATGAATTTGTATCACATACTTGGATTCATAGTTAATGGAAGGCCAAACTCATTTGTAAAGAAATCTTGAGTTGGAATTTTGCACATGTTTACACACATTCCAACACACCCACTATTCTCCAAATATCTACGTATATAAATGAAACAAATATAAATTGTAAATTAATCCAATAATATCAAGATAGGAGAAATATACCTTATAATTTTATTCATTTATAAACAATACTATTTAATGAAAATAATTAAGTACCTGCATTTTGTTATACGGACTCCACTTCTTTGTTTTTCACCATTTATTTCCACTTCTATTACCTAATTAATTGAAATTCCCCCTTTTATAATTGCTCAAAAATAATAAGAAAAAAAATAGTAAAATAAGGAAAATAAAGTTTAAGATACATACCTCAGAAGGCCCAACTAACCAATGGAAGAAGGGAACTGTCAAAGCAGCATTAAATTCTTCGGCCCATTTTGTAGGAGGAAATAATTTCTTGAACTATAATATGAACATTTTATTATTAATCTAGCAATTTACATTTATATATATATATATATATATATATATATATATATATATATATATATATATATATTTTTTTTTTTTTTATTTATTTTTTTTTTTATGAAGACATTTATATATATTACAGTGTATATAAAAATGACGTCATGCAAAAGTACCATGTGTAAAAATAACTATATACATTACCAAAAAACATGTACCTATTATGCAGAAAGAAATATATATTTGACATATTATTACAGTAATTAATAATTATTCAAACTTAACTAAATATCAACAAAACAAAATATTTAAATCAAGTTATAAAAATATGACAATCTGTAATAATTTTTTTATATTTAATTATGGTCTTTTAATATTCAAGGGACCTCCGGCTTGGCTTGTAGATAACATAATCATTTATTTTATTAATAAATGGTATTTCACTAGGCAAATCGTTTACTGGAGCTTCAAAATAGTTAAACAATATTACATCATTCTACCTTCAAATTTTTTGATTGTAATCACTCTACCTATATAAGTAAATATATTTCAAGATTCTACCTGCTCAGGAGCGCCAGGCGGAAGCATCGAAAGCAAAACCTCTCTCACAACCTCCTGCTGCTGTCTCCTATTCCGTCCGAGCATCACTCGTCTCGACACGTCAACAAAACCGTCGTAATCCCAATCCAAAAACCCATTTTTACTCACTCCACCACTCGCAAACTTCTCCATTTTCCGTGCGAAAAGAGACATGAACGCTTTTTCAAACCACCCGTCTTTGTACACCGTTTTTTGGCCCATCGGTGCCGGCACACCCGATGGGTCCGCTATGCCCCCGCATTTGGTTGTTATCCTGTTCCGGCGGGTGATGTGGCGGTTTTTGATTGGTATGCATGAGGTGGGGAGGTATGAGAGCTTTATTGTCGCCATTGTCGGTTTTTGAAGTAAATATAGGGGTTTTGATGTATATGTTTAATTTGAATGAGTATTTTTTTATATTTTGGGAGGCTAAGCTAGGTTAAATTTTGTATGTTAGTGGATGGAATTTGAGAGGGAATAACTGCCATACAAGTAAGAAAAAGAAAAGGATTCATGGAAACACTTTGGATGTGTAGAAATTTCCTGATTTTTTGATTGGCCTTCCATTGTGAGGCTATTAAGAAGACACCATTCCTTCAATTTTTGTTAACTTTTCATTTGTGACAGAGAGAGACGGAAGGCATCCACAAGTCTTTGAAAGAGATGTATTAAACCGGGAATTGATTTGCTGTTTCATCAAACACGGGAGTTCAATTCCTGGTTTTCCTTACTATTATGATTGGGCCAATTTATAAGATAGACTGGTCCCATAATAAGCACATCTGAAATATTGCTACTAAATGGGTCATTGAGACGGGCTTTAAAATATTAGCTGAATATATTATTTGGATCTTGTAATGGGTTTAATGTATTGGTTCATATAAAAAGTATATTAGGCCTTAGTGGACTTGGAGATATTTAAGGCATTATTATTTCATTTGTAGCCCGGTAATACATAAGAATATCATATACACCCCTACAAAAGTGAATCATTTAATATGTGTATATATCATATCACTGTAAAATATGAGAAATATCTTATTCTTAAAAAATGGTAATACTATGCTCTTTTTTATTATTTTTTTATATATAGATGAAATGATAATATGGGATCATTTGAAAGAATGGAGAAAAGATGAATAATACTTTCTTTACTGAGAAATACATGTATGAGCCTATAAGGATTAGTATTAATTCATGATATCTCATAACTTGAAATTTGAAGGGTAACACATGAAATTTGCCAGATTAGTATAAAATATGTGGTCGTTGTAACTTGTAATATATGGTCAAAAGATCTCTCTCAAAATGGAGGCTTAACTACTCCAAAAAAGACAGGTGTTTAAGCCAAGTCACAATCATTTGACCCATTGGGATTTCTTCGTTAAACATCTCTAATCCTAAACTCGAGATCTCTCTTGGAAACCAATATGTATACACCATAATGTAATGCAAAAGACTTGATTGTGTGTTTGGACTGGAGAGGACTAATGAATGGTTTAAAAGTTATAACCTTTTGGGTTTGTTAAGCCCCAAATAAAACCGGCCTAGGAGAGTTCAATACCCAAATAATACTACCCAATTAATTACTCTCTCAAATATTTCTGTATTTTTCAATGTATGGACAAGATATTTCATTTTCAATGTAAGAAAATCCACCCATTTTGTTCTTCTTTTTATCAAATTTATGTTTTTGTTTTTGAGATAGACAGCAACCTACTAATTTGTGGAAAGAGTACAAATTTACTTGTGTTCACATATTTTTTCCAAATTTCATGAAATGGTCCTTATTATTTAGGGTAATCATTTGGTGATGAGAAATATTTATAAAATTTTATTGGTTGCAACTCGCTAAGACAACTCTTCGACATTTTTTTCCATAAAATATCAATTCGTAAGTTTAAATTTATTTACACCATTATTCTATGTGTCTTAATGAGATTCTATTTTTTCTTCATAAGCTATATCTGAACGTATTTTGTTAATTACAAGGTTAACATATTTTTTGTAGCTTGGCACACGTGGGCTGCATGTATTAATATATGATATTAGTTTAGGTGATGCAATCTATTTATTATATTTTATTTCATATAACACGTAACAAATTTTCCCTTTCTAAATTGTGTTAGCTTTTACGAAATGACACTTGCGTTTACGAAACTATATAAGAATAAGTGGTTATTGTAAGGACAAGAAATAAACTTTTTTATGCTTTATTTTGTACCATAACAATAATAACTATTTCTTTTCCAATGATGAATATATTATACATTTATATGTAATAATATTGATATTCATTATATATAAGAAAGTTTTCAGAGGATAAGAAATACAGAATACACTCATTAATTCTTGGTCATGCTTAATGAACGAGAAACTCATTTATCTGTTGCTTTAGTTCTAGAAACGATTGTAAAGGCCTTTTTCCCGGCGCCATTTAAATTGCGTGCTTAGTAATTAGTATTACAAGCACCACTCAATATTTTTTATTTATTTACTCATCAAAAACTTGATTCTATTATCAATGATGGTTTATAACTAAACTGAACTTTGATTAATAGATTTACGTGAGAGACACTCAAGCTCTCCGTAATTTTTCAAAAAAAAATATTTTTATTTATTTATTTATTTATTTATCTAATAACATCTGATATAGATTTTTTTTAGAAAAAAGAACAGCCAAACTTACTGAATAATCATTCAGAAAACAATAAAATAAAATAAAGAGCTCACAACTAGTGATCTAATATCTGAACTATGCTTACAGAAACTCGGAAAAAAATTCGAATGTCAGATTTGTCTTTTTTATTGAAAGTTTACACGAGGAATGTCAGATTGTCATAATATATACTTTAAGAAGAAAAAATATCTCGTAAAAGTATCAATACATCTCATGTATAATTTTCTTTTATGACAAACTTGTGCTATACTAACAAATTGCTTGCTTTACATTTCCATTTCCGCACAAAAGAAGAAAGAAAGAACAACCACAAAAAAATCTACATCATTAATCCACACTATATATATACTAACCATCTATACCCACTCATTTTTCTAGATCGATCTCTCCATCCGGTTCAGCCGGCACGACCAACCGGCTTGAATCGGAAGCAAAAACTGAGCACCAAACAATCAATGGCGTACCGATCAGAACCAAACCGAATGGAACCATCCATAGTTGTCGGTTAGAGGGGTGAAATACTATGGCCCACCATATGAGGAATGCTAGTCCGGTGAGGAAAACCAGGAACGAGAATACCGAGACGAGGAGTTGAGAGTGTTTGTTAGGGGAAAGGGATTGGGATTTCGTTTCCCGGTTCTGTTGTTGTCCATGTTCTTCCATGAAGAAAGAATGAGTGAGTTTTGAGTTATGTTGTGTGATAAATATATTTCGAGTTTTGGAATGTGAATGTGTATATATGTGTGTATGAGGGAGAGAAGTGGGGGTCAATTGGTCTATGAAGACGGCAAAAGGAGAAGAAGAAATAAAGGGTACCAAATGGCTGCTGATTTGATAATTAAGTACCAAATGGGTTTATATAAAGTTGGTAAAGGATTGATGATAGAGAATCACCTCCAGTATTAGAATGACGTGAGACATCCAGCCTAGAAGTCAATGCGGTCAACTTAGTTACATTTGGAAAAGTGGGAAAAATATGACTTGAACCGAACTTGCCTGGCTGAAATCCGAATAATCTGAAACCCGGATGATCTTTTAACCTAAGATGATTCGAACTCTAATGACCTGTAAGATATGAGCCGAAAATAACTTTTTTTTTATCTAAAAGTACTGACTTGGAGTGATATGAAATCGCCATCTGAATGATTCACAATCCTCTCTTGAATAACTTTTTTGTTATCTTTTTGATGATAGAGAATCATCTCCAGTTTTTTGTTGAATAGTATTTATGTCGAGTCTTCCTCCTAGCCAACCCTTAGTCATCATAACCAAGCAATTAAGTAGTAGGGCTTGATTGTCACTTGGCTAAATGATCCGTAATCAAAATGATTTGAAAGATCCAAAACCCAAATGACTCATAACCTAAATAACTCGTAACCTGACTCATAACCTAAATATCCAAAACCCAAATGACTCATAACCTAAATAACCCAAATGACTCATAACCTAAATAACTCATAACCTGACTCATAACCTAAATATCCAAAACCCAAATGACTCATAACCTAAATAACCCAAATGACTCATAACCTAAATAACTCGTAACCTGACTCATAACCTAAATAACTCGTAACCTGAATGATCCATAACCTGATCGACCTAAATGGGAATAACCCATGATTGGAACGATATGTGACTCAAATAACTCACAACCTAAATTAATCAGACTCGACCGGCCTGTTCGCCACCTCATTTGGAAGATTGGAACCATAATGGAGAACTCAATATCTCACAAGAAATTTGGTTTGACTTTCACCATCCATGTCAGACCATGTGTTAAATGAAATAACAAGTTTTTCATACTCTCAAAATAAAGAGGGCATTCTTCTGTTTCAGTCTTCAAATAATAATAAATAAATGAATAAAGATAATATTTTATACGTGTCGGGTTTGGAGAGTCTGTCATTTCAATTTGGGCCCGATGACAGCCCAAATTGATTCTGATTTAATTTTCAATTCAAAATGAAGGAAAAATAAAAGTTACAATTTACAAAGAGCAAATTGGATTGGCTCTTACAGGCTTACAGCCATTATTACAACTTTTTATCAAAGTAGACTTCTTTTTGACTGATGAAACTAGAAGAAAAAAAGCACAACTTAAAAACAAAACAAAATTCATATCATACAAATAAGTCAATTGACTCACCAAAAATATGAAGAAACAGCAATTTAGAACTAATCTCTCACTTGAATTTGAAAAATAAATAATAATAATAATAATAATAATAATAATAATAATAATAATAATAATAATAATAATAATAGGAAATTGAAGATCTTCTTCCACTGATTCCATAGAGAGAGAAACTGAAAATAAAGATAAAAAAAATTGTGATACAAAATTCATCTCAGAAAGAATTTTGAAGGTAAATTATTATATTTCGCAAGAGAAACTAACCTTTAAGTCTGAATTAGTAGCATAAAATCTAATTTAGCACAAAATTTGAGAAATATCTTATTCTTAAAAAATGGTAATTCTATAAAGCATGCCAATTTTGATGTGATTTTTTAGACCGTTTCAATAAGTATATAAAACCGCCAGCTGTCAGTAACCCAAAAGCTGCCAGTCCCATTATTACTGAATTAAGCAATATTTTACGATAACCCCCCTGCAAAATATTAAAATTAGTTCTTATAACAAACTGAGAGATATTATTAGTTTATTTTAATTAAGTTGAAAAATAAACCATTAATAGAATGAGAATAATAGCAGCATTTGAAGGTGCATGAGAGACGCTTATCATTCCTCCACGTAATTCATTTGGTAGATACCTAAAATTAAATTAAAAATAAAAAAAATAGTTTCTCCGCAAGAAAAAATTGTATTTCATTAATACTAATTAATTATAAAAAAAGTATACTTACTGAGTTCTTAAACTTGCAAGAGACGGTAAAATAAACCCAACACAAGCATGAAAAATACAAAATAAAAATACAAGCGTACCAATTTCCTACATTAAAAATAAAAATACCATCAAATATAATATTTAATTTCCAATTAAATTATTAAAATATTTTCTTACCTGATAATCATAAGCAACTATAGAGAGAGACAAACCGGCAGAAATAAATGCACAAGTTAAACTATTTTCATTATAATAAAATGATGACGTGGCGTTAAAATATGGAAATAGAGTACTTCCAATCATTCTTGATCCAATAAATAAAGGAAATATTTTTGATAAATTCACATCTCTCCCATCTGCCTATCAAAAAAATTAAAAAATATATTTTTTTAATATAATTTTAAAAATGTAATAAATAATTAAATAATGCACATATATATACCACAATAGTTGGGGCCCAAAGAAATAAAAATATTGATGAAGAAAAATGAATGCTTGCTTGAGCCCAATTCAAAGCCCAAATTCTCTCATCTAAATAAAATAAAAAATATATATATAATTTAATTAAATAATTAAAAAAATAATGAATTTTAACCACTTGCCTGAAAGAACATGAGAGGAAAAAGACTTTCTATAACTCCAAAAAGGCGAAGTAATATTCTGATCATTTTTCCATTTTCTCTTGATATAAAGAAATAATAATAATGCCAAAAATGCCCCAAAAGAAGAGGGGTAAATTGGTCCTTTGTCAAGATTATCACTAATTAATGAGTTTGTTATAACTTGGCTTCCAATAAGAGAAATCGACTCAAAAAATGTCATTTGCCAAAATGTTTCCATTAATAGATCCTTTTTATGCCCTTGCTAAAAAAAAAGAAAAAAAATTATAAATATATAATTTAAGTTGGAGCATTAATAATAAACATAAATTGTGAGATTTATTTTTTAAAAAGAGGAACCTTTTCATGCTCAAAAACCATACACGTCTCGAAACAAAAGGAGAAAAAAGAGGATGAAATTGCAAAAAATGCAATTTTAATCCATAAAAAGGGAATCCAGTTCATTATTTTAAATAAATTCGCCAAAATATGAAGAATAAAATATATCATGCAAGCTCTTCTTGATCCTCTGCAAAAAAAAAAAAATATATATATTATGAAATTGTTCTCATTTGATAAATTAAGGAATAATTCTATGCAATTAATTCAGTATAGAATAATAGTAAAAAAAATAATTAGAAACTTACATTAAATCCGAAAATATGCCAGAAAATGTACCGAAAACGAGGGAAATAAAAGCCCCAAATGAAAATAGAAGTGCAATTCGGTCCCTGTTAAGTCCAAACTGCACAAATTCATCCTCTCCATAAACTGACTGCAGCCCTCCAATTACTAACAAGATTTCAAATAAAAATAAATAAATAAATTTAGTGCTAACTCGCAACGATTGAAGCATCAACTGTTGTAAAATCAGTACAAATTTTCAAAATACTTCTCTGCATACCTGTGGCAAGAGAATAGATTAGCAAGAATTTCTTCTGGAAACGCGAGAACTGGAGATGATCCGAACTCGAAGAAGAGGATAGTGAGGCTGCAGGCGTGCGTTTGGAGAAGAAAGGGAGGAAGAAGAGGGCGCAGAAACAGGACGCAAAAATGCAATAGAATGGGAGAGAAGGCAGCTCCCATTCTTCTCTCTCTATCGAAACCGCCATTAACGAGCTTCAGTTCTGAATTCTGATCGATTTGCACAGAATGTAATGTATAATCGAGTTTTGGTCCTTTTCTTGTGTTGGTTGGGACTGTTGTGATATTTTGGATTGTACAGGGGTTGGTTATATATTTACTAACTGGGAATTGAGATTCTGGATTTGATTTCTGAATTTTGGGTCTGATTATTATAAGCCCATTATATTTGGGCTTTGTTTGCTTGTTTATTTGTGAATTAAGATTCTGGATTTGCTTTCTGAATTTTGGGTCTGATTATTAAAAGCCCATTATATTTGGGCTTTGTTTGCTTGTTTATTTGTGAATTAAGATTCTGGATTTGCTTTCTGAATTTTGGGTCTGATTATTAAAAGCCCATTATATTTGGGCTTTGTTTGCTTGTTTATTTGTGAATTAAGATTCTGGATTTTCTTTCTGAATTTTGGGTCTGATTATTAAAAGCCTATTATATTTGGGCTTTGTTTATTTGTTTATTGTGAATTAAGATTCTGGATTTGCTTTCTGAATTTTGGGTCTGATTATTAAAAGCCCATTATATTTGGGCTTTGTTTGCTTGTTTATTTGTGGATTAAGATTCTGGATTTTCTTTCTGAATTTTGGGTCTGATTATTAAAAGCCTATTATATTTGGGCTTTGTTTATTTGTTTATTGTGAATTAAGATTCTGGATTTGCTTTCTGAATTTTGGGTCTGATTATTGAAAGCCTATTATATTTGCGCTTTGTTTATTTGTTTATTGTGAATTAAGATTCTGGATTTGGTTTCTGAATTTTGGGTCTGATTATTAAAGGCCCATTATATTTGGGCTTCGTTTATTTGTTTATTTGTGAATTAAGATTCTGGATTTGCTTTCTGAATTTTGGGTTTGATTGGGCTTTGTTTATTTGTTAAGCTAGGCCCAGATCATTTATGGCCGGCTGTATAGTTGGTTAATGGTTATACTATGAATTTCACATGAAATTAGGAATATATACTACTAGAAAAATATTTTATTATCTATGAGAAGAAAGTAGGAATATATAGATTGAGAGAAAATGAAGTTTGTGACCTAGGAAAAACCAGAACAAATTTATTCTAGTTGTAAACATAAAAAAGTAGGAAAGAAACAAAACGATTGATAGTAGCTTCACATGACAGATTCCTATCCAATCACAGCTCAAAATACTCAAATTAAAAAGATTGTTGTTATATGAAGGAGTATACACTAGTTGTCCTTTTCATGTATTAACACTTGTATTAACTTGTTGCAGAGTTAGAAAAAGAAAATGATTGAAGGAATTATAGTATGTTTTAAAGTTTTTCAGCTATATTAGATATTAACAAGTATATTATATTTTTGTATTATGGGACCAATGATGAATGAATGATATGATTCTCAGATCTTGACTCTTGATTTGGCCCAATTGAGCCTACTATAGATCTAACCTAATTCATTATCACTTTATGATAATTTACCTCACTTTGAAGGAACAATTAAGAATTAACTCTCTAATTATTAATTATCTTATTCCAAATATGAAACTTTCTCATGAACCCAATTTATCCCTGGAAGTATCACAATTAGAGATCAACTCAAAAATATGTAATCAATGAGCTAAAATTCTAAGTAGAGTAACTTTGTACAATGTAAATAAATCATAAATGTTGCTTGTTTGTCCTAAATTCGAATTTTGATTAATTTAGGTTGAACAATTTACCTGTCAAAATCATTTGTTAATATTCTCATTTTATTATTAATTATAGACTAGTTCTATATTAACAGTTGTCTTATTATTCTTGAATGGACAAGCCAAAAAGAAAATTATATTGCAAATAATGTACAATAATATATTCTAAAGTCATCATACCTAACCACAAGTGACATACTAACTACTTATTCCATCAATATCAATGTTATATTAGAACAAGTCTTAATTGATAATAAATTAGTTCAAATAAATACTAATACATACCTAGCTATAAAATATCACCTCATATATGTATAAATATTTTTATTTTTGGATAAAATCACTTATATTGCTAAGCTTATATATCCATATCAGTATAGTTGGGGAAATAAATTTGCGTCTCCTAACAAGCTTTCTATATCAAAAAATCCCTTCATCTCCCTTTCTTCTTCAACATAAAGACCTCTACCACTCAAATCAAACCTAAAGTTCAACACACTACAAAAGCACTCAAAAGTCTTCAAAAACTCATAAACACATCGAATTAAACCATGAAGTCCACACCTTTTTCACAATTTAAACATCATAATTCACAGTTAGCTCGAGCCATCGTGATTCTCCTTCTCTTTTCTGCCGGTTATATAATAGGCTATCACTCTTCTCCCCAATTCAATCTCCAATCCGATCAATTCCTCTCCAATTGCACCTTAAATCATATATTAACAGAAACCCAAGAACCCGAATCCTCACCACAAATCCAGGAACACGAATCATCACTGCCTCCACACGATCTTCTTCAATTCAAAAGTCGTTGCGCCGAACCGGTTCCATATTCTGAAATCCAAAACACAATCTTCACCAAAATTTTTGATGGACTTGATCCGTACGAGAATTTCCCTTCGAATGAAGTATCATCTCTTATTCATAAGCCGAAGAAAGACCCGCGCGGTTGGGGCTCGAGAGGAGCGGTGTTTCACGACTTGATCGGGTCGGTTCGGCCCGGCGTGATAATTGAACTTGGTGCGTTTTTAGGGGCGTCAGCTTTACATATGGCAGGTGTTACGCGCAATATTTCTCTCTCTCCCTCTCTAATTCTGTCTGTCGATGATTTTCGCGGCTGGCCAGGCTTCCGTTCCAAGTTAGTTTATGATATATATACTTTATTATGTACGTACATATACATATATTTTACTATGTTGAGCTTGTTATTCAAACTTTATTGAAACATTATTGTATCTAGTGTGATGTGTTGGTTAAATTTCAGTTACTCAAATTTAGTTAGCACCTCAAAATATGCTTGGCCATAATGGGAGAGTAATAATTTTATTTGACAAGGTTTTTGGATCACTTAGGCCGTGTGCTTCTAGAATTGGTAAAGTTCTAAGTTTCTAACTTCCACCCACTTTTGCATTCTTTAATTGCGTGAGTATACATAGCCAAAATATTGAAACATTTTGAAGAATCTTATGTCATGTACACATTAGTCTAGATTCCAGTCCAAAAACCTAACATGTAATAAACTCACTTCATTTTAATTAAAAAAAATGATTACGTAGGATTCGGCGTGACGTGCCAAAAAATCGAGATGGAGACTCTTTACTACTCCAACAATTCATGGCCAACATCAAATCCGCCGGCAAATCAGACCAAATAATCCCAATCCCATTTTCAACCGGCTCAGCACTAATAGCATTTTGTGAATGGGGAATTTACGGCGACCTGATAGAGGTGGATGCAGGTCATGACTTCCACTCGGCCTGGGCAGACATAAACCGTGCTTATGCCGTGCTCAGGCCGGGCGGCGTGCTTTTTGGGCACGACTATTTCACAGCTGCTGATAACAGAGGCGTCAGGCGAGCAGTGAATTTGTTTGCTAAGGTCAAGAGACTGACAGTGCGGCCCCACGGCGAGCATTGGGTGTTTGAGCCTAAGCCGCATGAGGAAAAGTAGTTTGAGTATAATTAAGTAGCTCTTCAAAGTGTATGTTCAAGTGATTAGCAACAAGGAATCTTGTTATAGTTCCTTTTTTTGTTGTTGAATTTACAAGTATAGAGATTATTGGATTATAGAGGAAAAGAAACAGTTTTTTACATGTAAAAGAGCACGAAATAAACAACCTTGATGAATTATAAATCAATAAAAAATATATTAATTTTCTGTATCTAAAAAGAATAATGATATAATAGGGGGTAGGGATGATGGAGATTGCTTGAAAAAGGAAAAGCAAAAGAACAAAAAATAATGGAACATTTGGGAGTAAGTTAATAACCAGATAGGGATGGAGTTGGAGATGGATCTAAATGCATTAAATATCTTGATGGAGATTTTTCCCACCTTTGAGTGCTAATTAAGTCCTTACTATTTTATTTATTAATGCTGATTAATTGCCGTAGATATGCAACATTGAAAGATGAATTGGAAGAGTACATGTTAAGTGGACCATTGTCACTTTTTGACTTGCATGATTCCATTAAGATGATAACTTGGTATCAAAACAAAGGTTTAGGGTAGCATTCTTTGTTTATATCTTTTAAAAAAAAATCTATCCCAGGGCTGTGCTTTCTTTGTTTACACCTCTTTCTTTTAAAGAAAAGAAATTGCATTAGGCTAGCTTTCTTTGTTTATACCTTTTTAAAAAAAAATAAAAACATGCATCTACTTGGCACTTATCTTGGCCAAAACTATCATTATTGAATCAAGACATTTTAGCAAACATTAATCAAACAAAAAAAAGTAAGAGATTTAAGCTAAAATTTGTAACAAGTCTTAATTGAATTTGAGGGCTCCAATTCAGACAAGACCAAGACAACACATGTTAAATCTTAAATAGCATTAACAAAAGAATTGGCAAATCACAAACAATTAAAGCCATTTAAGAAACTCAAAAAAAAAAAAAAAAAACTATCACACCATCCAGATCCGCTCCTCCTCCATCCTTCTTCAAGACAAACCACTGTACCCTGTAAATAAATCATTTTGCCCTCAATCACATTCATTAAAACTCCAAAATAAAATAAAAATAATGGAAAATTAACATTTTTTTTTCAATTCTTACTATCTTCTTCCAACTGATGCAGCTCCAGATGCCCTGCAACAACATTAAAAAAATCAAATTAAATCAACATATTATTATTATTATTATTGGTAGTAGTATTTAATAATACCTAGCAATCTGCTTGGAAGCAAAAGCGGGCTGTCGAACCCCACCATTATTACTGACAGCGCTGTTGATATTAGTATTAGAACTAGTGAGTCTGACATCAGCGAGGCCGTTGGTGACGTAAGCGAGGTGGGGGTCGACGGCGCGCTTGTGACGGGCGATGGGAGTGACGGCGACGGGAGGCAGAAACGGAGACGAGTAACTCGAGGCCGCCACGCGCGCAGCTGCTGTTGTCGCCGCAATTATTTGCTGCGCCCCTTCTCTTATTCTTATGAAATCCCCCTCTATTATAAATAACTGCACAAATAAACAATCACACAAAACTTTACATATGTTAAATAACTCCAAAAAAAATAATCATACAAAACTTTAGAAAATGATATACAAAAACCATGTTTTTTTATATTTCAGGTTCTTGAAAATTATCGAAAATTATAAATAACTATAGAAAAAGAGAAAAAAAAAATGTCAAAGTATGTTTTTTTAATGGTATGAAATTAAATGTGGATATTATATTGCAATTAAAGGTATATTTTCACATGTTTTTAACGAACAGCCTAATTTTTGAAATTATGAAAAGCATGGGGGGTTGTTGAATATAAAAAAGTTAAAAAGTTTAGGAAATGATAATGGATTTTTTTTAATAATATATAATTAATATAAGGATATTATATTATATTATATTTATAATTATATTATATTACATACCTCAGGATGGCGAGAGACAAAATCATCCAATTTCCCATAATGTTTTATATAATCATGCCAGGTCAGCGGAGCCAGCATTTTGGCTAGCCTATTTGGCAGCTGCAATTCAGATATCAAATCATATACACATTCATCACAAAACAAAAAGAACAATATTTAATAATCATGAATAATATAAACAATTAAGTTATACATACATTACTGCTGATTTTGATCTGATTGGCGGGGCCCGGCGGGATGGCGCGGACGATGCAGGCGAGAATAGATCTCTCGTCCAGAAGAGGAATCGGAATCGGAATCGGAATCTCGTTCTTTCCTTTTATGGAATTGTTTTGCATTTCTGAGTAGTTCATCGCGTTTTTGTCTGTTTCTGTCGACGAGTTGTTGTTATTGTTGTTAATGTTGTTGTTATTTAGGTCTTGGATTTGGCTACTTGGGATCCCGCCAGCCTGTACAAAAATTGTAAACAAATGAAATTTTAATAATAATAATTATAACAATAGTAATTAGAAATATAAATAAATAATAATATTAATAAAGTAAAACCTGGAGTATAGCGTTATGTTCAGTAACAGAAGTATAATTTAGGTTTAGAGTTTCCTTTTGAATCAGCGCTTGCGTGTTGTTTTGCCCAATTACCTGATAAACCAAAATATGATTTTACATTTCAATTTAAACAAATATAATAAATACTAAAAAATAAACAAAGAAAATAAATAAAAACCTGTGATTTTTCGCTTGGCTTGGGCAAGTTCACTTGATTCTGAATATTAGCCATTTGCCCGATATCAGGCACAGCCTGAAATAAAATAAAATAAAATAATTCAAACCTTATCCAACCAAAAAAAATAAAAGAAATTTGCAAAAGAGCCCCTGCATTACGCTTTAATTCCAAAAAATGCCCTCCACTATCAAAAATTGCAACCAAAAAAAAAAACACCTCTATCATAATAAAGATGACATAACTTAAGTTTTTTTTTCAATTTAAGCATAACACAGGGGCTTTTTTGCAAATTTGTCAGAAAACAACTAATTAATGAACTAAATGAATAAAATGACACCTGTAAAAGAGCAGGAATGGGCTGGAATGAACCGACCTGAATGGTACTGGTCTGAGCTGGGATTCCTTGAGAGGCGTGAAGCATATAAGCGAGATGCTGAGCTGACGGAATGTAAGCAGGCCCCACTCCTATTATCGGAGCCTGCTGTACCTGTTGCTGCTGTACTGGTACCGATTCGCCCTGTAAATATTTCAACGTTTTTAGAAAAAAAAAAAAAACTTTTTTTTTTACCTGATTTTTTTTAATTGAGTAAAGAATGGACCTTTTTGGAGGATTCGAGATTTCCATTAATGCCGTTCGGAATTAGATTATTGTTATTTTTATTATTGATGTTGGTATTATTGTGGTTTGGCTTGTTTTGATCAGATGCATTTTCAGTTGTACCGTCTTTATATGCAGCCAATTCTAATTGCAATTGCTGTATTGTTTGCATGTGATGCCTCTCCATTTCGGCGTACTACACGTTCAATTCAAATAATTCAAAATATATATTAAAAAATAAGTGGCATTGTCGCATATATACCCTTACAAAATTCAGAATATCAAATTTACCCTTCCAAAATTTTAAAAAATCAACCAGGATATAACTTTTCTTAAACAAGGGTAATATGGAAAATTTATAAACCCTCAGCGAACTTTAACAGTAATAAAATAATGGTGAAATCCAACTCTGGGGCAAATTTGATATTTTCTAAACTTGCAAAGGGTAAAATGTGATATTACCAGTTTTCGAAAGGTAAATTTGATATCTTGAGATAAAAAATAAAAATAATTATATCGAATACAAAAACTAATCATATAAAATAAATGAAATGAAAAATGCCTGTCTTTGAAGGCCCATCCAGTACTGATAAAACTGCTCGGTCCTCTCTCTCAATTCATTCTGCAAAGTTTGATTCGTCGTATTATTCAAAGCGTCCATTTCTTGAACCCTAGAGATCCAATTGTGAGCCTCTCTCAACTGCTCTTCCTTAAATATCATACTTTCTTGCGCCACCCTATGCTACAAAAATATTTAAAAAATGATGATAAATATGTTATTTACGAAAAGTTGAGGGGGTATTTGCGAATAAATAAAGGGCTGAGTGTAATTAATATTTACTTGTTCTTCTAAAGAGAGGAGTTGGCTTTCTTTTTCTCTGATTAGTTCTTGTAAATCGCGGATTTGGTTCATGTGTTGAGCCCTTTCTGCTTCTGAATTATCTCTCTCTCTCCTAAATCAATTATTTAATTAATAATTATAATTATTATATTAAATTAATTAAATATTCAATAGTATTGAAAGGAGTAAAATGGAATATTATATCACCGGAAAGTAGCAAGTTCCTTGTTCTGCTCTCTAAGAAGGTCGTCTTTTGGCCAACCCTAAAAAATAAAATGAAAATATTATTCATAAAGTATAATATAAAATAAAAAATATTACATTTTAAATGTTGAAACAAAAATAAAAGAAAAAAAAACATACAGTCTCATTGTCTATTTGCAAAGCCCGCACTTCAGTATCTTTATCTTCAAGTTTCTTCTCAATTTCTCTTATATATTTCTCTCTCTCAACAAGTTGCTCCTATTTAAACAAACCAACATTAAAAAAATACATTTTTCAAATTTAAACAAAACAATATACTTAATTAACTAATCAATTACCTTGAGTTTAGTAGCAACAGAGATTTGTTCCTTCAACTGAGCCTCAACCTCTACAATTTGAGGCCGTGAAATTGCTTGAGCCCGCAATTCAATTTCAAATCCCTGCAATTCCTCTCTTTGTCTCATCACAGTCTGCAGTCTCTGCTGGATCATTTCATCGCTCAGCCCTGCAATTCCTTCAACTGCAATTGCGTGGAATTCCGTCTCTCTTCCTTCCTGCTGCACCTTACAGAAAGAAATTCGTTTTTTTATTCAAAAAATTGGTGAATTTTGTTTTGCATTGATTTGTGTTTTTACCTCATATATAGTTCTTTCATCTGATTGGACCATATTTCCCCTCTCTGACTCCTGAAATAAAAACGAAAAAAACGTATTTTGATTGCAAAATAAAGAGGAAAAGACTCAAAATTTATCATTAAAATGTTCTAAACTGCAAAATGAAGACAGACAAAAAAGAGGGAAAAAATAGAAAAAGATTCGAAATTTACTGATCTAAAACATAAAACAAAATCCCCCCGCTCAGTTCACTAACTCGAATCTCGCATTGTCAAGCAAAGAAATCAAAAAGAAAGTCAAGAAATCTACCTCACTGCCAGCAGTATTCCGATAAGATCCATCAGAAACAGCCCGCCATTCCTTCCTAGCTCGCGCCGAAGAAGCAGCCGCCGCCTCCATCAGATTCCAAATCTTCTCTTCCCCCCCAGATCGCTCCTCCCCGCCCCAATTCCAAACTTTCCAGATCCGAATCTCAGGGTTTCACCACTTCAGGAAGACGAATCGAAGAAGACGAAGCCTTCACAGTCTCAGACGGAGATTTCGAAGTAGGGTTTTTGTGTGTTGTTAATGGAGACGGAGATGAGATTTGAGACGAAGAAGAAGATCGAGGAGGTTTGTGCAAGTATGCTTGCACTTCCTGGACTCGGTGTATTTGGGGGGCTGAGTCTGCTGATTTGTGGTGTTTGGAGATGGGATGGACCGGGTCTAGGGAGGGTTTTGTTCAGAGGAGTGGGGGTAAATGGGCTGTTAGTGGAAGTTTATGGGGTTTTTAGTTAAATATGGCCCATGGGCTGAGAATGTTGGACTGTTAGTATCTATAAAAAAATACACAACAGAAAATACTGGTTTAGCCCATAAATTGTATGCATATTTGTATCTCGTATGAAATTTATATGTTTTTTTCTTTCATATTTTTTTGAAGAAGCCTATCAATTTATGTTTGGAAAATTTTGAAATTTACAAAGTTATCCAAAGTTGGTCCTGTGAATTTGATATTATTTTGTCTCTTGTACTTTATTTTCTAAATTTCAGCAATATGATGTTCTTTTTTATCAAAAACAACAAGATAATTCCATTTGTTACACTCAACATTTAATTTTATGCACGTGGGATTTAGTAGCTCTTTCTTTGCAGCATGAAATGCATGCATCCGTGCATGTACCCGAAAATCTATTTGCAAAGATTGATTTGAATACATCATCTAATTTCTTGTCAACTTTTTGGGGTCACCCTTTGTCTTCATCTTTGAAAAATTGACACCTGTTCTTCACATTTTTAATTTGTCATATATCTCATAATTTCTCTCTAATTTTTTAATCTTCTTAGGCTTTATCCACGATGTGAAGCGACCTGCTGAGTCATCAGCATCGTATTTAATGAGTATCTTCATTCAATTTCCAAAAGAAAATTTGTAATTTGTAATAAATATATAATAGACAAGGACGATAATTAGGTTGGGTTACGAGTTTCTCCAAACCCGCTTAACCCGGCCCATGTACACTCCTAGGAAGGAAAGAGTACCTCCTTCCTAGTGTCATAAGAAACACAGATGTCATGCAACCTTCGTTCTCATATCATATATTTCCAACATGTTACATTCTGACATGATTCATGAACAACTCAGAAATCTCATATCTCAGCACAACAATTGGTTATTATTACCAAAACATGTCGATGAGTTCGTTCGGACTCCGGCAATTTCCAATCTGGCAAGCAGCGCAACACGCAAATCGTATTCTTCCAGAATCATGCCGCATGGCAAACTCACAACCACATCTTGCACCATCATATCATTAACCGTGCTTACGCTCGCATGATACACGTGCAGTTCCATCTCAGACAAAGCACCCATCAGCCTTGCTGGTGCATGGGCCCCACCACCTCCATTAGATTGTACTCGTATTAACGCCTCTGAACCAAATACTCTTACCTCCACATTCATCTGTACCGACGAAGAAATGGTACTCGTACCGCTTGTTGATGCCATTACCTCCATTTGTACTTCCTTTTTGGCACGTTTCACCTTGACACAAGAAAATAATTATTTATTAAAATTTTCTTAATTAGTATGTTGAGAGAAAAAGAAGTTTTGTCCAATATTTAGTTAGCATAGCTGGCAAGCTTATCATTATTACTCAATTAGCTAGCAAGAAAAGAAGATTCTAGCAGTCGTGTCTCAATAAAAAAAACTTTTGTAACAAATTTATTGCTAATTTATCAAGTTCAATCATTTGAACATACCTCAATTTCTAATGTCTCTACACGTGTACATAACTCTTTAATATACGCGATTGCATCCGACAGAAGTGATGCTTTATCCATGCGTGAAACATTCGGCACGACTGATCTGAGGGCATAAAACCTGTGGTTCAATTTCTCACGTCGTTGCCTCTCAGCCTCCACATGGTCTATAATTGGTGAGTTTTGGCAGGTTCCTTTAGGGCTCCGCCTTTTTACTCGATTTTTGTTGGCAAGTAAATCCGGTCTGTCTGAGTCTGAGTGCTCCGAGTCTAGGGAGGATGACAGACCGGCTCCGCCGCAAAGACTAAGTATGGTCTTGTTGGTTAAGATCATAGTAACCTGGATTTTTTTTTAATTGTATTAGATATATTTAGTTACTAGAAGCTTTTGTAGTTTTCAATTATATAAAATAAAAAAATATGAGATTGTATACTAATTAGACATGTGTAAAATGCTTATATTGTAAGTACTATAGTTCAATGAATATAAGGCTGATACTACTAGCTGTAAGTTCTTGATATTATCTTCCAACCTCTTTTAAGAAAAAAAAAATTGTTCAAAATAATAATTACATATTTACATAAGATTATAAATTCTGATATACTTTGTTAATTACTATTTTTTTTTTCATTATATAATGAAGTCATATACCCCCGCACTTATTTTCAAAGATATTGACTTTTGTTGAGTTCCCAACCACAACCTTTGAAAAGAAATGGGTGATGTCGTAACCACTGGTATCAAGGGAGCTTTGGTTAGAAGATTTTATTGTTATATTATATTCCAACGAAAATCTAAAATAAAAATATGAATTATTGTATTTTTCACTATTATATTTCTATCTATGAACATATATTGCATAGTTTGGGAGTGCTAAAAAAGAGATCTACTTAAAGAGAAATAGTTATTCTTCAATGTATTGTCTTCCAACCCTCTTTTAAAATAACCATTCTTCAATTGATTGCATTAGATCATAAATTATGATGCATATAATTCATTACATATGAATAGGGGGCTTTTATTAAATGCTAATATACTATATATATGTACTAATACTATCATTTTGTGAGAAGTTTGATATATATCGTGTGCCACTACTCAACTCTCAATTTTTGAGTTGTTTTGTGAAGAAATAACCTTATAATAAAAATACTTTATAAACAATATTTATACTTGTGTTTATAAAAATAGCTTCCAACTCTAAAAGTTTGAACTAGATTTTTTGCTTCTTTATTCGGACTTCAAGAGCTAGGAATATTCTTTTATCTCAAATCAACTAGAAAAAAGAGAAAATTTAATTTCAAACTAGTTGTAAAAGAGAAACAAAAATTCTAATTTCGAACTCATAAAGTTTGAGAACACTATTTTTGTAAAATAAAAAATGTTATTTTTGTGTCTAAGCTTGCAATTTGAAATAGTAATGCCACACTATTGAACTTGGGAATAAATCCCAAGATTCCCAAGAAGCCATTATTTTTGCAAGTTCAGTGGATTTTTTTTGAAAATAGACGAAGGATATATGAGCCAAAGTTATTTTTGCTGATCATTTTTGTTTGAAGGTTATTCAGAAATTAACTCCAATTCTTCAGAGTACCTAAATGGCTAGATCTTTGAAGAAATTCTTTGAGCAAACATTGTGGCATTTTTTAGATGAATAGGGCTCCAAAAAATATAAATCTATGTGTACACCTTACTTACACTTATTTTTTGCTTAAGGCTACTTTACGTTACGATATAATGAAGGAATTTATTTCGTGAGATCTAAGATCTAAACTTGTGTGAAGCTCTTAACATGAAATTACTTGACTTTTTATTCCTAAATAGTAAAGACCTGTTGAATGAGAACCCTATTTTCTTGGATAGAATCACAAGAACCAAGCTCAAGAACTCCATCTGACAGTGGGACCCACACTATCGTCTCCATCCCATGCACGTGCCCCTCACGTGACCTCTCACACCTCTCGAGCGAACGGGCGCCAGTCAGCCACATGTGTACCTGTGACAGGTAAGCTCGTACCGGCGAAGCTGCCACCTCATCGGTACGGAACGATCGAGCGATAGACAGAACGTAGAACCACTCCGCCTCTTCAGTACCGTCTGAACCGGTACCATCGCCTGAATTGGTACTGTAGGGTTTTGGTGGTGTTTTCAGATCCAGGTCGCTATTTCCTCTGAAATATCCGTCCCCAAAACATAATAGATTTGTGTTTGTTTCATTTTTCTGAGGAGAGAAGCGCCAAAAAATTGCGTAGGCCCACCATTCAGGCCGGTTGATAAGGAGGTATTTTAGTTTTTCTTGCAAGATGGAGAGGTTTGATGTGGTTGGAGGAGGAGAATGAGAAGAAGCCATTAATGGAGCTCTAGTACCAGTAGCTGAGAGATGTTGCATTTCTCTCTGTTGTCAATTATTATATTACGAGGAAAGAGATTTCTCTCCAATAAATGGTTGGTTTCTTATTTATTTGTAGCACGAGCACGAGCACGAGCACGAGCTCGAATATGAATATAATAAAATCCGTGCAACGAGTCAATAAGTTATGAGTTTGACAAGTCATTGTTTTAAATAAAATATTATTTGATTATACTTTGAAAATATTGACTCGTTTGTTTTGAGTTAGATCTTCTCGTGATTTCCAAGGATTAGGGACACATCAGACAAGGTGGGTCTAAGTGAATGGACAAATGTGGAATGAATAGATGAAAGTATGGAGTCCGAATCTTATGCTGCCGAGTTCCATCTGCCATGTGTGAAGCTGAAACGTGGCTTCATCAGCTTTGTTGATTTATATGGGCTCCACTCTAATTTTAAAATAATTATTGTTAAACATTTTTCTTTGATATTCAATTATTGGGTTGAAAGATTTTATTAAATATATGTTAAATTGTGTTTGGTGGGAATTGAACCCATGATTTTTGAATACATATGTAAATGCTTTAATCAACTAGAATACAAGCTATTTGTTATTGTTGAAACATTTGAAGGAATCATACACACAAGTTAAGATTTATTGGATAAAACCCAAAAATTGATTTGGGTAGAAGTAAACAATGTCATAGGTTTTTTTTTCTCACAGGATAGAGAACACAAATTGAAGGATTGAAAGACAGGGGGTGTTTTTTTTTTTTTGGGGGACGTTAGTTTGAAGTGAACTAAATATTTTGGGTTCAAGAACTTCAAAAGTCCAAAGAAAAATGAGGAGGAAGAAGAATGGTGGAGCCCACAAAATTTAAATATTATTTCTTTTTTGCTTGTTATCCCACCGTTTGCTTCATTCCGTTTGTTTTAAAATGGGAGTGGAATAGACATAAATCAACAAAGCTGATGAAGCCACGTTTCAGCTTCACAGATGGCAGATGGAACTCGGCAGCACAAGATTTGGACTCGAAAGTATGATTATTTGAGGCACGTGGATGATTCATGTCATGTACTATGTGGTGACGGAATAAACAAGTTTTTAAATTTCAAGATGTCAAAATACAGGGGGTTCTCCCCTAAATTCCTTCAAAACAAAAAAAAAAAATTCAAAATTTCAAAATGATTATCTACAGATTTATTTTCAAATGGGATTTGATATTAAGCCCCCACTGTTGCTCTTAATTTTTTAGTGAAGGTTGAGAAGAAAAAGAAGATTTATTGAAAACATAGTTTTTTTATTTGAGAATAGATATTATGCCCATAAACATATTTATTAGTAAATTATATCTTAGTTATCAATATAAATATATTTCATCTATTTTAAATAATACAAGTAATCTCTCTGAATTCACATATTTAAGAACAATTTTACATATCAAATCATGATTGAAGAAACATATTATGTTTTTCAATGGACACGTAATATTAATAGTGTAATGCAACATACACATTAATTGTGTCAATAACCATTTAAATTTTATCATTTTTTTTTTCTCTCGATGGAACATTTAAATTTTATCATAAAATCAATCAATCTTATGCTTTCAGCATTAATCTTATGCCAATGACACAGAAGTCTAACTAATTAGATTGTTAGACTAAACGAGTCAAGACAAGAAATATTAACTTTAAGACATGATATTTTGGGCTCGTGTCAATAATATTTTATCATGTTTAATATATTTTTTCATGTCCAACATATCTATTAATTTATTTATTTTGTCATGCATATTATATTTTTTACAATATATCTTTACCACGATGTAACCTTTAACATTTTAAATTATAATAATATATATTTTTATTGCTTCAAGCTGGTTTTTAATTTTTTTTTACTCTAGTTCCCCCCCCCCCCCCCCCCAAATTCTAGCATCCAAGGGAGGGGTTCCTAACTAATAATAATTTTTTTTTAAAATAAAAATAAAAAAAATAATGATTTTCAAAATAAAAATATAATTAATTATTTTGAAAACTAAACTGTGTAACTTATGTGTTGTGAGTTATAATATCAATAACCACCGAACACTCGCTACACATAATTCATTCCTAAATAATAATAATTTTTTTTTAAAATAATGATTTATCAAAAAAAAAATGGGCCCACATGTCACTCTCTTTCTCTCTCTCCCTCAAATAAAAAAAAATAATGATTTCCAAAATAAAAAAAAAGGTGGGGCCCTCTTTCTCTCTCTCTCAAATAATTAAAAAAATAAATAAATAATTCATTTTCCAAAAAAAAAATGTGGGTTCCATGTGTCTTTCTCTCTCAGGTAATTTTTTCTCAACGTTTTATTTCAAAATATGATTTTTTTAGTAGCTCATTTTTTTTTGAAAAAAATGAAAAATAGAACAAGGATGATGAGATCTTTCATTCAGGATCTCAATTGTTATACTTTCGAACGCACCACTATGTTTTCTCATAATGACTTTCAATATCTCCTGTCTTCAATCAACTGGATTGAATATCACAATGTCAAATGACATTATGACTCATTCCTAAATAAAAATAAAAAAAATAATAATTTATCAAAAAAAAATGCGGGTCTCGTGTGTCACTCCTTTTATCTCTCCCTCAAGTAATTAAAAAAAATAGATTAATAATTTTCAAAAAAAAAATGTGGGCCCTCTCTTTCTCTCTCCCTAAATAATTAAAAAAAAAGAAAATAAATAAATCATTTCTCAAAAAAAAAAAAAGAATGTGGGCTCCATGTGTGTGACTCTCTCTAAGGTAATTTTTTCCTAACATTTTCTTTCAAAATATGATTTTTCAATAGCTCAATTTTAAAAAAAAAATGAAAAATATAACAAGGATGATGAAATCTTTCATTCAAGACCCCAATTATTATACTTTCGAACACACCATTATGTTTTCTCATAATGATTATTAAAAATAATTTATATAGATTTTTTATGATTATTAATTCATAAGATAAATTTAATGTATTAATTATTAAACAATAAAAATGATAAAAACCGCAGCGGAGCGCGGAAATTCTCTTAGTATATCTTTCAAATATAACATATATTTTTGTATCATAAATTATATTACACTATAGGTATAAAAAATATTTCTTTCACCTCCCATTAAGACGTGTCCAAGGCACAACTCTCTGACTCTATCAATGAGTTCAACATACCACATAAACCATTTTGGTCTACTTACAAATTTCAAACCTCCAACTATAACTATAGCTTAATTTGATGGAGAAACAAGTGTATAAAAATATATTTTTTCTTAGAATATCCGATGTGAGACTAAGAATCATATACAAAACATCAAAACCGGTACATGGAACAATGACATGTGAAGAAGAGTTTTTGATGGAGATCTTCGGGACAACGTTTATAATAAAATATGAATAACCACAGTATATAAATTCCAACTCATTATATATTTATTAATTATTAATTATTATAACTGTAGTCTAATGTGAAAAACATTAATTAAAAATTTCAGGTATAATTTTCTTTATATACAAATCATGAAACTATAAGTTATTCAGTCAAAATTATTTTCTCTTTTGTGTGAGAATTTAACAAAAAAATTCATATGTGAAAGGATATCAAATAATCAAACTATCAACTACGCATGTAAAAATGATAAACGAGAATCTTGATTTAATTTATATATAAACTTTTAATAAAAATACTATGATGATAGTATATTTTAAATTATTATTATGATGATATATTACATATTGTATATTGTATATTGTTTATTGTATATTGTATATTGTATATTGTATACTAATATATAAAGTTTATAAAATGGGGCTTTCTTGACACATGGCATTTTTGTTAAATGTTATGAAACCCCACTTTGAACCCACATGTATCTTTATTTGCTAAGATTTTCTATTTCAACCCAATAATTATCTCCCGATTTTATAAAGTAGGAGTAACTTCTGTACTAATATATAAAGTTTATAAAATGGGGCTTTCTTGACACATGGCATTTTTGTTAAATGTTATGAAAGCCCACTTTGAACCCACATGTATCTTTATTTGCTAAGATTTTCTATTTCAACCCAATAATTATCTCCCGATTTTATAAAGTGGGAGTAACTTCTTTACATAAACCAAAAATATAAAAAATATATTATTAAATAATACAAAAAAAATGTGAGAATAAAATACACTTTTATTGCTAAGTAACATGTAATTTAGATATATGAGCAAATTTGTATTGTAATGGAGCGAAACACTCACTCGTTACATATATTTTGTATCATAAATTTTCATATATTATTACAATTGAGTTGACCAATAATTGAATGCCCACCTATAATTAAACTTTTATTTCAGAAAAAACGTAACTATGGTCAACTATTATAACTAAATATATCTTGACTGATGCCGCCAGTTGATGTAGAAAACTTCATCAATAAAAAATTTTAATTACAATATTAAGTGCTTATTGATTTTTTTTACATATTATTTGTTATATTATATTACTATTTAATTTATATATGATACTATTTTATAATCACTAAACAAAGCACATATATTCCTTCAAAAAAAAAAGCACATATAAAATCTCCTAAACATTAGATTTTGATAATGTGTGCTTTGTCATCAGTGGCAAAATACAGACCAAGTTGCGATCAGTTCAATATAGAGTTCATAACAAAGGTAAAAAGGGAAATGATGCATATGCCCCATATAGACAAGTACATGATTAAACCACGCTCCATTACTAAGACCCCTACCTGGTCACACTGTGATGTTCATATAAAATGCAAGTTTTGTAAATGTGACTAATTAGTTTTGTAAATGTGACTAATTAATTTGTATTGAAGGGGCCGTTTGGCTAATGATAATTAGGATGGTTGGAAAGTACACTTATCGTAATTAAGATTTTTTGAATGTTTAGATTGTAGTATTTGCTTCAATTACAGAAGTTTGAGTTTCTATACACATTCATACGCGGTAACTCGACTTTTTCTCAAAACTATGAGCTTCCGACTTACGGGAGAGAGAGAGAGAGAGAGAGAGAGAGAGAGAGAGAAAGACAAGACTAAAATAGAAGGTTGTTAAGTTAATGGTTAAATTAAGTATGATATTTTAGCCTTAATTTATTTTTAAGATATATAATTTGTTCTGCCAAAAATATGATTTTTATGAGATTTCATTTTGAATAAACTAAAAATAAAATAATATTTAAGTGACATATAAATTGCAAGTAATAATGTCCTAGGCCAAACTGTTTTGCCGTATGGGAAACAGATTATGTATCAGACATTATATTTTTGTATTAGATGTTTTATCTGATAAACTTTTTCATATAATAATTGTGCGTAAATGTTATTAGATTATTAATTAACCATGAATATGTATGTCCGTTATACGTCATCGGAATATGTGATTCTGATAGTAAAACCGTAAAGCAAAGTGAATACAATTCTAAATTATTCCTAGTCATATATGAGATGTTTGTAAGACAAACATATTTGAAAATTTCAAATTATATATATAGACTAGTATGTTATTTGGATGATGATCATGTGTTTACTGATCATGGATATTGGATATCAATTCATTAATGTAAATATATGTTGGAGAACATATATTGGATCGACCCACTATGAGAATATACATGGTATATGTCATTAGTGTTTTCTCATCATCTAATGTATGAGTAGTCTTTTGACTTGAGGTCATGATAAATTCCTACATGTATATCTTCATATTTTGACATAGTCAAACGTTATCTTTAACCGGATAATTATAAAAGCTATGATTGGGTATTTAGTAAACTATGAGTTGGAATGTGAATGATCAAGATAGAATTTGTTACTCTCGGATACGAGAGAGATATCTCAGGGCCCCCTGATAAATTGAGACTGAAAGAAAATACACGGCCGTGTACGAAAGAATTAGCATATGTTGTTAATATCTTTTAATTTATTCAGTCTAATTATAATTCAGGAAAGAGAATTGATCAAAATAAGGATGACATAAAACCATGCCTTATGATTAATATAAATATCGTTTAACAAAGGGACTAAATACATAATTGATGTATAGGTTATGATCACGTATCATTCATTTAATTTGGGTAATCATAACGTCGTACTAGAGGCTACTTATGATTTATAAACTTGAAGTTTATTGCCAATATTAAATGAACCTACATGGTCGCACACAAACAGAACTAACTCAGTTGGACACAGAAAATCAAAAGGAAGGTGAAGAAGTATGAGCATTAGATGCTATAAATAGATGAAGAGTTCGTCTGATTAGGTCAGAAGATTCAGGCTACACCCTAGCCGTCTATTGAGAGAGAGAGAGAGAAAGAGAAACCGGATCTAGTAACCTCGGTTTCTCCGCCAACAGGAGCAGTTCGCGTGTGGATACATATAGAGGGCGGTGCCGGAGTCATAGCGCCTTTCGTGATCAGATCCGCAAGAGATGCAGGGAGATCGTTTGGAGACGAATAGCGAAGCCCTACAAACTGGATTAGCCGAATCCGAGGTATAAATAAGATTTATTTTCTGATTTGATTGATAATACACGGATCCTTGGTTAGAAAACGGGTAAAATTTTAATTCCGCTGTGCATCTGAGAATACGTGTTTCCTTTCATAAATAACATATAAATATAGTTATAGTCAAAAAAACAAATATGTTTCTTATAATATTTGATTTAATAACTAAATAATATCAAGAAAACTAAATAATATTAAGAAATTACTTATCTTAATTAAATCAATCCAAACAAGAAAATTATAACTACAATAGTTTCAATTTCTTCAATCCAAACAATAAAATTGTAGGTGCAACTCTAGAAAATTTAGATGTAGACAGTCCAACTTCTTTAGTAAATTTTAACACGGTCATCCAAACGGCCCTTAAATGTAATAATAGTAATTATAACAATGATAACTATGGAATAAAAAACGGGGTAATTTTAAAAACGTCATTTTGTTGTCAATAGTGTCTATGATGAAAAAGAGCTAAACCATATTATGTCTCTTATGAAATAAGTCTTTTGCCTATGTGCATGGAAAGATAAACCATATGTCTCTTGTGAAATAAGTCCTTTGCCTATGTGCATGGCCTGATATGATGTCATAAAAATTTGCAAAAAGAATGACAAGAATAAAGAGAATTTGAGATAATTTAACTTCAAAACTTGCAATACTACCTTCTAAAATTCTATATTTATAAAAGAAAAAATATGTTATATCTTCTCTTCCATCATTTTGTTCAAGATAAGTCTATTAATTATTTCTTCTTTTTTGTGCATGGTGTATTTCTTTTGATCAATTAGCTAGGGTTTAATGACAAAGTTTGGTGCATTTTCGATCTTTTGGCTAGGTTTTATCTTGCCGCTCCCTAAGAATATAAATTATGTTTTTCCTTGTTAATTTAGGGTGTTTTATATTTGGTTTTGATTTTGACAAACTGCATAAATCAAGGCGACAGAAAACAAAATTTACAAACTGATTCCTTGTATCTTTTTCTCTTTCTTTTTTATTTTCGTTATTAACTTAAAATTGTAATCTAGCATGCGATGGCATGTCTCTGCAATTCACAAAAAAAAAAAATTTAGAAACTTCAATGAAGTATTTTTTAGACCGGATTACTGAACAATTGAGATTTATTTCGATTCAGTTTGCCACTCGGGTCATAAAGCTTTTGTTCAACTGGTTCAGTTTGAATTCGATTTGCTATATTGGTCGGTATGTTTATCAAAAGATTCCCACATGAGCTAGCTATCTTTACTTCTCTCTTCAATCGGATCATAAAGCTTGTTCAACTGGTTTAGTTTGAATTTGATTTGCTATTGTCGGTTTGTTTATCAAAAGATTTTCGCATGAGCTATATCCTTCTCTCTTCAGTCTAATGAATGCATTGTTGAAGACCTTATAATTAGGCATTTTAAATTTTAACACTTGTAGCACATGTTAAAATGACACAATGCAATAAAGATTCGAATATATATTCGTACTGGTCCACGACCTCCCTTCTTTTTTTGGGTTTTGCATAAAGGTGTTTAATTCTCGGGACATTTATACTCTAATTGTTTTTAAAAGGTATACTTTAATCATTTTAAAGCACAAATTATAATTATGGCATACTTTTTGGTATATTTTTTTCTATGTTATCTGCTTGAAATTACGTATTGTATCTTTTGAATAACATTATATTTCTTTGAAATATCATCACATTTTTTTTGTAGTTATATACTTTCTTAATGTAAATGGATCACATTAATCACACGAATATATATGCATCAACTTGGCACCTTATTTTAATGTATCGGGACCTTGTTACATGCTCAAACAATGTACATTTGTTTCTACTGATGAATCAAATAAGCCAAGTGTCTTTGACTATTCATATCTCCAAAGTCTTAAAGGAAAAACTCAATACAAATAAATAAATAAACAAAATAACATTAATTAAAATAAAACAATCATCTCCACCACACAAAATTAGGATTTGTTGGATGTCATTGTTTATAATGTACTATCTATTATTCTATGAAGAGCTTGTTAGAAAAATGAAATTGGGAACAAGAAGAAAAACAAAATTTTGTCTCTTTTTTCTCTAATTCTCTTATTATTATCTCATCATAATCTTCTCATTACAAATGACACACATGACATTCTTATATAGAAACATGCTCTCTTAGAATTATATTCTCTAAATACAATTTTTGACATACATACACAACCTTTGACACAGATACACAACTGCTTACATAATTACACACATCTTTTCATACATACACACATCATTTCACAAATAACTACAACTACACATCCTTTCACAAATAACTATATACAATTATTAATCAAATATTAAGTTTATTATATTATTTTAACAATATTAATGCTGTATCTTAAGGATGAGATGAGATATTTGTTTTATTTATGCCGTCGGAAGTTTTCTTTTTCTATTATTTTTTCTTTTTCTTTTTCTTAGCAGGGGTTGGCTTTGTATTTCTACTTTTAAGTGTTTTGTAACTCTTATTTTCTTTATTTCATGAAAATTTACTGGGCTTCTTGCCGACTGACCTAAAGAAATATATCTTGAGGATGAAAATAGTCTCATAACCAAATCCACAACTATTTTCATGACATCTCTCGCTTGCTTTTGGACCCCACAAATATAAAAGTCATGTAGGACTCACAAGAAAGTGAGAAAAGTTGTGAGAATGGTTATGGATTTAATTGTGAGAGTGGATTTATTCGTATCTTAATTCATTGGATTTCATTTTTTTGAGGTAACATGCATGAGGCTGTTTTTATCACCGCGACATCATTGAATAATTATTGGAAGTAAGATCAGAGTGTTAACATTTCAGATGGAAGAAAAAAAAAAGAATAAAGAAATTAGAAAGGAATTCCAAATGGAAATGATAAACTAAAGACTTGATCTCTATCCTAACTGGATCAAAAAAGGTATTAAGGTTTTATAAGAGAATTGTCTATAGCTCCTTTCTAAACAAAAAGAAAAACAAAATTTACCAGCTCAAGTGGTAAGGCACTTTGAACTTTGGAAAAATTTCAAGTTCAAATTCTGACCAATATGCAATCTTGTGTTTAACAAAGTCTCTCAAACCATCAATTATAAGTTGAAACTGAATAAGTAAACAAAACAGAAAATAATTAATCTTTAGGGAATAATTACAAATAAATCCTCGAACCCTCTGCCCTATTAGATAAAACAAATTTGAAATTCATAAGACAATAGTAGAATAGAATTCTAAAATACATGAATGTATTTCCTCAAAATAACATTTAACCCCCTATTATATCATATCTGACACAGTCTAGCTTTCCTTAATCAATCATAATTAGAAAATATTCAAATAATGGAAGGAATTATTTATTATATTTATTTCTATGTATTTTTTACTAGTTTTCTGTTTTAATATTGTATTGTAGGAAAATTTTAATGGTATGTTCTAAAATTAAGAAATATGTTTTCTTGGCAACAAGTCAACTATCTCCTATATAAAGACTCCAATTGGTATTGTAAAAGATAAGCTATGAATTAGAAATAAAGTATTTTCTTGAGTTGAGTATGTACTCTTCTTGTATCGTATCTAGTCTTTAATGTTCTTTCAATTATTCGCTTTGTCCGTCATCATTTGGTATCAGAGCTTTGGTTCAACGGCCGCCGCTCATCAACGAAACAATCGTGACCCCGCCGCCGCCGTCCAACCGTTTCTCGATACCAATGCGAGGGATCGCCTAATCTAAGAGATGCAAAGGCAGATACCCGCTAATCGACTCCGAGAGCGCCAATCGAGGCACAGTACGCCGAGAAGCATCACTGTTTGAAACCGAGATCGCCGACTGAGACACGAATTTTTGAACAGCTTCGATGGAGAGTGGAGGTTGCTACAGACGCCACAAAAACCGACCGAGGCACGATACGCTTAGCAATATCACAGACACGGATCTTTGAGAAGTTCCTACGTTGACATCAAACCCTTCCATAACTCGGGACGAGTTAGCCCGCAGCAGAAGCGTATGACGCAGTCTAGCTTTCCTTAATCAATCATAATTAGGAAAGATTCGAATAATGAAAGGAAATTATCTATTATATTTATTTATATGTATCTTTTACTTGTTTTCAGTTTTAATATTGTATTTTAGGAATATTTAAATAGTATGTTCTAGAATTATGAAATATGTTTTCTTGGCAACAAGTCAATCATCTCCTATATAAAGACTATAATTGTTATTGTAAAAAACAAGTTTTGAATTATCAATAATGTATTTTCTTGAGTTGAATATGTACTTCTCTTGTATCGAATCTAATCTTTATTCTTATTTCAATTATTTGCTTCCGTCCCCTCTCAATATCCATTCATTCTTACTTTATGAACTTACAAATTTTCCTTGCTTAAATTAACCAATCAACAATGAATATCTTTCTCAAATAAAGGCTTGAAATCGGGGGTCTTCTTTTTTGGGAGTTTCACCCTTTTTCTCTTTTCATGCATGCTTTACGTCACACTACACCTATTCTTAACAAAAATAAAGAAAATAATAAATATAAATCAATTTTTCAGTTTCTTTTGAAGAGCGACTAGAACTCCGTCCAAATTAAAACAAATTTCCCAGCTTTGGTACCAGATTTAGTACCATGTGGGTTCACTCACTGGTACCAGTGCGTAATCTTGATGCTTGGATAGACTTCCATCTAATCGCCTTCCATACAAGCAAAAGGCATGAAATTTTTTTTTTTATCCGGTTCAGCATCTTGCCTTAAAATGATAAAATCACCAAAGATTAAAAAAAACTAATATATATATATATATATATATATATATATATATATATATATAGGGAGATGCTAAAAAACATACGTATGTTTTTGGGGTGAAAAACATACGGTCCAAAATACGTATTAAATCATCAAAAATTCAAATTTCAACCGTACGGATGGAATATATATGTTTTGAATATATTGTAGATTAATTTTCACAAGAATCAGAATATTATATCATTACCATCATATATCATCAAAATATGTATAATATATATATGCGATTATGTGATTTTTGATGATATATGATGGCAATGATATAATATTCTGATTCTTGTGAAAATTAATCTACAACATATTCAAAACATATATCTTCCATCCGTACGGTTGAAATTTGAATTTTTGATGATTTAATACGTATTTTGGACCGTATATTTTTTAGCCACACTCATATATATATATATATATATATATATATATAACATTTTCATGACATGAACAACAAAAATCAAATCTCACCACATCATTGGTAGTTCTTATTACCAAAATTACATCCATGTCTTCATCGAGACACATATATATATATATATATATATATATATATAACATTTTCATGACATGAACAACAAAAATCAAATCTCACCCCATCATTGGTAGTTCTTATTACCAAAATTACATCCATGTCTTCATCGAGACACCGGCAATCTCAAGTCTGGCAAGTAGTGCAGCGCGCAAATCCTGTTCTTCCATAATCACATTACATGGCAAATTCACAACCACATCTTGCACCATCATATCATTAACCGTGCTTATACTCGCATGATAAACCTGCAATTCCATCTCAGACAAAGCACCCATCAATCTCGCTGGCATGTGGGCCCCACCCCCTCCACTAGATTGCACTCGTATTACTGCTTCTGAGCCAAACAAACGCACCTCCACTTCCATTTGTCCCGGAGAAGAGATGGTACTTGTACTACTTGTTGATTGCAACTCCATTTGTATTTCTTTTTTGGCACTCTTCACCTTGATAAAAAAGAAGGTTATGTTAATTTTTAGAAGCTCTGATATATAATAAGTCATATGGTATGATTAAGAAAATATGACTTTAAACTTTCTCCATTCAATCAAATAAATATATTTTATTTATCTAATCACAAGATTACTATATATATATAGTATTAATTCATTCAACACGGAAGATATATTGTAGAAGCATTATTTCAGTAATGTAACAAACTAACAAACTTACTGATAATTCAAACATACCTCAACCTCTAATGTGTTGACACGTGTACGTAACTCTTCAATATACTCTATTGCATCTGATAAAAGTGATGCTTTATCCATGCGTGAAACATTCGGTACGACTGATCTGAGGCCGTAAAACCTGTGGTTTAATTTCTCACGCCGTTGCCTCTCAGCCTCCACATGGTCTATTGGTGACTCTTGATTGGTTTTACGTCTCCTCCTTTTAACTGGATTTCTGTTGACAAGGAGACCCGGTTCTTCTGAGTTTGAGTGCTCTGAGTCTAGGGAGGAGGATAGAATGGTACCGGTGCCACCGCAAGTACCGAGTCTTTGTATTGTCTTATTTGTTAAGATTGTGGCAACCTATATTATGTCCCGTTGTATTAGACAGATATTTAGTTAATTAGGAACTTTTTTATTTTATAATTTAGAAGCTTTCTTGTATTTGATTGTAAATAATCAAAAAAGAAATGGGGGTTTAACAGAAGGGGTCATTAGCAAAGGTGTTGTGTAATGTTTGTATTTTAAGTATTACATTTTAAAAACCCTAAAATAAAAGAGGGAGCATATACCCACTTATACCTCAAAAAAAAAGAAAAGAGGGGAGCATATACACTCACTTTATATGTATTTTACTTTTTGCCCCCTTCTGACACTGACAAGTTCTAAATCAGAGAGAAAGCAAAGCCAAGACCAAGAGCAAGAGAGGGGCAATGAATATTACAAGAATATAAAAATAACGCTTGCATTGTATCTATTATATTTCAATGAAAAGATAATTACATATTTCAAGGGTGCTGATAAAAAGATATAGCTATAGTAAAAAGGATGATATTACTACTAAAAAGTGATACTAATTATAGTGAATTATGTACCTGTTTTAAAAAGAACAATTGTTCAATTAGTTGCATTGGGTTATAAATTCTGATACATAAAAATGCATGATTCATGAACTCATTATGAATACAGGGATATTTAGTAAATGTTAATTAATAAATAGCATCCTTTAGTGAAGTTTATATATATATATATATATATATATATATATATATATATATATATCAAGCGTGCGATATTCAACTCTCAATACTTCATGTACCCCGGATCTTTGGAGAAAGATCTACCATCTTTAGATGAATTGGGCTCAAAAGAAGAAACACGTACAGTTCTTTTTTCTTAGGCTGTTTTACAATATGTAAAAGGGCTTAGTTTGTAAGATCTAAATTTCTGAAGCTCTTAACATGAAATTAATTTTTTTTATCCTAATTCCTTAATTAGTACAAAACTGTAAGACCTGTTGAATGAGAACCCTATTCTCTTGTATAAAATCGCAGGAACCAAGCTCAAGAACTCCATCTGGCACCGGAACCCACACTATCGTCTTCAACCCATGCACTTGCCCTTCGCATGACCTCTCACACCTCTCAAGCGCACGGGCGCCACTCAGCCACACGTGCACCTGTGATAGGTAAGCTCGTACTGGCGAAGCGGTCACCTCTTCGGTACTGAACGAGTGAGCTAGAGACAGAACGTAGAACCACTCCACCTCTTCAGTACTGTCTGAACTGGTACCAATGCCCGTGCCCACACTGGTGTAAAAGGTGGTACTGTAGGGGTTCGGTGGGGTTTTCAGATCCAGCTCGCTGTTTCCTCTGAAATATCCGTCTCCAAAAGATAATATATTTGTTTCGTTTTTCTGAGAGAAGCGCCAAAAAATGGCGTAAGCCCACCATTCGGGCCGGTTGAAGAGGAGGTATTTGAGTTTTTCTTGTAAGATGGAGAGATTTGAAGTGGTTGGAGAAGAAGAAGAAGCCATTATTGGAGCTCTAGTAGCAGTTGTAGCTGAAAGATGTTGTATTTCTCTCTCTTGTTGATTATTACATTACGAGAAAGAGATTTCTCTCCAATAAATTGTTGGCTTTTTTTATTTATTTGTAGCACGGGCCCGAATTAGAATATAATAATTCAATAGAATATAACAAGTTATAATTTTCCTATAATAAAACCTATGCAACGCTCCAATATGTTATGAGTTTGACAAATCAATAAAGAGTATAATTGAAATCGTGACTCATTTCTTTGAGTTAGATCTCCTCCTGATTTACTAGGATTCGAGACATATCTGACAAGGTGGGGGCAAAGTGATTTGACAAATGTGGAATAGTTTGTTGTTGATATACAGGCAAGTGGATGATTCATGTCAAGTACTATTTGGTGACGCAATAAATTGGTTTTTAAATTTCATAATGTACAAATAAAATTATATATGGGCCTATGTACACCATCCCCCAAATGGCACGACCTATCAACTGGTTAATGCAGCCCACTTTTTTTTTAATTAATTTAATAAAAAATGGTAAATAGGGCCTATATGTCATATACGTCAGTTGTGAAGGGGTAGGGATGTTGAGAGGCTACGTAAATTAATGGGAAATTATATATGGCTTCCTAAAATTATCTAAAGAGTTATTTTCAAGTGAGCTTAGATAATAAGTCCCGACTATTTGCTCATGTTTTCTTTTTTCATTGACAAGAGAAGACTACGAAAAATGTTACCGCGATAAGAATAATAAGATTTACTAGAATAATATTTTCATTTGAGAATAGATATTATCCTAAGAAAGAAATGAGTGAAACTTTTTTTTTTTGAGATCGGCACAAATATTTGTTTGTAACTCAAAGTTTACTAATCAGTAATATTGGTGCCTCTCAATCTTTCATAATTGCAAATTAAGAAATATTAAAAGAAATGAGGTTTCTTGACAAGAAGATTTTTTGGGAATATTTATTCTTTTTTAGATTGGCTCATATGTCTCACCTAAATTTTTATATTAATCCTGCTAGTCGCGGGATTCTAACCCCTCACCTATGAATAGATGGGGTTGGTACCATGACCACTAGACTAATATAGTGGTGGTAGAATGTGGTTTTTTGATAAAGAGATTTATTATTATCATGTATTTCTTTTTTTTTTTGTTTTGTATTAGGCAATATTGTATTTCAGATTTAGTAATAAGATAATTGTTTCATTTAGCAACCCATCATGATTCATCTATATAAAGGATTAACAATTATAAGAGACAACCAATCAATTATCAATAAAGTTATTTTTTAAATTGAGTAATACTCTACTTTTATCGTGTTTTATCTTTATTCCTCTTTCAATTATTCGTTTTCGTTCGACATCAAATATGTTGTGCTTGTTTAATATAATTTTATTTTTCTAAAGGATGTAAATGATCTCTCCGAAATGGCTTATTCAGTAATGATTATATCAATTAAATTTGTGATTGCCGACAGTTCCTAAGTTAAGTGGTCATGGACTCATGGTATTGCTTGAATAATGAAGATATCCCAAGTTTGAGCTGACTTATATATGTCTGAGTTTTTTCTCGAGATATATGAAGGGCATATGAGCCCTCTATACAATTCCAAAAAAAAAAATTAAAATTGTGATTAATGTTTTTTAAAAATAATACAATATTTTGTAAGAAAAAACCTCTCCATTCAAACAAGACAGTGCATCCTAAAAACTGATTAATGAGCTAATTCATGCGTATCAAACTAAAAAACTCAGTTCAACTCGTTATTTATGATTAATTGTTTTTTACATACTATCATATTTGAAGTTTCAAAATGCAGTAGGAAGACGAGCCTTCTGGCTCTTAATGGCACAGAAGAAATCGATCTTCATTTTTAGAACAATTTCTGTTAACTACACTTGTTAACCTAAATCGAAAAGTTGATTCACAACAGTATATGAGACATATTTTGCAAGCTCATAAAGAGCAGCACACATACATAAGTCAAATAAATTAGATGAATTGACTAGTCGATGATTTTATAAATGCTATGTTGACTTTTCAAAATATTTGGTTTCCTTAAGAAAATATGGCATGATATTTTTCAGACAAAAAGTTGACCTAGTCAATTTTAACTAATACAACTGGACGGTGCAAGTCTATCAAAACCGACTTTTTTTTTGAACCGGCCAAAAAAAAAATTAATTAATAAAATGGTCAAATTTTTAAATTATTTACGAAAATGGTCATTTTGCTCAGTCACCAGTCGAAACATCCATTTTCACATTTTCCCATTGAATTAAGCTAAAAAAATACTGTTTCGCCCCATGGCCGGGCGAAACAGACATTTTTTTTCATTATTTTCACTGAATTAAGCTAAAAAAAATACTGTTTCGCCCCATGATGGGGCAAAACTGGCAAAAAAAAAAAATTTGGT